>QEWY01001804.1:302532-379361 GCA_006503575.1 Baylisascaris schroederi
GGGGGGGGGGAAGAAATAATCGCTAAAAGGTTAGAAAGGGAGGGGGGCAATTTTTAGGGGAATTTTAGTAGCTCTTTAAACGTCGTAGTTTTTAATTGGCAAATAGTACAATTGTAAGAGATGAATTGATGAGGAAATGGGAACACTCCATCATTCATATCCCAACGATAATTGCATCCATTGTTATCTGCTGACAAGTGCATTATCTCATATAACTTTAATCGTGGTATATTCGTATATTCTAAGAAAATGATACCATATAATCATACTATTATTATTATTTGATTGCTACAAGTACCTTAATTTCAAATACTAGTAATTTAGTAATTAAGTTAGCAATTTTTAAACTATTCATATTTTTTTTGAAATGGATCAATAAATCGATGATCACTGATCACTTTAATGAGTCATTGGATCAATAGTTGTTTAATAGATCAAAATTCCATCAAAATCACTCATATTTTTCGGGTTGAATCGATTGGTAATTTTCTGATTCATTAGATTTCGTTGTCTATCTTTTTTTCCCATTTTTTATTTTACTTCTCGCATGTCCCATCTTCGCTGAAAATATTTGATCTACAATGAATGTAAGAGTGACGTCAATCATCTAATTCTTGATCTATTCAAAGAATATTACATTTATAATCTTTGAGCTTCTTATCAACAAATTTCGATAATTAGCACTTCCAGCTGTTAACATTTGAGTCGTTTTCGAGGGTATTCTATGTCGATAATTAGACTAGAAGATGGAGGAGGGGGATTGCGGCTGGCAATAGAGGGTGATGCTTTTAGATACCAACTGGTCTTTTCTTTTCTTTTTTTTTCTTTTTAATAAATGGCGCAGTGCGAATCTTGTTGCATTAGATTGTTTCAGGCTGATATTTGAAAAGCTAGCTAAGTGACTGATTTTCATTTTTCAGTTGTTGGAATTTTCTCGAAAAATTCAAAAAGCCCAAATTGCTGCAAAATTCTAATTTTGCTAGCACTCATGGAAATATCTCATTTTTTGTTTAATATTTTTATTGCAAATATTTCATTTCTTTTTTTTTTTATTCATTTTGATATATCAAAATGCGAAAATTTATTTATTTTTTTTTAAATTATGTAAACGGGACGCCAATACTTTGTTTTATCCTTAAACTTAGGAACACGCATTCGGGAATATGCGCTTTCCATATTGTTTATTTATCCGATAGCATGCTCTAACGAACATCGGTTTCCAGGAGTAATACATAATTTATTCAAAAAATAGCATACGTATTCTTATTCTTCAGTATGCAATCACTCGTTATTCGTATCCATATGCAATTTCAAAATTTTTTGCGTTTATTTGCAAATTGCATCAATCTTTGCACTTATAAAGAATAGTGGGCCCATCGAATCGAAATACTTTATCAGCAGCGCAAATTGATATCGACTGCGGTGCATGATTACGGTATTAAAGTATTCGTGGCAAAACCCAAGTTGTTTATTACAGCGTTATTTTTTTTTTTCAATTTGTTGGGGCTAATCTTTATAAATTTCAAATTCGCTTCATTTGAAACATTGAGGGTCTTAAGGTAGCCCCAATTTATCATCTGGCTAAGGTGCATAAAGCAACAATATCATTTTCAACGTTTTCTTAAGTATTCGTTGTTTTTTTATGAATGAAAGCATTTTCTTTTTTTTTTCAATTGTTGGTAAGTAAAAACTCTTACTTATAGAGTTATTGATCCAAAGATATGGATTATCTTCTTTGAGATATTTAATCGAATAGGGAGGTTATTTTCAAATTCAATTTTTATGTCGACTATTTTTTTAAAATATTTTCTCAGCATGTTTCATCTCGCATAAGCACAGATTTGATAAGCTTATCACGAAATGAAATTTTATCATATCACTAAGCGGAATATTTTAAGTATTAAACGGACAAATGGAAGTACTATGGTGGTAGGGGTGATCGCTGTAAGATGGGCTGATTGTTGTGTCGGGCATACTAGCTATTGTTATTATTGCTGACGATAGGCACACAATGTTGAACGTAAACCAACTAGCGAACGTTGCTGTGTACGCAAACGGAGACGCACTTATACTTACCATCCTATGAATTCAGCCTATTCAATTTTAGCTTATAGTTTTACCTGTGCTATGGAAAATCCCGTCACAAATCTGTATTGCCTTTTTTGAACCATATTTAAAGGCAATCGCCTCTTAACCGGTCCTCGTAAAAATATGTAAAAATTTAAGTGAAGCATTGAAAATTCGTAAAAATCTGGTGGATTTTTCCAGAAAACATTGGTAAGTACGAAAATCTTTATGACTTTTTAGTGAAGATTTTTAGTTGAACTTCTAAATGCGTAGTGCCTATTTGTGGCTTAAATATAAATTAATACATCGATTACTGTATTATAATACAACTAAAGCGAATTGAATTATGGGACATTATGAGTCATATGGATGTAATTTAGCTGCAATAATGTGCATCATTCTATTCCCCTTTTCATAAGTGTCCTTGAAAACCACCCTCTTCCATTTATATATGATGATCTAATTCTTTTATGCTACGTTTGCTCATGTTTGCCTTATATTTGCATAACTTTTGATCACATAATATCGGTGCATATTTTCTGCTCAACACTCATAATTATAAGTGCAAATAGCAATTTTCTCTTTTCTAGTATTTCTAGGATTCTTTTTTTTTTCTATAACGACTTTTCTAAACATGTTTTTAAAATCATGCACACATTTTGGAGTATGGATTAAATATAATCCTGGTGCAGGTGACAGTTGGGACTAGGTTTAAATCGCGATTGCATCGAGATGGGCTGAATTCGATCCCGATCCTGGCCGGGTGGCCATTTTTTAAACAATTCCAGCCAAAGCCTGATTAATTGTTGTTGTTATAGTATTTTATTTTGTTCATCGAATAATTGAGAAAATTTTGTTGAATATATGTGATCGAAAACGCACAATATACAATACTTTTGCCGATAGTTCGTAACAATGCAAGTGTTGTTTATGTTTTTGACAAATTCGTAGGTCCAAACCTCGAATGACGTCATCTCAAGCTGGCAAGAGTATTAAATTTCTTCGGAGATAATTTAGGAAATAAAATAAATCCTTCGAAATGTCTAGTTACCAATCATCTCGTTATGATATTCCGGTTGTGAAGTCCGGTTGTGAGCGAGACCTGATCAGGATTTATTCTAGAAGATCGATTTATTACAATTCATACTATCTACCGGAAGTAGAAGCAAAATGGAGTGAACAGTTGTTTTGCGTATTCGTTTCGGAGTTTTTTTTTATTCTGTCATATTGTCTACAGTTGAAAAGAGAAACTTCGACTGCAGTGCAATTAGCTATTACTACCCTCAAACATTGACATCACCGACATCCCATTTTTTTCTCTATATCGTATTTTTTGAATAGAAACCCAGGTGGTCTATTTTTCCCAAATACACAAGTTCTTCACGTTGTTTCTACAGTCAATAAGATGCCGTTTGTAGTCAGTTTTTCGCATTTATAGTTAGCACCTTCATAATCAGTTGATATCCTCACCATATCCTTCATGTAAAGCTTATCACCTGTATATCTATGAAGGTGTGCTTTTACCTAAACCATGATAGTAGTAAATGCAATCCGTGGCGCAAATGACCCACCTCCTGATATGCCGCAGTAATGTCAACTTTCATTTGAAGTTTTTGCTGGTGTCACGCTTTTATTACCACATATGATGTAAATATAACAATTTAACAATAAGCGGCTGCTGTTGATATTTTCATAGTACTCTAATGTTTGTTGTGTATCACTCTCGATTTTGAATTTCGCCTAAATAAAGATTACTTAATAAGGATATATAGCTGTTATATATCTAATTTATTACAGTTCATTAAATGTAAAGTAATTAGTTTTACTGAGTGCTTATAATTTTTGCCTTATTTTATGATCTAAAAATGAGATACATATATATAACATAAAGTCTAATATGACTAATGAATTGATTTATAATCATTTTTGCAGTTAATATTTAGCTGTTGAAATGAAACATTTTGGCGATATAGCGCTGTCGATTGTCGAATCGACGGCTGACGTTGATGTGCCAACTGCTGGAAGTTATTATGAGTGACATTCGTGAATAACAATAATCTTTGATTCGTATGTTGTTATCCCTCTCTAATCCTTTTTATTCACTCATTATCTTTCCTTGCAATAACATTGATTCGAGAAAAATCCATTTCTTTAGCTTCATTAATATCGGCATATAAATAGTATCATTGTCCGCTAATGATTTAATTAATGATGCGGTAATGGTTTAGTTAGTGACCAACTAGTGCAGCAATCGATAATAAACCATTGAACTTGAAAAAAAAACTCCAATTCTTGATGATCGATTCGCTATTATCGAACGCAATAACTTATTGATTGATCATTGCGCTTATCGTATCTTTAACATCGTTTCTGCTACTAGTATTTGAGAAGTTATAATATAATCTATTTTACTGCCTTATTTATTATTATATTTTATTACTATAAATCATCAAATAGATATGAAACAATCAAAGTATTTGATATGTAATATTGACAGAATTTAAAATTAAATTCCCATAATACTTTGTTCTCAGCTTCTCGCTGTTTAATTTCCTGTTTATAACCGAATTTCTTATACTATATTTTTAATGTTTCCATTATCTTCTTTATTATTTTGTTATTTCAGTTTACTTTTTGTTTCTTGTTTTTTTCTCCTATTTGTGGTGTATTTAAATCACTTTTTTTTTCTTTAATATATTTAAATTATCTATTCATTTCCAGTCAATCTTCTTTCATTTATTTTAATCTTTTCATCACAAAAATACTATAAAATTTCGCTAATCAATTTCAATATACGACGATTAGTCGGATGTGGTACAATTTTTAATAAGGATTTTTCATACATTTAGTCAATTTGATATAAAAATGCATTGTTAGAGATGTTTCGCCAATTTTTTTTTTTTGATTACTGGAGGAAGCCGGCTGGCACGATAGGTTGAAATACAGATACACGTCTACAGACATAAGCATACAATGCCAGTTCCCCTTATATGTTTTTCACTTTGTTGCAAACTTTTTTTCTCCCATAAAAAGCAAACCAATCTAACACATTGCGACTTGAATATTAAACAATAACGCTTGATGAGGCTTTCACTTAGGGAAAATGCAAGAAAAAAAATTGAAATTTAAAATTAATTAACTCTCAAATTATGTTTTGATTGAAAACACTTAATCACCGACATATAGATCAACACATACAAACACAAACATATACGACATATTGATGAATAGCAATTTGCATAACTCATATTTGCATATTTTACAGGAAATTTGCATATCTCAAATTTGCATATTTTACAGAAAATCTATCAAAAGCGTTGAGTGAAAAGTTCATTGAAGATTCATTTAGATGTTTCGATGCTATAATGGCGCATTTGGGAATGTTTTATTGTCTATCCTAGTTATCGTATCGTATTGCTGCTTTCTCTTTTATTAGTCATCACTTTTAGGTTATTGTATTATTGCTATTCATATAGTACCAATTGTATCAGAGGGGGGGGGGGGGCATATCACTATTCTATTACTAAGATCCTTTCAACTATCAGTGAGACGAGTTCATGACACCATCCTATCATATCGAAGTACCATGCGCTATCAGAAATTATGGCAATTTTCTAGCCATCATGAAATTTCATCAATTATTTTAGGGTTAATTCACGAACTCAATCATTAAAATCACTCAGAATGAAATAATCGCCTAAATTTCAAATATCGGTAAATTATATTGTTTCTTAGAGGCGATAATGCGAGTAACATAGTCGATTTTTATAACATTCAATGATTTTCCGGTATAATGTTAACTAACTGAAGATAATTTAATATTTAACAATATATAAAATTAATTCAGTAATAAAAATTTGACAGGTAATATAAAATCGATAAAATAGACTAAAAAAAATAAATAGCAAGAAAAGTCGGCAAAATTGGATTTTTAGGTTTTTTTTTTNAAAGGAGGTGGAAATTTCCACTCGCCAAAATGTTTTGAATAAGGAGAATATCTTTAACAGGATATAAAAATTTTCCACTATTAACCATTGAATAGCTCGTCGATTTCAATAAAGTTTCGAATAATTCGGCTGTTTTCTTTATTATTATTGTTTTATTTATTTATTTTTTATTTTTTTGTAATTATACGAAAATTATGAAATCAGCTCTTAATTGATCGTTTCAATCGATAACCTCTGAAAAACCGGTTCACGAACCACTAAATTCATTGAAACGTGTCGCACCATTAAAGCGTTGCTCAATTCTGATGCACTTTGATAGGAATCTATCAAAAAAAAAAAAGGCAAATAAATGCTCGCTCGTTTAATCGAACAGCTTGCAGAATATGCAAATTTTGCGATGTATGCAAATTTGCTGATTAGATGGCCATCTTAACGATCATCGAATGAAAACTTTTAGCCAGAATTTATTGATTAATTTATTATTTACTAAAATATTCAATATGATTGTATTGAATATTAAGAGATATGATTATTAGAAACGTTTAACAATATGCAAATTATGAATTTTGCTAATAGAGTATATTTGCCTAATGTTTTCGAGCGATTTTCTTTCTTGCTTCAAAACTTTTTGAATTTTTTCGTTTTTTGGCACATTTGTTCGTAAAATTTTCCGTTATTTTTTCAAAAAATTTGACCGAAAATTTTCTGAGAACTGATTTAGTGAAAATTCCGAAATTTATGGCTGATTTCACCTAAATACTTGAAAATGAGTGAAATGCTTGCATAAACATAGCTGGATGATTGAGATTATTGCCCACAATACGGGACAAAATTTGCATATACCATAACTCCATCTCGATTCCCATCCCCCCATCTCCTCCTTCCCCTTCCTTCATATTGCCCAACAAATACTTATTTTCACCTGTTCGGAATGCAAATGAAATCGTCGCACCTTACTAAAGTTTTTGGAAACACAGATAACTCGCACCCTGGTAGCCTTGCTACCTTATCGTCCTCGAAAGAGAACGAGACGAAAAATTTGTAATCATGGGGTTATATTTGAAGCTTTACTGTAATTGCGTATGCTTTGATGTTTTTTTTTTTCGTAAACAAATAATTAAATATATTGCATGAATATATTTATATATCTGACATGAATTTCTTAGCAGTCTTGTGTATCTCTATTCCATCGTCTCAGGATGGAAACTTTTATTCGTCGAATTTTCGCATGATGAGATTTTCTTTGAATTTTTATTTTTCTGCTTGATTGCTTTTAAAAAATCGTTTCATCACCTTTTTGTTTTATTACAAAGATATTTGGTATCAGAATCATTGATAGAGGGGGGGGGGGGGTCTAAACATTCATGAAACAGTATCTATGAGTGGGGTTTTATTGCAAAATGTGTCTGTATGTGAAAGTAACGTATAATAATAGAGCAACACACTGTGGTGGCAGTGGTAAACGTGTATGCTGATAGAAGTGCGGACGAGGCAACAGACTGTTGGGCTGCCGCAGTGTTGTCTCGCCCATTCATCGATCGAAAGGGGGTTGCGCTCGCAGCGTCAGTCTACAACCCCTCTCCACTTGTCGACTGTTGCTCGGATCGATGCGGCCCATCCTCTTCAGCTGTCATATATGCATCACCCTCTCTACCTTTTCGAATTTTCAATTTTTCTCTCCTTTATTAACTCCGCTCCGATTTTTACTGAATTATATTCTAAAGTTAATATTATTGAGTGCACCAAACATCGTGATGCCACGTCCAGACACGTTTATCAATCTTTGCACCCATTGCAACACCAATAGCCGTGATAGCGAATAGGAGGAGGTAGGGGGGAGGGAGGGGGGGTAGAGAGGGGGATAGGAAAGAGAAAAAATGTTATAAATCTTAACCAAAATTTGGTGGAAGTTACGAAAGACGCTGAATCATCTCCATTATATCATCCCATAGCGTTGAATAAATTGTTGGAAACGTGCTTATATTTAAGTTGTCTAACTTCTGCCTTCATCACATAACTTGCAGAACTTTTTCTAAGCAAAACTAATAATGATTCACCATCTACATACCGCGCGATACCTGCATCCGCAGTGGATACCTGCGTCCACAATTCCTCGTTTAATGCGCTTTTATGAGATTATTTCAACGTAATTGACGAAAAATATTCTCTTGAAATGACCGTCATAGGTGGCATATAAGCATTTGACAGGTAATGAGTGACCGATAGGTTTAATTATTAATTAGCTATATAAATGAAATTCGGTAACAATCTCTTCTTCTGGAGTGACCAGCGGTCACTACTTTAAAAGAAATTAGTGGTCACTGTCTCTAATTTATATGTTGGTGACTCCATTCGTTTCATTTCGTTGTACCTGAATTTCTACTTTGATTTGCTTTTACTGAATTTCATATGTAATCTGCAAATATTATCCACTATTTTCTTCATATTTTTGAATATTTTTTTGCATTCAAATCTCACTGAAATGTTTGCAGAAATATCGTAATTAAAAGCTCTCGATATATATTATTATTGGCGAAGAGTAGAAAATAAGTGCAAAAAGGGGAGTAAGGAAAAAAACGAATTTTAGAAAACTGAAATTCCTTTTTAAAAAAAATTCGAAATTTCAAAAAAAAACCCTCCCGAATTCCAAAATTTTTCCTTAAAAAAGTTCATTATTTTCTTTATCTCTATTCTCTTCATTCTCTACGATAGCTCTAGCCACGTATATTCATTACGCCTACTTACAGATGCTAGACTCATATTTTATTTTATTTATTTCATTATTAAATTCAGTATTCCATGGCGCAACTGTCCTATCTTTTTTTACCCCACAAATATTACAGTTGTTGAACAGTCCTCGTTTAGACTATATTCGTTTACTTCTTTAAGTATTCAATAGCGTCATGCAACACCACAAACAATATTCTTTCAAATGTGAGTTTCTGAAATAAAACTGTCAGAATCTCTTCTCATCTTATTTTGTTGGCATATGTCATTCGTTAAACTCTCCTCATGACAGTCAATGTTTTTTTTTTAAAGAAAAAAAACCTATTTCCCCTCTTATCGGATTTCCTTTCTTATTTTCAGCTCGAATATTTATTGTTTTCGGGAATTTTTTATGAAAAAATACCCGATGGGTTTCCTTTTATTTATTTATTTTTTGATTTAAAAACCTCTTTAATATTCTCTATCCCGCAAATTAGTCTATTTTTCTATGTTTGAAATTTGTTGGTTTTCTCTGGAATTCCGTTTTGCAGCATTTTGTTTAGGGGGGAAAAAATTGCAACCTATTCGAATTAGTATTCTTTTCATACCGAGAAAAACCTATAGAGAATACATATATGCGTCATTCTTTTACTTTTTTTCTTTTGCCTATTTGTAACTCTTCACCATATGACTTGGTTATTACCGGTTATTTTCACTTTGTGCTGTGGTTTAATTACCCAAGTTTGAGGTTGGTGTACTATGATTATGGCTGAAAGAGTCGAAATGTCAGCATAAATTATTTATTATTCCATCGGTACTCGATGCATTACGTCGTCATAACTAAAAACTATTATACTTTGTGATGTGGTTATTACCGGTAATTTTCACTCTGTAATGTGGTTATGGCTGGTAATTTATCAAATTTTAATCGACATTTCGAGCACTATATGCTGCCATTTGCGTTCTCTAAGTGACAGACGTAATTACTTGCACAGCTTCGTTTTGTTGCATTTTTATTCAATTCTTAAATTTCTCGTTTTTTTTTTTTTTCAATCACATAATTTTGTACTTTGTTTAGCGCAAAATAGGTGTCTCTACCCTTTTGGTACGGAAAATTTTTTCGAGATTGAAGGGTAAATCGATATAATTAGTCAGATTGTTGCACAAAAAAGCAAAGCTAAAAAAAATCGTTAATAATGAAAATATGACGTGAACTCATTTAATGTGGCGCAAATGTCCGCCTTACGAAATGTTGTTGATGACGCATTTCTGAGTTATATAATGGGCAAAATATGATGCATAGCACTTCTCTGGCTATCTGTTTAAACGAACTCATCTTACATTAAATGTAGAATGAGTGACTATTACTTCAGCTGATATGACACGGGAAGATGAAATGGCAACATTTTATGCAAATTTCTTACGCATTCCCTCATAATTTCTTAATTTTTATGATGGATATGCAAATCGCATACCTCAAAAATCAGCCAGAAAGTTTTAATTGACTTCATTCACTCGATCTAATCTGATTTCATATGATGCAATAATACAGCTAACCTGTGATATTGTTAAAGTTGGGAGTGCATAAACGATTCGAATGGTCGAAGTGAAGCAATTTGAAATATCTTCAGGTCATAACCTAGCTTAATTAGTGGGCAGCTTCGAGTATGGAAACATTGAAGCTGCAATTTTTGAGAGTTAGATCAAATGAAACTGAAATCTCTGAAATTTTTGAAACATACAGGAACAGATATCTATTTAAAGAAGGTTATGTGTTTTTGTATATTTTATTTGTTTATTTATTTATTTATTTATTTATTTATTTNCATGAAAAACAACTCTATCAATATTAGTATAGTTGGGTTTTTTTTTCTTGCTGAAATATATGAGAACATTTTATATGTATGAAATTTCTAAGTGAAAGTCGAAATTAGCCGAAATTGCGTTGTTTACTAATATCCTGATGATATCTTATAAGAAGGTGTTGTTTTAAACTTCAAATTTATTCCTTCTATAAATAAATAATTATTTCCGGTAATATTCCAAATTCTATAAATAATTATTTCCGGTAATATTCCAAATTCTATGACGTTGTTTGTTTATTGACAGTCTCAAAATTTATTCTCAATTCTATGATCTAATTTATGAGTTAGTTCAATATTCATTAAAATAATGCATCAAAATTATTGTAGCTGAATATTTTCTTGTGGTTTATTATATCTTTCGGTGTGAATGCTCTTTATGTCTAAGCGGTGAGATCTTTTTCTTCTACAAAGATGGTATCCGTTTTTATGAGACCATATTATTAGCATTAATCGTTATCTTCATTCGAGATTACAATATTCCTTTCTCATCGAATATTGTAAACACTATTTTAGGGATTTCCAACATTTTATGGATTTCCAACATTTTATGGATTTAGGGATTTAGGGATTCCAAGATATATTGAGGATTATCCAAAAGGACTTCATCTACTTATTGCCGATCAGTTTTAAAATATTGCCTTCCCTATATGATATCCTTATTCAATTTCTATTATCAGATTGCTGGAAAATATCGAGAAACGCCTTCACCCGTATTACTTTTCGTAAAGCTTCTTATAGTATATACCAATCAAACTACATTAACAAACGACAACTCTTTAATCTGGATTTATTTAAATATCAAAGGCTTAGATTTCACTTGATTTTGGATTAGGAAATTGTGCGTAATTTTACCGATATATTGCTTTCAGAAATATTTCATTTTGTTGATTATAAGTACTCGAAATAAATATTAGTTTCGACTCCCCCAAAAAAAAGTATAGTACCATAAACGACGTTTTTGAACAGTTTCCGTTTTTTTTTTTAAATATTTTCTATGAACCTGAATTTTGCTTACTGCTAGTTAACGTTAATGCATTCGTTCTTTCAGCTTCCAAGTTGCCAGTGAGCCATTTCAATCTTTACACTAGTAATATTCTTGAATATAGGACCGCGGAATGTTGGATTTATATTCGCGTGGATATTTTCTTGGCTTTTTTTCTTTTTGTTCTATTTATTTTCGTTTCTTTTGTTGTTCATTGTCTATGCTCATATTCATACTCACATATCTTTCATATTCTTGTTCCATTAGGGACATTCAAACTATAAAGAAGGAGTGATGTCTCGCGGTGCTTTTAATTCTTCTTTTCCACCGTATTTCCTCGTTTATAAGCCCAGAGGCTAATGTTGTATAATCTTATGTTCAAAAATGAAGTAATGAAGAAAACGATAGGGGTTATAAATGAAGAAATATGGTACATGCTATCTGGCTTACGATACCCTATTAATTGATGTTATTATCTTCCTATTGGTTACGGTATTTGAGCAGAGTTGATGTCTGTGGTTCCACAAAATACGCAAGTTACTTCGGTTAATGGGGATCGTGAATTAGCGTTTACTTCAGATGACGGTGAATTGGCTTCAGATGCATTCACGCTAACTTATTGGTTGACTAGAATCGTTGACGATGCCACAAGAAGTATACAATTATCGTCTTTGAAACGAGCTGAATACAGTGAATCAGAAGCATCACACACTCTCCTTCTGATTACCTCTCTCTAGCTCGTTATCTCTCTTCTTGTCTCCCTCTCTAGCTGTCTGCTTCTCTCCTCTTACCTTTCTCTTCATCTATCTTAATTGCAATTACAGTTGAAATTATCTCATTCATATTACGTCATCATTACGTTGTGAACGGGTTTATGAAGTACGTTATGAGCGGCTAGGAAAGCGAAATTGCTTGATAGTAAGGGAATATGGCCTATAGCAATCTGTTGCGATGACGTCACTGGCGTGAAAGTCTTACACCTTTCGGATTGATTGGTCATTAATTCAGCTTTTTTTTGGAACTTACTGATAAGTTTTTGATTAATTTTCTAAATTTCACAAAATTTGAGATCGAACGGAACTCAATTATTGCATATTTTAATATCCTAATTAATTGAATATTTTATGATTAAGTCGATAGATTTCCCCGTCCATTGATCAGTACTAAGTTAGAGGTCATATAGATCAATGGATTTAAGAATCATTTAAAAAAAAAAGTTTGCAAATTTTCATGACATCACCCTTCACCTATATCATTCTTTCGAGTTGCGATTATCCCGTAATCCGGGCAGCGGTTATCCCGTAATCCGGATAGCGGTTATCTCGTAATCCGGATAGCGGTTATCCCGTAATCCGGATAGCGATTATCCCGTAATCCGGATAGCGATTATCCCGTAATCCGGATAGCGATATGTGTGTGTGTGTATGTGTTTCTTGAAACTGGTTCAACACAGCACTTCTCTTCACGCCGTTTTATTCTTAATGAGTTCACCTGTCGATGATGCACTCGACTACCGAGGCGATCTAACTACCGTCGATTCATTTTGACTCTCTCACTACTTCTATTTTATAGTTTTATAAGTTGTCAATCTAAATTTATTTATTTATAAAAATAATATTCTGTTCAATTATATTATTGAATTATACACTCTTCCATCTTTCTTTTTTTTTAAATAATAATAGATTATTTTAATTTTACAATCATTTTACTGAATTTTTATGTTCCATTGCAGCAATTAATTTTCCGTTTGGAGCGATAAATATGCGTAGATTTTAAAAGGTATAATGGGGATTATTTATGATATATACTTATTGTTGTATTATTTTAGCTTCATTTTTTTTTCTCACCCATATGGTTGCAATAGTAAATCTTGTTTAGATGTCATTCTCCATTACGCTTCCTGTTGCTGTCCATTTTCCGTCCCATTGAAGCTATAACTAAATTAGTGAAGTATTTTGAAGGGAAGGTACTATTCAGTGGTTTTAATCAACGCAGTACAACATTTAAGACGAGGGGTGGCCAAGATAGCGAGAGGGGAAGAGGGAAATGGCGACGACTTGGGGAAAGACAACGACCAAGTAATGAAACGATCGCTAGCCACTTTTTTCCTTACTAAAGGGGAGGGGGGGGGGGAAAGGAGGGATGGGAGAGGGTTCTAAAGAGAGGACACTTCGATATTTGAAAAAGGAGAGATGGAAAATTGAAATATTCGAGGTGATAATATCGCTTTTTGCCATATATTAATCAAAAACTGTCACCAAATATTTTTCCTTCATCTTCAAATCTATTCTATTGTTGTCAACAATTTCCATGATGAGTATTCCTATCATTATTGCTTAGACCTTATTGCCACCCTCACGTTAATAAACATAGAATTAGTGAATGGCACAAGTGAATCATCGAGAACAGTTAAAACGACCGGAAAGAAAGGGGTGAATGAGAATCACTTGTAATACATAATATCGCAACTACCGATTTAAGCTTCTTTAGGGGGACGGCAAATGTTTGCCATATATCATCGATTCCCCGAGGTGTACGTTCTGGAGTAGGAGAGGGGAGGGGGATTTGTTAGGGGAAAGGGATTCGGTTGGGGAAGGGGATGTGGTAGGGGAAGGTGAAGAAGTAGTAAGCCAAAATAGGCAACGAGAATGAACGGTTCTATTGAAGCACAGACTACTTTCATGTTTATTTCCGGTTATAAGTCAGGTACTGATGAATCCCTTAAGGCTACCTTACAAAATACCAATAACTGCTATTGAGCATTGATTTCGTTTCATAAGTTTTATAAAAAATAAGTAGCTAACTGTTATAAATATTAAGTCAATTAAATGAATAAATAAATTTTCAACAAATAAAAATAATAACATAATTTTTTGAATAAATTTAGTGAATTTAAATGTTGTTTTGCATTTTGCATAAACTCTTTCTTTCTTTTTTTTTCATTTAGATCTTTTATATCATTAAAACTTTGGATGATATTTACATCGATCACTTTTTGGATGATATTTACATCGATCACCTTTAAAATGAATTACAACTAGTGAAACTAGGAGGGAGGGAGGGGGTTAATAAATTGAAGCGAATTTGTAAGGTGTAAGTTGAAGCAAATAAAATTTCATTAGTGATAGTAAAATTCTTATCAAATGACCTATGATTTTATCAGTGAAATGGTTTACTTCTGAATTTTTTTGAATTTCCTTAACGAAAAGATAGAAGTAATTTTTCATTTAAAAAAAAAATTCCATCAGAATGATTTCAGTTGAGGAGCGGGGAGGGAATTAGACCTTAATATTTCCTCTTCCCTTCTACCACATCGGTAATTATACCTTTAACAGAGGTTGAATGGTTGAAAGTCATATATCAGTCACAATATTGTGTACTAATATAGTAGATAACGTCGAATGTTGCATTCAAAGGGTGAAGCATTCTGTGGAAGGAGCAACGATGTAACCGAGACCACATGCATGGCTTTGTCTAGTGATCTAGTTTTCCAGTCTAGACCACCTCCGCTTCCCAGTGGAGCGCCAAAGTCGGGCTGGCCTTGCAACGTTTTACCCTTGATCGTTGTTATGTTGATAGTGTCAAACTGGATTTTGTGTCAGTCGTCTGCCAAAGAAACCGACCGGAATTCTGTTCGGAGGGAGGGAATTGAGGAGGAAGGTGGGGGGGGTGAAGGATCTGAGTTGTGTATTCCAGGTTCAATGTAATTGTTGTTTTTTTTTTCTGTGATGCGTTTGTTGCTTCTTTTAAAATGAATTCTTTCGGTAAAGTTTTTTTTTCAACAATTAGATGATTTCAGGAGCATGTGATATCCAGCTCTTCAACTGGAGCAGGAACAAAGGAAACGACGACAAGCAGCAACACAACCGATACAACAAACGCTCACCCTGTCGCATCTTCCTTGGCGACAAATACGCAACCCAAACCGACATCCATCGACAAATACGCCGCTAACGGACGACAGGTACATTCCTTTTCCACTTGATACTTCATGACCTGGTAGGCGATGTAATCCTAAAGGGAAGCCGAGTCGGCGTCGTATTTCATGTGAACGTTACAGTTTACTGCTTTCCTCTATACAACATATTTCTTTTCTTTCAAATTCTCTCCTTTTTTTGACAGTGAGGGGGAGGGGGTGGGGTGGGGGCAGATGAGAGGGTTCATCGCTGAAACTCCTATTCGATGTTGGTGGTGTAGCGCTCATTGATTCGATAAGAGCCTTCTAGGTGGCTAATATTTTTGCAGAATTGAGTATAATAATTAATTGTTCTATTTAATGTGATTTCGAATGTAACCTTATACATCCCTTATCATCGGCAGTGAAGTTATGAAACCTTTTAATCAAGTCGTTATAAGTTTTAAAGTGGGGATATTAGTTTGAACAGTGTAACCAGTAAGCTTCTTTTGCAATCGTTGTCACTCTATTCGAATGCAATAATAAGAGACTCAATACGAGTGGTGCTAACCGAACGATTATATTATTCATCCCTATTTCTTGCTTTATAGATCTTATTGAATATTTTTCGTTTTATTTATTAATTATTATTATTGAAATTGTTAAATTTATTCACCGCCATCACTTATTAATACTGCATAGTGGTATTAGATGTAACACCTGAAAAGGGAATGCATCCATCTGTCTATAAGTGATTGTCGTTGTATGTCTGTATATGTCTGTAAGGCAGCCGATTATCTATGTCTTAATTTTATATTTTACCGATTTTCTTGCTCATATACTTGTTATTACCAACCATATTTGCATATTTTATAAAGCTTTATTCAAGCGGTTGCTTTATTAGTCTTCCCGCAAGTTAACTAGGCGACTGACGTTTTTGCATATATTTGGCTATCAACCATAAGCTTCTCGATGAAACTCCTTTGTGTGGGATATTTAATTGAAGTTTTTTATGATTGTTGATCATTCCTTCAACATATCCATCAGATGGGCATAAATATTTGGTAATATTTCAATAAGATTTTGATTTTTAATTTCCATTTGTAATTTTTAACTGTTTTCAATTATTATAAGTTTTTTTTTTTCTCGGAAACACGGTTAGTTCGTTGATTTATTCTGGATCAGAGAAGAGGGGAGAGGGTGCGAATTGTTGTACAGTGTCTTTGAAGTGATTCTAGCCTTTGAAGTGATACCAACTCTTCCGTTATTTTTTATCAATGCAACAAGGTGATATAATATTATTCTAAATTATGTATGAAACAGCTGAATGTAAGTGTCGTCATTTTCATTTAGATGGTAAATATCTTGTAAATAACTATATTTTATTAATATTAATATTTATAGAGTATGATTATATTAATAGATAGCATTTAGAAGTTGGAGAGTGGTGAGGCGGGAGTGGAGCATTACGAAGGGGTGAGTGGAATGGCGAGTATAGCGCAGCATCCTCCCATGACCGCTCCCTCATCGAGCAGTCACCATCATGCCAACTCGATTGGCAACGCCCCATCAGGTGGCCAACCTGCATCGATGCCACACCATGGGGCTCATCCTTCGAGGTTACTCTTTCTTCCTTACTTACCTTTGTGCTTATAACATGATACCACAGGTTTTCCTGCCACTACATTCACCCTCAGTGGATGCAAAAATTGTGTTAGCTCATCTCTGATCAGGTGACTACTAAATCATTTGTTCGTGTCGTTTTTCAATTAGTTCAGAGATGGTCCTCAATGGATGAAGAGTCCCTTATTGAGGAATTGTGACCGAACTGGTTGGTCATCGATTGCGGAATAAGTTTCGAACTTTAGTGGATCCACACTAGTGGGCTGGATAATACTTAGCGACAGCCTTTGCTATTGTGAAGACAAATTATATAGAAATTATTGGGTAAAAAATTCTACAATCGAAAACTACATGAAGTTTCAGCTCGAGCTCCCATCATACAAGTGGGACATCATCACATGGTGGTCATCGATCGGGCATCTCATCATCACGTGTGCAGGGTAGATCGCGAACCGCTGACGATCCACATATAGGAAAGTACAAATTGCTGAAAACGATTGGAAAAGGCAATTTCGCTAAGGTTTACTAATTTTTGTGCTTTTTAGTAGATGCTCTAACTTCTATAAATGTTTGTTGTTATCATTGGCGGAAGGGGATGGAGGTGATGGAGGTGGGAGTATCTGTCTAAATACAATTTCTGGCGATTCTGATTACATCAGCGTTTTATTATTTATATTCCTCTAACTTGAATATTCATTTTTCCTTATTCTTGGAAAAGTTGTTAATTAGAGGTGAGTATTTCTGTTGTTAATTAGTTTATAAAAGCAGATTTGAATCAGCCTAAATAATTTTGAATCAGCCTAAATAAATTTGTGTAAATAATTTTGAGGTTATATGCAGGTGAAGCTAGCAAAGCATATACCAACGGGTATTGAAGTGGCCATTAAAATAATCGACAAAACGGCATTGAATCCAAGCAGCCTTCATAAGGTACGTCAATTTTATACTATTGATGAATATTCGAAGTGATGGAATGGTTTTCTGCATTTCATTGCATCTCTTTAACAAGTTTTCATATGATCAGTGCAAAGGATTTATTGGGTAAATATTTCTGAGTGCAAAGGGTTTATTGGGTAAAGTATTGGGTAAATATTGGGTAAATATACATCAATTCTGAGTTTGCCGTTATGTATGTTGGTTGGTTGTCGGTTGTCAGTTGTAAGGATATAATAATTGTATACGAGAGTCGATCGTTACCTTAAGATATAGGGATTTGTTTTATCTTATAGCATAAATCCACTGTGAAGATTTCAGAGACATTCAGTAGGGAAGCAATGAGACCTTTATTTTCAAAGTAACTGAGGTCGTTTTTCTCTCTCTTAGTGGTTTCTATTTCGAGTGTACTGATTGTATATGTGCGAGAGGAGGGGGTGGGGTGACGAAAAAGTTCAGGGGGGGGGGGGGGGGAGGGGGACACGTCACATGTTATTTTTTTTTAAAGATATTTTTCGTTTATTTTTCTATGAATTTTCTCTCTATAAGTTATATGAAATTTCCTAGAAGTGTTAACTTTCTTTTTCTATCCCCACTTTTTCTCTCTCATTTGATTACCTCTCTATTTGGTGGTAGCAGCATTAGGCAGTAGCCAAGAGATCTCCCTCCAACTAACTCATGAGATCTTACTGGAAGTAAGGAGTAGTTTTTTTTTTTAATTTAAGTCGATGATGGGTTCATTCATTTGTCTTCTTTATGAAGTATTTTTATGTGAAATTACTAGGAATTTGATTGATCTGATTTGTGGTAAGATTATTAGTGAATTCTATATGAAGGGAATAAATAAATTGCATTAAACATGAATTCGTTGTGTGGTCTGGATTCAAATTTAAGTGAAAAAATTGATTTCATTAGAATATAAGAAGGGTTCATCGAATATTTTCTTGCAAATATGAAAAAAAAAGATAAAATCGAAGAGGAATTTCGAAAAAACGAACATATTGTTTGCATTCTATCTTTCCGATTCATTTCAATTTTGGAAAATTCTTTCCCATAATCGGCATTCTTCATTCTAACGAAAGCATTTCGAATGAGTATAATATACTTATCTATAAAATATTAGACGAAGCAAAAGAATATGAAGAAGCTATAGTGTAAGCAAAGTGGATAGATGACTTTATCGATTGTGCGTGGTTGTATGCTTCCCGCTGCACTCAAAGAGAAGGCATAAAGATTGTGTACGAATAGAGAGGGCAGGGATTTGCACAGATAAACTTCTCAAAATGCAGCATATACTTATAGAAGTTGATCGTTGGTTGTAGATGAACCCTTCGTACTGTGAATAACTCTATCATACTCTAGGTTATATCTATTTTTAGGAATAAGAGGATTGAGATGCTGTAGATGTAATATGTGAATTCCTTGCAACACGTATTATGCATATTGAACTTAATATAAAAAATGGGAATTATTTTGGCGATCATTTTATATGTAGGTTTTAGTAAATGTGCAGTTCTATACTTTTTCGTACTGCAATAGGTACTTAAAAGGTGGTACTTAAACATTTCTATATACTAGGTGGTACTTAAAAGCCTTCTGGACATTACAAGGATATCAGCTATTATCCGACCTACAACTTCAAGTGAGGGAAATTATGGGGTACGATAAGCTTTAAGGAATAAAGGAATTGTTTGGAGTGTGCAGGAAGACAAAGAAGGAATGTCGAGGGAAAGCAGAGATAGAAAGTATAGGTATTTCAGATATTTGTAGCGTAGAACTTGCTGATATCTTCGTTGCAATATATAATGCAATAAGCAGATACATACCGTATCGATAGCTATGTGGGAGTGTAGACTATCGGCGAATATTTTATTTATTGTAGGGGCGAAAATCAGTAATATTTGTCGAAGTAAACGTGTTGGATGTACAATGAAGGGTTTCTATTTGTGGAATACTGTATTATAGATATATGTTCCTTTTATTGTTTATATTTTATAAGTTACTAAAAACATTTGATTATTATGAAACAAGGTATGATACGGCAATAAGTTACTCACTGTGTTTTTTGCAATCTTCGTTTTTGTCTCCTAATCTTTTTTGTTTTTGAATATGTTCTTTATAAATCTAGTGGAAAATTAAAAACTGAATTTTTATACACATTCAGTGATTAGGCAATTTGGTTAATGAGGAAAAGCTGTGTATAAGGAGTGGATAGGATGGCAGAAAGGAGTTTTATGCATACAGCTGATGGAATGGGGTTGATTCTTGCATCGTTTGTCTTCTCATTAGCAAAGGGTTCGTATTAAATGAAAAATCCATTCCATCGTTTCTGCCGTATAAAATTTCGAGACTTTATTTTTATGTGAAAAGTTTGAAAGAGGTTTGCAAGAAGGCAATTCGATTTTAATGAACTTCTCTATCTAAAAGCTCATTAATTTTCAGCTTTTTCGCGAAGTGAAAATCATGAAGCAGTTGGACCATCCGAATATAGGTAGGAAAATTCCATTTTTATTTATTTGTTGCGCTCATTAGGAAAATTCCATTTTTATTTATTTGTTGCGCTCAATTGAATAAGTTTTTATTGTTTATCGCGGTCGATTAGTCTTATCAAGTATGTGATCCGCAAAGATTTTGTGCTGTAAAGGTGTGTTAAAAAACTCTTTACCACATCGCAATATTTTTTCTAAGCTACAGTCCAGGCAATATCATAACCAAGTGAAGATATGAAATATGATCCTTAACCAAGCGAAATAGGTGTCGTGACGCCTACGCAATTCCCACTTATCTGCAAATTGAGGTGTACAGAAATTACTCTTTTATCTTATCTGTTCATTTTTAGTGGTAACGTCACAAGGGATTAAACCACAATCGGTGGATTTATGTTGATTAGCCAAAAGATGAACATCATTTGATAGAATAAAAAGCATTCATTCTGCGGAAGATTTCTTATGTTTATCGTGATGGAACCATTTCATCTGTAAAAAAAATTTTATTTTTAGTGAAGCTTTATCAGGTGATGGAAACCGATCAGACTTTATACCTCGTTATGGAATATGCAAGCGGTGGTGAGGTGCGTTTTGTTGCTAGTTTTTATTTTATGTGATTTTTCCGTTCTTCTAACCATCGTTTTTTGATTTTCCTTGTCCAAGCAAATTAGAACGAGATTTGAAATAGATTGCTGAAATCAGTGAATTACATAGATTAAATAATAATTATGAAATAAATGAATTTCAAATGGGAAGCTCAGCTCTCGTTTTTTTAAAATATTGCGTAGTGCAGTTTGATTGCTTATGGTTGTTTAGGTTCGCAATTCTATGTAGTTGTCGTCCACATATCAATGGGTTATAAGTATCTACAATCGTTACAGTATGGTACGATGTAGATATGGTCAGGTGTTGTAGATATGGTCAGGCCAAGGTGAATATCCGTTTGAGGATGTTTGGACAGATTCTCGCTTTATTTATAGCTTAGATTCTCATGCGACAAATAAACCACATCACTGTTGATTTTAATTTAAGTGTAGTGTTACCATTTTATTGCTTACATGCTGAGGTAGTTGATAATTTTTTAAATTTATTTAGATCATTTATAGATTAAATGTAAAGTTTCATAATTTAGAGCTTGGGAATGAGGATGTGATTTGAGTATCTAATTTTATATATAAACAATTCAGAGTTAATTTGCAATTTGAAACGAGGATGAATGAGTGAAGTGTATCAATAAGAATATGATTGCAGGTTTTCGACTATTTGGTGGCACATGGACGAATGAAGGAGAAAGAGGCACGTGCCAAATTTCGACAAATCGTTTCGGCTGTTCAGTATCTCCATCAAAAGAATATCATCCACAGGGATTTGAAGGTGAAAACCTTTTTGATTGTATGAAGAATAAGCGTTGAACAGATATCACTGATTTGGTAGTTAAATGATAAAAGTGAAACGATTGTTTTAGTTGACGTTCTGCGGAGTATCGTCTCATTATACTCTCCTCTCCCTTTTACCCCTCTCCTACCCTCCCCCCACCCTCCTCCACTCTTCCCTTCTCCCCTCTCCTTCCTCTCTGCCTTCCCCCCTTCCTTACCTTTTGCCCTCAACAAGAGTTTTTTCACGTCAACATTTCACTCAGTTAGTTCGCGAATTTGCTCATAACCGTCGTTATACCAGCTCTTAACTTATTTCACTGCCACACACGCATCCTCTACTTCCCTTTTATTCGTGTACTTCACCATAAACGCTCATTTCCTTGGAAAGGTTTTACCGACCGCCTTTGGCATAAGCTTCGCTCTTTCTGAGTTTGAAAGCTAGGAGCTGAGGGTCCCTATAAGTTCCAGTAATTCCTGAGGGTCACTCTTTAGTATCTTTTAAGTTTCAGGAACTTTAAGTTTTAAGACCCGTTTTTTTTTCGTTATACGAACGGACATGTAGGCCGGAATTCTGGTTTCTTGTGATGCATAATGTGAACTTGCAATATTCATCTTGCTGCGTAGATGCTTTAGCAGCTGAGCTACGAGAAAATTTTGGTCGGTTCTAGAGTGCTTTAGAATTTTTAAAATGCTTCATTTCAGGCCGAGAATCTCTTGCTCGACTCGGATATGAATATAAAGATTGCTGATTTCGGGTTTAGTAATCAGTTCGTCGTAGGTATGATCGCTTTATAGATTGTTATAAATGATTATAACATTTCTTTATTTAATTTTAAAAAAAAGATCGATATTTGTCAGTAACGCGTTGTTATGTGTTGGGATGGAGATATATTGAATGAATGTAAATATTTTGCTTCTCAAATTCTGTTCTTTTTAGTTTATCTCTAAGGGAATTTTAGGTGAACGTAGAAGAGGAGATCCAATCTGTGGATGGTTTTGTTTGAATTTTCTAATTCGCATGGTATGCTTCCATGTTCTTAATAACTCCCATTTTTTATGCTCACCCTAAGGCTGTCCGATCCGTTGAATCGCAACCCTGGGAACAACAAATTAGAAAGCAGCTGCCAGGGAATGACTAATGACCAATATTGTCTAGGAGTAATGATTACTGTCTAGGAGTAATGACCAATATTGTCTAGGAGTAATGGCCAATATTGTCTAGGAGTAATGATTATTGTCTAGGAGTAATGACCAATATTGTCTAGGAGTAATGGCCAATATTGTCTAGGAGTAATGATTATTGTCTAGGAGTAATGACCAATATTGTCTAGGAGTAATGGCCAATATTGTCTTGGAGCTATCTGATTCTGAGGCTAATTAACTGTGGAATGTTAAGCAAGTCGTGAAGTTGATTTGCCACTCACACTGAATATCGAATATCCTTCAAGTGCATAAGCGGGACCTCTATCGAAATTGCTATAGGCAAATTAAACAGCATCCAATTTCATTTGCACTATAATTAATTGCTGCAGTGAAAAAGAAATTTATATGTTTCATCGTTTATACTGGTCATTGTAGATTTTAACAATTTCAGTGCTTTGTTATCGAACGCTTTCTTTTTTTCTTTTTTTTCTTTTTTTTTTGATGGGAGATTCACATAATGTGCCCCGCCTTTGGATAAGACTGCCGTCATCAAAAAAAGGTAAATTCAGGAAGTGGTCGAACTAGGTAGATTGTATTTTGTGTTCCGAAGCTTTGTTATTTAGCCACGTGTGGTCAGTGATTTATAGAAGCGTCGTATTTGTAGGTAATAAATTGGATACATTTTGCGGTAGTCCTCCGTACGCGGCACCTGAACTCTTCCAAGGAAAGAAATACGATGGTCCCGAAGTGGACGTATGGAGCTTGGGTGTTATCCTTTATACGCTTGTCTCGGGCAGCTTGCCATTCGATGGCCAGAACTTGAAGGTCAGCTAGTTTTGGTCACTGCATTGATTCATTCTTTGCAAAAGTCTGTGGAGCAGAAAGTTTAGTTAATTAGAGTTTTCTAAGGGAAGTGGTAGTGAAGGTGATTGTGAAAGTCGATCTTGCTCTGACATATAGGGGGGGGGAGGGGGGGGGGGGCAAGTTTCGAAGATTTTTGTTTTAAGACATCACATCTGTATAGATAAACAGACCATTGCTATAAAAATTTGGAAAAGGTGGAAAGCCTCTTTATTTTAATATCCATTTGATAGGCAAATCTCCTCCCCCCCCCCCCCCCCCATTCGAAATATGAAAATGAGGGCGTCTAGTAATCTAGTATGATGGGATTATAATCTATTATATGACCCAGAATGAATGGTGAGGTGAGTACTTGCAGGAGCTACGCGAACGGGTCTTACGAGGCAAATATCGTATACCGTTTTATATGTCGACTGATTGTGAAAACCTTTTGAAGAAATTTTTGGTATTGAATCCAGCACGACGTGGAACACTGGAAACTATTATGAAGGATCGGTGAGGGATTCAATGACGATCCTTAAATATTTATTGTTGAAAAATTTTTTGTTTCTGATGATAAAGCCACTATAGAAAGGGAGGAATAATTTTCTTTACCATGTATCGTAGAAGATATGAGTTCATCTTAAAGGGATGGTAGAATTCTTCTCTTATTTGCCTCTTTCCCACCGTCTATTCTTTCTTCATCCCTTTCTACATTGAAACTTCCCTTGTTCGGAGGGAAGGAATGGAGAGGAGAGGAAAGAATTTCCCGATTCGAAACTCAAGCATTACTTTTGCTGTTGCTATATTAAGTTGAATCGATTGGAAGAGTATTATGAGCGCAGCTATCTAAGCGATGCTGAGATGCTGTTAATCTTGGTTGTTGTTTTTTTTTTTTGTGGTTTTGCGGGTGGTCGTAAAAAATATCTTTGAGTATTGTTGACCATTTAGTTTATTTTCTTTTGTTAATTTCTTTAAACATCGCAAGCAATAATAATTTAGGTGGATGAATATTGGTTATGAAGAGGACGAACTAAAACCATTTGTTGAACCGAAACGAGATATAAAGGACGAGAATCGAATTAATCGAATGCAGCAAATGGGTTATAGTAGAAACGCAGTGGTGAACTCACTTGAGAAGGGCAGCTTTGACGATCTTCATGCCACATACATCTTACTAGGCGAGAAGAAACAGGAGGTTGGTGATCATTAAGTAATTGGCGGATAGTGGTCCCTCATTCGAAATATGAAAATGAGGGCGTCTAGTAATCTAGTATGATGGGATTATAATCTATTATATGACCCAGAATGAATGGTGAGGTGAGTACTTGCAGGAGCTACGCGAACGGGTCTTACGAGGCAAATATCGTATACCGTTTTATATGTCGACTGATTGTGAAAACCTTTTGAAGAAATTTTTGGTATTGAATCCAGCACGACGTGGAACACTGGAAACTATTATGAAGGATCGGTGAGGGATTCAATGACGATCCTTAAATATTTATTGTTGAAAAATTTTTGTTTCTGATGATAAAGCCACTATAGAAAGGGAGGAATAATTTTCTTTACCATGTATCGTAGAAGATATGAGTTCATCTTAAAGGGATGGTAGAATTCTTCTCTTATTTGCCTCTTTCCCACCGTCTATTCTTTCTTCATCCCTTTCTACATTGAAACTTCCCTTGTTCGGAGGGAAGGAATGGAGAGGAGAGGAAAGAATTTCCCGATTCGAAACTCAAGCATTACTTTTGCTGTTGCTATATTAAGTTGAATCGATTGGAAGAGTATTATGAGCGCAGCTATCTAAGCGATGCTGAGATGCTGTTAATCTTGGTTGTTGTTTTTTTTTTTTGTGGTTTTGCGGGTGGTCGTAAAAAATATCTTTGAGTATTGTTGACGATTTAGTTTAGGGGGGGGGGGATTGAATCTCTACCTTACCAAGGTGATTTTGTTGATAGAATATTTAACAAGTTCACGGAAACGTCGCCTATAAATGGATAAAGTGGTAGCTACCTGCAATACCATGAGCTTAATTACTTAATTACTCGATTACTTAATTACTTAGTTAATTTCATGAACTTAATTACAATTACTCGATTTAAAATGGTACCTATTTTTTTCATTTTTTTCTTTTTATTGAAAAGTATTTAATCGATATGGCAGTCGTTTTCCACTCGGAAATGTTATGCACTAACCCGTGAATGAGCCAATAATGTGCTTTTATTATTGCACTAACATATTTGCTATTACAGGGGAAAGAATCGCTTAAAGGTTTAAAGAATTCGATCACTATTAGAAAGGATGAGACAGTAGAAGATTTTCACTTGAATTTTAAAATATTCCAAATTTTAAGGAGCAAAAAAAATTTTTTTATTGGATTAGTATTTGGGTTTATTTTCCGCTTGCTTCGCTAGTTATATTAAAGAACTATTTCATTTAGCGTTAGGTTCCCATTTATCGAACCACCATACCCCCTCCTACCTTCTTCTCTATCTTCATTGCTTCATTAGCTGCAATCTAACCGCGTTATAATTGCTGAAGCGATGTTGCTTAACCAAATGTGAAAAAATCAAATTACATCATTTTTTATTTTTTAAACTATGGTTTAATGCAGTGGTGAATTTATTCACCGCAATGCTTTTGGCAAAATGCAATGCTTGAAGGTGTGGGAATTTTGGATGTGATTGTCGCTTTATTCATATGCAGCTATTGACTTGCATATATCGTTCACTTGCTTACAACATGAACGATTTATTGTCGCATTAAAACACTGCTTTGCTTTATGCACTCAAAGCATTTTTATTTATGGTTTTGGAATCGTTCAGGAGAAGAGAGGAGAGGGGGTACTTTTGTGCACCTTGTTTCTCTTTTAACTTGGAAGCGGGGATGAGGAAATATGCCTTTCCCTTTCGTCAACCCCCCCTCCCCTCCCCCCGCCCCACTGTCTATTGTTTGCTGTCTGGAATTCTTCTAGAAGAAGCACGGGAAGTATTTGTGGATTCAGAATGTAATTAATATATTATTGTAAGAAATGTAAAAAATCACTTATAGGTGTATTCAGCATTGTGGTATGAAGCCATTACCCACTTAGATTGAGTTCTCAACTGGAATTTATAGGTAAATTTTTGAAACACACAAAGCTGGCCGTTTGTGGGGAGAAATCTTCGGAATAATAAAGTCATTCAACCATCTAGGTAGTGGGAATTTTTAATTTTTTAATCCATAGTAGGTTTGCATTTTGAAATGTTTATCGCACACTCACTTATTCAATAAATCTCAAATTTCATTAACATTAAAATCACGTTTGATTTTTTTTTTCTTATTCGCTCAGCTGTCATCTCTTCTAGGCAGTTTCCATCTCCCTACTTCCACCCATTGCTCTTCTCCCTCTTTCATTGCCTATCGTCTTCTTCGACAATGAAATTAGCTCTGCTTGGAACGGATATGTGAGCATCGTTTGCAGTTGGAATCGGCGGAGGCATCTCTAAATGGTAGTGCAGCGCCCGTTTCAACGCATAACGTTTCGGCGGGAGCCACGCATACTATTACACAAAGTCAGGTTCCATATGGTCAATCCACACAATCGGTAAGCATGCCTTGCACAACACAGCGCATATTTCTGATCTTTTATCGTTAAACACTTTTTTTTTGTCTATATTCACGTCAATGAGGGTTGTTCAACAAAGATTAGGCAATTGTTTCGTAATATTCTGGAAGGAACTTGGCTAAAGGAATGAATGAGAGGAAAGGAAATAGATAGGAGGGAGAGTTTATGGCACCTGATTCATCTCGATTTTGCGGTGCTTTCCAATCCCTTTCCCAGCTGTTTTTCCCATTAACAATCTGAATTTAAAAGCATGTGGTGAGTGCTTATCGTTTCTTCTCTTATATGCAATTTGGCATTGATGTGTGGATGTAATGCTTGCATCCTGTCAAATGCTTTTGCACGGCCTATTAATTTTCATGGGAATTGTTATGGATTTTTTCAGCTGGCTTTTTTTACAATTGGTGAAAGGTGGAGGGGGGTTATACTGTTTCTTTTTTTTTTTCGTTTTCTTTGACAGGTGAGTTTAGAAGTGAAATTTCTGTTACGTTTTAGGATCGATACGTTTTAGGAACATAGTAATTTAAGTTATTTGTCTAGCGAATGCTTCAAACACTGTTTTATGGAGTCCTCTAATTTCACTAGTTTCATATAAATCTTATTTTCATGGGCTTTAATATTTTTGGCTGTTATTGGAATAAACCCGCTGACTATGATTTTATTCGTCAATAAAGTTACGTGATATAGGTGAATTTCATATAATGAGAAAAAGAATAAATATTCATAATTTTGCGTTGAAAATGTTTTATTCGGGGAGATTTTCTTTTGTCGAATTTCTTTGCCGTTTTAAATTTTTTATATGAAAACGACTATGCGCAACTTCTGGATATTGCTCATCTTTTCGCGTTATTATTCTAAGTAACGAGTAGGATTAGGCTAAATATTAAGTATAAGTTTCTATTCGTTGAATTTCATATATATTAGATTAGTTAAGACACGGGGCTTGACTCGAAAAGTGAAAATGTTAGGTAGGTTGTCTGGGTCTTTTGATTCGTAGCCTTTTAAAAGCGAAATTAATTATCAGAGGAAAAAACTAATAACTTTTTTTTTTTTTGATGAGAATGAACTGATTTAGAAATTGTTTTTACGCTTGATTTGGTTATCATTGCTAATTTATAAGAAGGTGAAGAGATGTTTTATTAGGAAAGCGCATCAGCACTTTGTTGTTTGTTTATGAAAGCGAAGGATGCAATTGAACTGTTGGGTGCAAAAATATTTAACAAACACGCATTATTGTTGATGTGTCCTGGCTATCCGTTCCGTTCCTCTCTGTGCTCTCCCCTCCTTTTTCATCTGTCGTTATACCACTAAAATGGTTGGGATGAAGGGGAGGGGGAGGTTAAGGCAAAGGAGTATACATACCTTCCTAAGGAGTTGGTTGGTTATTGATTGTTGCTTGATAGCTGAGTGCAATTTTAGAAAGAAAGGAGCTAATGAAGATGTTATCGAATATTTGTTTGTTTTCAGCCGCAAAAGTATGCACCACGTTCAATGTCTGCTCAAGTACCGTCTACGAAGGGGCCAAGAAGGAGCTCACAGAATGAAGCACAAGCACAAGCGACTGGCATAATACCACCCCCTCCACCTACATCGTTGGGAATAACGGATGTTCACGTAACACCACCTGGTCCACCGAGACCTGTACCTGCTCTTGCACAAGTCGCCTTGAGGCAAGGTGCTGTACCGCCAAGTGGAAGACAGGCGCTTAGTATGCAACCTGGACACATATGTAAGTTTATCTGCATTCCTCTAGGTTGTTGAAGAGGTGAAAGTTCTTTCTTTTTTTAAATTTCAAACCTTCTGATTTCAGTTTAGCCTTTTATAAATGTAGGCAAGAATCGTTGCAGTATTTAGCTTCTTGAGGAGAGATGAGAGAGGGGAGTGTGAGGTGGTGCGGTTAAAGCATTGGAAAATGCAATTTATACTAATTCGTAACGAAGTGATTCCGACTGCTTGATTGCAGCAGAGTGGCTGTGGAGAAAATTTGGATTAAGGATGAGGCAGTGATAGTTGGTCGAGGATGAGTTTTAGCACACTCCGCTTCCGTCCTCCCTGTCCTCTCCTTATTCCCTCTCCCTTCCCTCCTCCTTTCCCACCTGCCTACCTTGGACAACAGGTCTTGAATTGTGAAATTCCAGCTTATCGTTGATGACTGATTCGATGCCGATTTCAGTGCCAGGATATGGGCAGAATATGATCACGGCATCTGGAACCGGAGTAAGAGCTGGTAGTGTGGCCGTGCCAGGAACGAGGAAGGCTTCTGCTCCAGGACGTGTTCCTTTGGCCAAATTAGCAACGAGGGCACCTGACATGCAACGTTATACATTCCAGCCGTCAGAGTAAATTTTATTTTTCTGCTTCTGTAAAAATTCCACATCACCATAATAGTTTTGATTGAAATGCGCTTAAATGAGATGGCAATTCGGAGCATTTATACACCTCTTTCCCCTTCCATCCCTCGAGTTGTGGAAATTCTTTTAGTGTCGGCATTTGACGGGGTGTTTCGTTTTTAGCGCATCTTATTTGAAATTTATTATTAACAGAGTGCTACGAATTGTGAGGTATCCAGTAGTGCCAAACAGAGAAGAGGAAACCACACTTTGTGCATGAGACCATCTTCACTTTCTTTGAAAATTCTCCAGTTCTACGTGTTTCCGCCGAAAATTTCCCGCTCTTCTGGTTACTTGCTGGGAAAAGTGACATTGTTGATATGGTCTGGAAAACACAAGGATTTGCGTCACTTCTTTGATGTCTACAGATAAGGCTGTAGATAAGAGGGTGCTGATGTACCTCGATATATATCGGAAGTCAGAAACTCTCTGTAGTTTTGATTATCTCTGTTTTTGTATTATCCTACACGATCAAATGTGCTATCATATAACCGCATGTGTAGTAATATTTTTCTTACTCGTTCCCCAATCAATGTTTTGAATGCATTTCTCGCAGAAATAATTTACCCTTATCATTAAACCGGATTGAAGCGTTCTTTTATATTCAGCATGAAACTAAAATCAGGAATCGAATGCAAACGTTTGTGGTATGGTTGGATCGAAATCGGTAATCTGCCTCTATCATTTGCATTGATTTGAATTCGAAATTCAGTGGGTATAGAATGAGGCGGAATCGAATACTCTCAGCGATGAGATATCCTAAAGAAAGAAGTTGTCACTAGAACCCGAACCAGAGTAAATTTAGCTTAACCATGGGAATTAAACGGCAAAAAAATATTTTCAGGTTGAAAAGTTCGCCATTGAGTAGTAGTGGTTCGTCTTCAGCACGTGGTGCACCAACATCATCGCTGACGACAGGTACGTCACAACCGAAGAACTCGATGGGCCTTGCGAACATCACCAATGCACCATTGCAGCAGTTACAGGTAATCGATTGGTTGCGTTTGTTTATTATTAGTGATTATATAAAAATGGATTGAGTTTTAAAAAAAAACATTTCGATTCGAAAATAAAAATTAGGTTTGAAATTTGGGAAATTTTTCAGGTATATTCTCTCGAATTTGTAAAATCTTGCTCATTTTTTTACAATGTGGCAATATCGGCGTATGGAGGAGTAGGCGGATGACGTGTGAACCTTGTGTACATCTGCACCTATTATTAATGAGGAGCCGCTGTTTTTATTGCTGCCATCTTCTTTACACACCGCGAATGTATCGTATACAACTTTAAGCGCTTATAATGTTACAATATGAGCGTAAACTAGAACTCTTCTTGGGGACTTTCTAGTTCAGTGATGAACTATCGTCAGATGATGGAGGTGTGGAAGGTTGACGATGGAGGTGTGGAAGGTTTGGTCGGATGGTGGATTGTTCACTAAGTAACCCTCAATGGTGTGTTACTGCACCTTTGTGGGATATCAGACAGACGTTCGATTAAATTAATTTCAAGCAAATTGAGGGTTGTTACTGGTTACTGGTTGATTAAATTTAAGTTTTGGCGGCTAAATCGATTATGCTGAATAATTTTTGGCCGATTTCGAATTTTTTTTTTCTTTTATTTAGAAGAGTGGCTCAATTTCTGCACCTCCCAATGAACCGTCAATAAAAGAAGATGAGGATGAGAATAGCGAATCAACGGCGACGAGCGGTACGATGCGAACTGGAGGTGCACCCTCACCGGTTATACCTTCGAGTGGTGTTGCTGCTGGGAATATAACTGCAACAGTTGTCGCCACACCTGCAACTGGTGACACCGCCGCTCATACACAGCTGCAGTCAGAAAATAAGTAGGTTTTTTGTTTTAGATTGCAATCATGTAGTAATCTGTAATATATTTGTGTAGAAAATCTCGCAGTTTTTAGGGAAAGGTTATTGGTTTTTGAGACTTTGCTTACCGGTAAGGGTATGCGATTAAAATGTTATAGTTTCGATTATGAAAAGGATGCGAGTAGATTAATATTGTTAGCTCTCACTTCCTTCCCCAAATGCTTACCCGCAGCTTCGACTATTCCACCAATAACCCATTCGATAGACTTGCCTGAAATTGCAATGACTTAACAGATACTTGCAAAAACAGTTCCATTATCGTTTTATTTAAGGGGAGTCAAGCAAATTTCACCAATCATTTAATTGTGATGTTATCAGAGTGAATTGAATCATTCACTGTCTTAAAAGGGAAAAACGAGGGAAAGGATTATTGATGAAACTTTAAATTCCCTAAAGTGTTTCACAGTATTCGTCGAGTGCAGTGGCGTTGTTACGTCGATTGCCATTACATCTTTTTGTGTTGTGCTTGTTTTTTTTTTTTGTTTTTTCTTGCTCTGTTCTTTTGGTGTATCCGTGCAAAGATGTAGGCGATTGCCATTTGAACGTTGCTGATGGCTGCTTTTAGCTTAGCTTTTAAATCCTTACCTAAGCTGCTGTAATGCTTATGTCAGCAATGGGTTATAATGATCTAGAACAATTTGATAAGGAACCCAAAAGAAGATGCAACGAGCAATGGGGATCGCAACCGCACTCATTTCTTCTCTATGAGGGATGTTGATTTAAGCTGGTTATAGAGATTGGTCAATGCAAGGGGTATGGTTGACCGTACAATGTTGTTGTGTGTTTTTAAGTTGTTGTGATGTTGCGTTGTGTTGTTGTGTGGTGTTTGGTGTGCGATGAGTGGTATATTTTAAACACAGCATGCCATCGGGCGATGGTTTATACCATTGCACTAATGACGTCATCATCACCAGCAAGAGCAACAACAGTATGATGGCGATCACCGTATCGACGCCACCTCAGCGGCGGTCTTTATCCGAGGAAATCGGTATAACGCTGCAACGTTCGTGCGATAGTCCCCCGTCGTATGTGGGTGGTGATGATGGTCAACACGAAGTTGTGAGAGTGAAGCGCAGAAACTCTTTTCAAATGGTGCGCATGCTTTTTTAGCGATCCTCTTTTTGAGCTTCTTCAGTGAGCTTTTTTTTTTATTGATCTCGGGGCCAGGTTGCTTTATAGGTTGGGAAGGATTGGTGAGCTGCAGCGAGGAGCTAGGAAAAGTAGAAGATACGAGGCATTGATTTGCGGATGAATAACACATAATTAAGTACCCTAATTTGTAGACGAACAAAAAAAAATTACGAAATTTGAGAGTCACGATCTGTAGTTATCGTACACTGTGATTTAATATTGAAGAGGGGCATAGAGTAGTTATATCGTGTGATGTTTTCTCATTTTCTATTTTTGATCGATTTTACATTTCTTGAAGAAGATCATCGAATTCCCACCCCTGCCCCCCCCCCTCCCCATCGAGCTAGTGTTCAGATTGATATGGTCGGTTGTTGGTTGCTTAATTGAGCTAAGGAAAGGTAGCATCACATTGCCTTCAACCATTAAAATCTTCGTTTTTCTACTGATCTAACCTCCCTTTACCGATAGTCATTAATCTGTCACTAATCTCTGAAATGGTGGCATTGATCAAAGAAATTTTGCAATTTTTAGTTAATTTGCATGTTGTAGTAACATTTCCATTTCTCCTAAGCAGAAATTATCGTTCATACCTTCATCCTATGTTGCCAGCTTTATCCGCTTTTAAAGTTGTTGTTCTTTTTATTATTGTTTCATAATTTACTTTTTTTTTGTCAGCTTCAAGTTTTTTTTTTTGAGAGAGAGAGAGAGAGGGAGAGAGAGAGCAATAATTAAATCACTCACAAGAAGTTTTTTCAAAAAGTTGCTCAATAATTTTTGGAGCATCTAGCTTTGTATGTTGCAATAATTTGTATGCTTTCCCTTCTTTCATGCTTCGTTTAATTCGTTTATAAATATTCGAAACGAAATTGTATGAATGACAAAGCGAATGCATAGTTTTTGATGGCGTTATTAATGCTAATAAATGGCATCAGAAATGAGAAATTAAAATATTCCACAGACCCTAATTTTTATAGAAAGTATATTTTTTATTGAAGGAAAAATTTTTGGAAGCGAGAATTTTTCACGAAAAATTTTTCATGTCATAAAATGATTTCAATATTTATTATTTTGTTGTTGAGAGTTGCAGTTATTTCGAATCTTGCATTATTTCGATGTGATTGTCAAAATTTCAGTCGTTTTTTTATACATTTCGGGTAGTTTTTTTGGAATTTTTGGAATTCGCAAAACTTTTCGAAAAAATTTTCATCACACTTCATCGTATGATTAAGTGTGATGAAAATTTGAATATGCCGAGTTCGTTACTTGTTTGATACGTTTTATAGAACCGAACAAAAATAGCATTCATTTCGACTTTTTCAAAATCATTTTTATGAAGTACTTCTTCCTCATTATTGGGTTATAAAATAAATTGCTTCATACTATTAGCTGTTACTAAAAAAATTGATATTCATTTCTACATTTTCGTCACTTAGAGAAATAGTGAAAGTGGCAGTTTAAGAATATAATTTTTGAAAAAAAATTATCGATCGATGGCCAAATTATTAATTTAAAATTCTAATAGCTGTGAGCTTTGGAATTCAAATTTTCGGAATATGTCGGCTTCGACTTCAAAATATTTCGACTGAAAAAAAGAAAATCAATTTTTGAAAATGAATTAAAATGGCTTGAAAATCTTGCAGAAAATTTATGGATAGCACTATAAGAAGTGGTTATGCTTCACTTTGCCCTTTATATTGGAACTTCTCGTTGAATACTTTCCAACTTAAAAATATTCTTCACTCATAGAAATACGTTAATTAAATAATTACATCGAAAAAAATTTTTAAATCTTTTTATTGCATTTGTTTTCTATTCGCTACCGTAATCTTTGAAGATTGCCCCAGAGTGATAGAATTCTGTGTTAGATGCAACGAAGTATCTCATATTTGCGAAATTTATTGCAGATATGCACTTTTCCATCTCTTTTATTGCACATTTAGATAAATCTCTAAGATTCTGTAAATTTTTAGCAACAATATTTTTACAAATTAAAACCCCTGCTGTAATCTCACATTAACGGGAAATCTCCATTAAAGAGGCCTTGGGCTTCTGTTCCAAGAAATACGGTATGCTACAATGCAGGGGTTGAATCATGACGTACTGTGCTGATGAGCGACAATGCTTATGGAAGCGGGTATTTTTATTTCGAATTGTAGGGAAATTTTGAAGTAAAAGCTGCTAATATATAGTCAAGATAACGTGTCCTGTTCAATGCTTAACAGAAGTAATATGCGGTATGGCCGCAAAGACTAAATAGAACCTAGTTTTGGAGTAACAGTTTTCACTGTAGAACATTGAGTATATAAAAGTTCTTTTTTGAAAAGGTCACGAGCAGGATATCACTTGATAGTCGAGAGCTACTAACGCAATACGAAGCTGGTCACAGAGAGATTGGTTGGTATAAACCGGTCGGTGAGTATATTTGAATGTATTTTATCGGAAAGCCTGGTGATATGCTTCTATTTTCAGGCCATCTTTGCATCAGAGTCCATCAATGCCGCCAGCGGTTATGAAAAATTTATCGGTGAACGAACCACCGTCGACACCGCGCAGCGAAAGTCCCAAAATGACCAAATCGGCTACCGGCAACCCATTAGCACCGACTACAACTCAGACTCCTCAACAGGTATATTTAGCTTATCATAAGATCGAGAAAGTTGAAGCATTTAGAATCTCACTTGTAATAATGAAGGGAAGATTATTGAAATTTGAGCTGTATTGAAGTTGAAAAGGTCTTTCTTTTTTTATGCTTCTAATGGTAAGAGCGTTTCAAGATGTTAGGAGTGCATCCTTTGCGATTTCCGTATCGGTTCCCGTGAGGAATTATTAAAATTGCAGTGATTTTTTAAAATTTTTATTTCATTCATGTCTCCAACAAAATCGAATTCATAATATGCAGCATTTATTTGTGCTACTTAGGCAGTATAAAAATATAAAGTATATACAAGTTAGTATTCTCTAAGAGGTTTGTTTTAATATAAACTAAAAAATGTATGCAAATGCGTTTTTATATACAGATGTATATAAAAATATGCAGATTTATAATTTTTATATACAAAATAAATGTAAGTGCATTTCTAAACGTAATCTGTAGTTTGTAGTTAGAAAATTCCTCGATTAAGGCAGTCACCTCGATTAAGATAAAAGTTTCTCAATAAAGGTAAACGCGTTCGTACGTTAGGTGGAAAGTACTAATGGTAGACGAACAATGGAGGATGTATCGATTGAAAGGTGAAAAACGATATAATAGAAATGGTTTAGAAGGCGTGGACCATTAGATTGTTAGTGTGGCATATGCGTGGAACGAGGAAATCATAGAGTTTGATCAGTAATACCATACTCCCAGATTTGCAGCTGAAGTGCTTTTCCTTCTAAACTTTGCAGCTTTAGCAATTTTAAAATTTCAAATATTATAGCTGCAGCCAACACCTCAGGTGCAGCAAATGCCCTCACCTCAGAGTACACAAAATGCGGCTGTGCAAAATTCTGCTTTTCCACGTCATACGAGGAACAGACAGACATTTCACGGAAAGACCGATAACTTTGCAGCTTTAGCAATTTTAAAATTTCAAATATTATAGCTGCAGCCAACACCTCAGGTGCAGCAAATGCCCTCACCTCAGAGTACACAAAATGCGGCTGTGCAAAATTCTGCTTTTCCACGTCATACGAGGAACAGACAGACATTTCACGGAAAGACCGAACACAATAAGGTTAATGATTTAATTCTGTACCAAATTGTGGTGTGACTAGTTAATGGCTAATTAACTAGCACAGGCATTAATATGGCATATGGTAATGAATGAAACTCTATGAGTTCTACGTAGAAGTTTATTTTCCTGAAATTGGATTTGTGAACTGTAGATAAATAAACCTCAAATGACGCCGAAAAAGAATTTTAAAATCCTGAAACTTAGGGGATTTTGGTATGTCTGGCGAAGCCTATCACTACATTGAGTGCTGTCAGCAATGCTTTCTTTTGGCAGCAGCAATATCGATTGATTTTTCAGCAAGATTCAATTTAGTTCTTATATTCTTCGATTGGTATTTTTTCTCAAATTTTTTGTGATATGCAATGATTGGATAGAAAGTTAGTTGTTATAGAAGAAAATCTTTTTTTTTTTTTTCCGCTGTTTTATACTATCACTGTCTTTTCTAACAAAACCTTTGTTAGATTATAAATAAGCAAATTAGCTGTAAATTTTTTCAGCAGATTTTACCGACAATTTTCATGTATTTTCATAAGTCGAAGATTTTTATTTGTCTCATTTCTGATGACATATTTGCTTCCAGAAAAGAACTCCTATTTTGTTTCGAATATTTCTCGAAATCCATCATTCATTCGGCGTGGAGAATACTTTCTAAATTTGTATAAACGATGCAAAGTGCAGGAAATTCCAGAAAGGGCATAGGAAATCTCTGTTTTAGTATTGCGATATATTGAATTTGAATGAATCGTTAAATATTCTGGAAGTGAATATTTGAACAGAAAATACATCTTTCATTGCTCAGATCACGTACATCCATTGTTTATTGTTGAAATTGGCAGGCTACGGTTGCACGAGTTCGAATTTGTTCTAATATATAGATGACTTTAGGGGAATCTCGATGGCGAGGAGGGGGACGTAGAAGTACCACATACTGGTGCACAATCGACAGGCAACGGTGGTCCTCGAGGATCGTTTCTTTCAAAGCTTACCAAGCTCACACGACGGTAAACGTTTCATCTTTACGTTTGCGTCCTGTTGCGTTTGCCTTGCTTTTTTTTCCGTTCTAAAAGTAAATGGATATCACGCTGCTGTCAATGAAGTCATACACTTTATAGACTAGAGCTAAGATCCGGGGAGCAACTTGTTCTTTTGAAGGACAATACTCCATCCTTCGAGCTGTAAAAGATGTTCATGGGATTGTAAAAGATTTCAAGATGGTGTGACAGGGGAGGGTTAGATTTTGCGAAGGTATCGTCTTTTTTTGGTTGAAACCTAAGGTGGATGGTGAAACTTTTTATATGGAAATTCGTAGGACGATAATTTTAATAGCAACATGGTTTTGATGGGTCATACTATTTCAGCTTCAGTTGTAGTAATTTTTGCTTTTTAACTGCAATATTTTGCAGCTTCCCACTGAGAGCTTCCCAAATTGCTTGACTTTAATGCAGTACTTCGCATTATTTTGTTTGGATTGCTGTATTTCGAAGGACAGTTGATACGTAGTTGTTTTTTTTAGAATAATATAACATAGTAAAAGTGTGCGCTAACGTTTTATAGTGAAAATTCCACCGAGGATCGGGGTAGATAGGGCAATTTCGTTTAGACTTTATCGGCATTTCAAAATAGGCTCCCTTATTGACGATCTCTATACTGCTGCTAAAGTATGCCGAGTAAGTTCTGTGTTTGCTGAGCAACTAACCGTGAGACGCTAACGTCTACGCATTTTCACCTTAGAATTGAAATGATGGAGAGGCTGAAGTTAGAGGGAGGAAGGATATTTTTAAGCTTTTACTACTTTCGTTTTTTAAATCAGCCTGAAGTTGCAGTTGATATTTATTTTTTTAAGTATTGAGGGTGGAAAGAGATTTATGCAAAATATGGAAAATGGTCAAAAGAGTGATTGTGGCCAAATGGGAAGAATAACAGATAATCTGAGAGAGGGGAGGTTTCTAAAAATGTGAATCTCGCTGATGCAGTTGTTTTGGTGAATATTGCTAAAACCTCACTGTTTACTGCATAGTTTTGGTCTTGATGAGGGCTAAATTGGTTAAGAATCAAAGTTTATATGGGACGATGGACATAATAGCGTTTCACGGGGAAACGGTTGGTTCTGACAGCTCAGTGCTAGAACGGTGAATCGGAAAAATGAACATGTTGAGTTCGAATCCGGTTATGATATCCTTCTTTACTTTTACTGCATACGAGCTTAAAGTAAACGTGCTGAGATGTGAGTGTTGATCGGTTGCTTTTATTAACCGTTCAATTTGATTACTGGCCAACGAAAGAAGAGCAGGCTTTTTGGTAACGGTTGCACTGTGGGACAGTTAGCGTACATGCCCCCTACCAGAGGGATAGTCCTATACACCTTTGTCTAACTGGTCAGTTATGCACCATTGTATGGTGGGTCATTTGTCCAGTGCGTTGAGCAGGCACGTACATCAACTGTCCCACAACATGCCCACTACCTGCTTATTGATGAAGCGCACCTGTTGTGCTTTTACTAATTCACGTTGCATTAAGTGTTATGAATAGCGTGCTTGCTGTTGGTTTGTTTATATACGCTCAATTTGGCCGGTAACGGTGATGGTTTCTCTTCGTGGTGTGATACCGCAATATACCTCTCAATTCATCGGTCCCAGCCACACCTTTGTGCCAACCAACGGTAACGCTGTGCCTCTACCTGTCCCTCTACCCGTGCCTGTACCTCTGCCACCATCACTTCTACCTTTCCATTTGGAGAACACACCGCACAACAAGCACCAACGATACTGTCGCTGCTCCTGAGTGCTACTGCAAAGGTGCTTTTTACCCATCAACGACGAACCAATAATCCTCTGATGCCATCCTTAAAAATGTGCCGAGTCGGATGTAATGTCAACAACTGTCATGCTGTTATCAATGCCACTGACTAAGCAAGTCGATTGTGCGGTCCTCTCTTGTTTGATTGTCTTCGCATCTCTATGGAACGTCAACCATTCGACGTTTATGTCTGTGAAGTGCTCAGGTGAATAAGGTCGTGTTTAAGGTGACATCGTTTGCATTGTGCAAAAATACCTATTTAAAGTTATTGAAAGATAGCTGTCAATTACGGAGATTAAAGTGAAAAGTGTTAATCAATAGAAGGTGGGGGAGGAGGGGGATCGAAAACATACTTGTATTTTTTATTTGAGCCCATTTATTGCTTCAAACAGGCGACATCACGATGGCGACCATTCGCGCCTTCGTTTCCTTTTTGGGTGTAATGAACGGTATTGTCGTTCCGAATTATTGTGGGAATGAGTATGGGATTTATTCAGGCGTTATAATCTTTTTTCTGATCTTTATCTGACTTTGAATCGTTCCACTCCGTTCATATGAGATCCTTTTGCCTTTCCTATTTTATTTCTCTTGCGTAATGCTGCGTGGACGAACATAGGAGAGAAATATGTTTCCTTAGCTATTGATTTATATTTATATTTATAAGATTGCATCTTATATGGTAAGGAATTATGGGTGAAAATGTTGCGCGATCTTTTCCTATATTTTAGTGGGTAATAGGTCATTTTATAATGCCCCCTTGCATAAGTATAACACTTTTTGGGATATTATAAGGACAAGAGAGATTTTAGTATTATAGAAGATTGTGATATTGCAGTATTATATTATAGAAAGAGAAATATTGTGACAGCTATAGAAGAGGGTTATTAAACGTTTTCGAATATATGCTTTTTCAGCACTATAAGTTCATAGTCTGTTATGCAAAGATTCAAAGAAAAATTACAGCAAAAAAAAATGCTGCTAATCAGCTTTATTGTGTTTTGGTTGCAATTTGAAGAAAAAAAATAAATCGAATTTTACAATATTCTCGAACATTCATTTACTAATTATTAATGGCTGAGGATTTAACGCTTAGTGGCATATTTCAAATGCAATGAATTTTTTGCACTTATTGATATAATTTGCTGTTGTTGTGGTTAACACGCTTTCTGCATAGATTGGTGATCACGCTCCTTTTTTGCATGATTCAATGGAATATAAATATTGCAAAAACATCCCAATTCATCTTTCTTTTTTTTTTTTACTCAAAAGTATCTACGAAAGGAAGGAAGGGGCACTGTTGGTTGTGGATTCAAATGAAATGAACAAAGAACCAAAAGAAAAAAAGTGGTTTTTTAATATCAGAGAATATATAAATTTCTTCTTGTTTGGCATTTTTCAGCTATTTTTTTTTAAATTTTTTGTAATTCTTCATAGCTCGCTAACAGTGCTTGCGCTTTCCTATGGACTATTTTCTTTTATATTAGAGAAAAGATGATTTCAGATGCTTTTTGCAATATTTATATTACTCATCGCATAAAGGGAGTGTAACTTACCATACTTACTTGTTATAGGCACCAGGTTTGTGGCATTCACGTCTTTTTAGATGAGCTTATGCTCGAGTGAAACGGGCTCATAACTTTACTGATATTCAAGAGGAAATGAAGAGAGACTTAACGCAGGAGGAAGAGGGGAGGGGGAGCTGTTGTATTCGAGATAGCCTTTATTTCCCCACCTCTTAACGTTTTCTTATGCCTCATATTTCCAAACAGTTTTCCATGTTCAGTATTGTGGCGAGATTTTTTTTTTTTTTTTTTTGATTTAGATATGGAGTTATGCTCAAATGTTCACATTTTTCCAAAAGGACATGTGTTCGAGAAAGTTTTACGGAGAAGAGGGCCTATCCAAAACGTTTGTGGAAATACGGTATATCTGCGCATATAGTCTGCAAAATGCATACCTATGCGGTAGTTTTTACTTACGAGTAAGAAAAACCGTAAACGAGCGTCCGCATTGAACACAATCTCGGTTCATTTGAGTTGTTTCTCATCACAACCTATATAGGTCAGCCATAGTTTTGAACTACTGCAAAGACGAGTAAATTGCAAATAAAGAGCGGTTAAAGAAAGAATTGGGATTCCCAACCGGGTATCGCCATGGCGTTGGGTTTGAGAGCATAGTCACATTTCTACGTTGTATTTGACCACCATAACAGTAGTCTCGCTGATTATCTGAATATAAAGGCAATAAAAATTTATTATTATTATTATTATTTTACTCATCCTTATCTAATTGAGCGATTTATTTTTCAGTTATTTATGCATGGCAAAGAAAACGAATAATAAAAGTAGTGCGAAGCACGAGTTGCAATAGAAAAACTATGCTTATTGCGTTATTAAAATGCCTCGTTAATTTAAAAAAAGTTTTTTTTTTATCAACGAGAAAAAATTTTAAAAAAGCCAACGAAATACGTTTTTCGACTTTTTGTTCCGTCACTAAATTTTTTTTTTCTTGTTGCGTTAATAATAGTTTCCAGCAATAAGCTAGGTCTAGAAGAAATAAAAGTGAATGAAAGAACTCTTTTATTGCATGGGATGTGTGCGTTTTAAAGGATTACAAACTGATCATGCATATAGTAGTGGCTAACGGGCGCGCATCGGTTCGTTTCCTATTGCGATGGGCAGGGCATATCTTAAAGACTTTCCCTTTCCCAGCCTCCAATTTCCCATCCCTCATCCCCATCCCCTCCCACTTCTATTTTTTTGTCTGCTTTCTCGAAATAGTGCACGAAGTAATTTTCTTAGTTTGTCTCTTCTTCTGCTTATGCTTTTTTTTTCATTCGCTATTTCTGCATTAACACAAAAGCATTGGCCGTTTTGTTGATTGGGGCAAGGTGGTTTTGCTTTTTGTCAACGTTCTTCTCTAAAGCGGTCGCTTAGCAGTGCATTTCATTTAGCCTTTTTCATGCAGAAAAACACTAATTTACACTCTCTTTTTTTTTCTTTTGAAAATATTTTCCTATCCACAATGAGGCTTGCAATGTCTTTTATTTCGGTGTTAAAATCCAATTTAAAATAGGATTAATTGAGATAATAGATTTTCAAAGAATTTTGCGAAGTTTTAAGCTTGGATAGCTGGAAGGAGAGGTGACAACCATGTTCAAGTAGAGTTGAGTGCATGCGCTTTTATCTTCAAATTGAAATAGTTAACAGTTCTTTTTCTGATCGCATACAGTAACGAATTTTACAAATTCCCTTTGCCGGAAATGCGAAAATTCTTTGGTTTGGAGCTGATGATGTGATTTTGTAACGATGTTGCGGTGGACCGAATTTTGCAATGAAATGAAAATTGCAATGAACCGAATTTTGCAATGAACGGAAACTATGCAATAAACCAAATCTTGCAAAAAACCAAATTTTGCAATTAATTGAAAGTTGCAGAGAAGAGATTTGTTTAAGTGATAAGTGAAGTGTGGTCGTGATATTAATGGGGAATACCTAAGACTTAGTGATATTCTAGATAGTTGGATGTAGGATGCATCGCGTTCATAATCGCTAATTGACTTGCATTGTAGTGGTTCGTCTGCGCAGCATACTACTACCCCCGCTGTGAGCACTGTTTATACACCAGCAGCAGGAGCTGTACAGGAGCCTTCTGCTGGCGTCAACCCTGTTGCTACCTCACCCTCTGGCGCTTCTTCCTCAACCACAACCCCAACCCCTACAAACAATCGTTACGCATCGAATGCACAGCGTAGCGCCTTTCCGAATTGTCGTGTTTTGCCGAATTTGCTTAATCCTAGCTTGCTAACGCAAGCGGCTCAACGACATCATTCGTTCATTGTACAAGCGAGTGCTAAGAATAATGCAACGGCGACACCTACGAACATCGTTCGACCGCTCTCAACATATGCTGGCCCCAGCTCTGGCTGCGGTCAAGGAGTTCTTGACAATAAAGCACCACCACCTTCTGGCAATTACCCTTCATCTTCATCCACTGTAGCTAATGTGGTCGCTACCCGAACGCTAACGCCACTTATGACCCGGCATGATACCCCAAATTTAACCACTGCAGCACCTCCTGTACGTTCACTTCATCACTCCACTTCACTTTCGACAGCCGTATCTCCCAAAACGGCGGTGGTTGGTGTGACGGCGGTTGCCAGCCCAGTGCCTGCAACATTCACATTATCCCCCACATCGATGTTTGAAGCAAGCATGCCACCTCCTTTATCAGCGCCACCCTACTATAAACTATTGGCGCAAGGCAATGCCCCGTCTCCATCGACGAACAGCCTGACTGGTTCATTACATTCTTCTGATTCGGCACAATCGTTTAGTCCATCGTTGGCATCGGCTGGCAGTAGCACTGGAGCAACAGCGGCGGCAAACTATCACCACGTACCGGCATCATATTTGGGTAACGCACCCCCACCAGATGCGTCCGCTTATTATTCGGGTGCACCAGCAACAGTCAGTTATCATATGCCCACTCGTAGGGCCCCGATAATGGGTATCGCCGAGGGATCCGCAATGAGCAGTGGTGTTGCTCAAACGATATCACCTGGTGTTGGTACCGGTATGCCATCGGCAACCGGTCGTGGTGGGACGTTAGGTCCTGCGAGTGGAGGCACTGCTATGGCACAGTTAGCCGCTCAGCAACAACACGCTGGTGCAACAGGCTTTCCACCGCATTCTGGAGCGGTAGCGACAGGTGCAGCAACTACGAATCCATCCGGCGATGAGGTAAAGCCGCGTTCGTTACGGTTCACGTGGAGTATGAAGACGACCAGCTCCTTGGCACCTGAGGAGATGATGAAGTAAGTAATATAATAAATTCTATTTCTTTCTCTTTTCATCTGTTTCCTTATTCCGTTTTTTTTTGTATTTTTAAAATGCTTATTCAAACGCGGATTTGCTGACTATTGTTATTTCAGTAGCCGTGATTATGTGAAAATTCAAAATGGGCAAGATGCCCAAATATTTGTCTCATTTGATTTTTCAAAAGTGGAGTGATGGTTTTGATGAATTTAGCATAGTTTTTATATAGAGGATAAGGTGCAATAAAGTCGATAGAGGTGTGCAAGGAACGACCAGTGGCTCAATTGGAATAGGCACTCTTAGCTTAAACTCATAGTGTTGTTTAGTTAATTGTTGAAAAATTATTTCAATGATAGCCATTTATTTTATTTCGCTGCAAATGTTAAAAAAAATCATTATTTTCAACTAAGAGCGCTTTATTATAGATTATCTCACTATTGAAATATTTTTATTGTTTTCGCTCTTGCAAAAGGTTCTTTCTCATATTTAACAAAATACTTTGGAAATATATGTTTGGAAAATTTTTTTTCGGCAAGAAAATCAAAAACGCTTTAAGTTTGTAAACAGTGTAAATCTATTCAAATCTCTAAAAGATATAGAAAATTTTAAGACTGAGATACTGAATCGCCATGTTTGATTTAGGTTCCAAAATAGTAGGAGATTAAATATTTTATGTGTTGGAAAATATTCGACCTTTATTGTTTGTTGATCTGAATTTCAGGTTTGTAAGCTGCCTCGTCTCAGCTTGAACGGAGTTCGATTCAAGCGTATATCTGGCACATCGATTGGGTTCAAGAATATCGCATCAAAAATTGCCCAAGAATTGAATTTGTAAGATGTTTTGTGGAATGACGCTCCAGTTGTATGCCTTCTGAAAAGAAGAGGGCTCGATTTAATTGATTGGAATAGGATCTGCATATAGGTGGTCTTTACCCAGTTGAATAGCTAATGAGATCACTGAAAGGACTACATATTAGTGTATATAAGCATTCATCCATTGAAATTATTGCTATGCGGTTAGTGGGAATTTTTTCATCTGGGCGATGTGTTTTCGTTGTGTATTTATCTTTTTTTTTAGAGTTCAATAATTTTATCGTTGGTCTCTGTTTTTAAGCACATTTATGTTATGATGCCATACATTTAGAAATGTTTTATATGGCTTTCAGGAATTTATTCATAGAAATATTTGTAAAAAAAAGAAATTAGAATTTGATTTTAGTTTATTAGGAGATGCGAGGCATCTATAGTGTGAGCTATTGGGAACGAGTGGGTAGAGGTGGACGAGGGGACAGTAAGGAGGATTGAATTTTCATTTTGGCTGATTGGTTGCACTCGTCGATTCATCGTATAGGTTTTAAACACAGCTGGAGCGCTTAGTTTGGTTCGATTATGTTATATGTGTTAGCGCGCTTGTGATATCTGTGTCCAATTTTTTTTTTTATTTTTTAATGTGCACCAATATATTTTCGCATTTTATTGGGGCGCTTCATTTTGAAGCACAATTTGAGTATTAATTTAGTGCTGCTGTTGTTTGTTTGTTGGCTCTTAAGTGGATCCGCATACGTCTCTACAGCATCAACGAGTTGCGATGATCTAAAAACGAATATACATATTATTGAAATCTTATTGAATGGCTATCCCAACTCTGCACAACTTCCGCAAGTTTTTCTTTTAATTTTTAAAGCATTTTTTAGGTATTATTTCGAAAGCCAAAGCTGTAAATCGGCAACAATCAAAAGAGGTAAAGGGAGTTTATCGTATGCACCTTTTTTGTGGTTATGTAAATTATGTAGAGGCTGGTGGCTTTAAGGCACCCAGTTTTTGCGTGTTGACTATTTTCACATCGTCGTACTTAGCCCGTCGATTACTTCTTTCTCGTGGATTTTTCTTTGAACTTTTGGATTTTTTTTATTGTGCGAGAATTTTTTTTTTTTCTTCAAGGGTACCTACTGCTAAACTGCTTCCAGTTTCGCTATACTGAACTACTGAGCGTTTTGTTGTCTTGCTTTTATCGTTTTCTTAAATCCTATAAATTTTGATAGAAATGCTTTGCTCTCAATAGATGTGCTTTCGTTTCCGCATGATTGTTCTACTATTTTAAAAATAATATAGTGGGTAAACCTTTATTTTAGGTGAGGGTAACGACAAGAAAGGAGCTCCCTTAGGGATGAATATTATTGTGATGAAGCAAAAATTGATGCAACTGTAAGAAGTGGTACATTAGCTGAGGTGATTTGTTTGCAATTTCATGACCTATTTTTCTAGAATTTTAGCTTCTAGTTGGCGCATTCCCCATTACGGAGCATTCAAGGAAATTTAGGAGGGATGAAGAGGGAAGTAGTCTGCCGATATAAGGTTCAATTTGAGGTTATGATAGAGAAGTTGGGATGAGTTGGTTGAGGATGTTGTGTTCATCTTTGAGGTTAAGAGTTTAATAAATATGTTTATATGTGATTCGCGCTCGTTCATTTCTCATTGAGAGGAATAATGCCCGCATAAGTTGAGTGTTGATTTATGTTATTGATGTTCTCTGTGCAACACATCATCTCTTATGAAAAAATTTTTTTTTCTTCTTCGATTTTAGCGTCGATGCAATCATCTAAGAGCGTTTCTTTGCGTTCTTTCTTGACCGATTTTTTTTTTTTTTTTAATCGTTACCTTTTTTTTCTTTCTGTTTGTTTTCTCACCTCTTCAACATCTGTCGTTAAAGTAATACAATATATGTCAGCCCCGAATTATCTATAAATTGATTTTAATGTTATTTTTTTATTGTACACCGAGTTTTCTTTTTTTTTTCGATCACAAAAATTTGCATATGCGACTATAAACTCGTAAATGCATTCCTAAATCATGTATAGGTGCACTTGGTTAGCTGTGCTGTTCTATTAGCATAGGGAGGCACATCTCTGTGATATTGTTGGATTATCAAAAGGGATGTCTTAATTTGAAACGCATCTTCAAAACCAATGTCGAGTCTGAAAAATTTTACTATTCGCACAGGATCATCGTGTTTACTTTCAACCATATCAGCAGTAGTGTGATATCAGAGAGGTTTTTGGACTGTTCCGGTACACAATTGGAAGGAGGGAGGGGGAGGGGGGGGGGAAGGGGGACCACACAAATCGCTTTGACCACAAGCTTCCCTTAAAACGTTGCTACTAGGCTTGCAGTGGTTCTCTGCTTCATACAACGTGGTGAACGATTAATCCACCTCAGCTTTCATCATTCAGCATAACGAAATTATACAACACAAGACTGAAGCGTCTTTATGAAGAGTTGTGAAAAGCTTATCGTTAAAACCAAAAAAGGACATTCCATGTTGTATGACGTCATTCTGGAATATGATCATATTGCTTGGTGGAGCAGATTAGAGCAATTTGCATAGACTTGTGGTCATCGTTACTTCAGTTTCCTAAACTTTTCTGAATCATTTCCGGATCCGATACCGATTCCTTCGTCTTTAATTGTCAGGAATAGTAAAATCTCTCAATTTTCCTTTTCCCTTGTTTTCTTCTATATCCGTGGTTGTTCATTCTCTTAGGAAAGAGTTGTGGCAAGAGATTGATTCAGGCATTAGAAATTGCATCGGAATTCTTTTGCAGTCCATCTATCGACAAAAATGACACACAATTCGAAAGGATTGGAAATATTGCATTAATTGCAGCTATTGGATGGTGGAAGTAATGTTTCTTTTGTCCTCGCCAATATAAGCACTCTCCAGTGCAGAATTTAAGAACGACACCAGATAGAAGTTTAAATAAATGGAATAAACCTTAGTGGCGAAGTCTTCATAAAATCGCCGAATACATGAAGACAAAAAAGTAAAAATAAATTTCAAAAGAACTGAACTCAGTCTTGACTGCAGTGGGAAGTGTGTCTAAAGAATGACCACATCGAGCAACGTTATAACCTCTTCACTTCCGGCTGAGCAAGAGTGGCTGACGGAGTCTGCAACGGATTTCAATCTCTTTCCACATAGTCACCGCTTGGGCATATCCCAGGTTCTAATTCAGATCACAATCGAGAATGGATTTACCAATTTTTTAAGAGAGCTAATATTATGTTCTTTCTCGAAGGAGAGAAGCGTGGCACATACAAGGGGTAAGGACAATTCATCTATACAAAAACGCCACTTTTTTATTGAACTATTAGATTTCCAAAACCGGAACTCATTCGCTTGCGTTTTCCAAGAAGTTTATCGCTAAGCGGAAATTTTTAATTTGCTTCGCATTGTGACTTCATAGTTGGTGGAAAAAAGGGCCGCTCGATGAGAGCGGTTTAGTAGTTCTATTTTCCAAGATATTTGTATGGGAATGTATAGGGTCCATCGATAGTTGAAACACCTCGATCGTTGAATCCTCTTATATGTGCATTGCTTACAGACGTTTATCATAGAAGTGTCCTTTCGAAGATGAACTTTTTTTCAGAATCACCACACAGGTGGGAATGAGTCGATCTGAAACGAACATCCCCTTCTTACTTCATTCTTCATCCTTCCTCCATATCGATTACTGCGCCTTGTTTGCTATTCGCAATTGATGTTTGTTTATCGGTGTTGTGATACAGTGGGGTGTTTATTTTTGTGCCGTTTTTCTGCTATGGATAGTGTCGTCGACTAGTTCTCTTTGATATGTTTATTTCTTCGCGAGGGACATTTGTGAGAATAGGTGAGTGCTATCTTCAAAACTGAATTTCTTCCAGAATGGGGGCCAAATTTAGTTGCAAATCTAACCGAAACCAAACTTAATCCACACCTTTACGAAGATGTGTCAAAGCCAGTTATGTTAGAGCGACCTTTGACGTTTTTCCTCCAACAAAATTGGCAATCGAAAAAAAGCACATTTGCCAACACTGATTTCTTGTTAGGGGTATGGAGAATTACCTGAGGAAGAAAGTTATGCAACGATATCTAACCGTAGTTTGCAAAGGAACAGCGGTGCATATCGTCTTAATGTTTGCTGAGTTCACTTCATATGTGCAAATCAAATCATTTAAAGATCACAAAAAAAGTTTCGATTTCCAATTCGACTAAGAACTATTCATTAAAGATTTTTTTTTTCTTTTAACGATATACTAGACGCTTTACAAGTTGCGTTACATAGTTGAGTGTAAAGAGAGAAAACGGTAAAAACGAAAAACCGGACGTTGAAAAGAAAAGCGAAAAAGCAGCTTAGCGCCAAACATTTGGATTCATAGCGCTAAAATTAGGTCGGGTAGCGCCAAACAAACATAACTAATAGCATATATGAAGAGATATAAAATCAATTGCCATCGTTATTTTTGTGCAAAATTTATGCGAAAATTCATTAAAATATTCCTAATTTTCTAATATATTAGATATTTCTATAAATAGAAGAAAAAATTAGAATAAAATCGCTTACAATCGTACACTTAGTGGATTATGAAAATAATAAAACTTACTCATAGTGGAATATGATTGTGAAAATCGAATATTAAAGCGATGGCGATGATATCTTATCGAATCTTACAAAATTTAGGTAGAATCAAGAAAAGATTTATGTCTTAGTGAAATAGACCTAAAAAGATAACACTAAAACAATAATGAAACTTCAGGCAATCAATGTTGCATGTTTTGGGCAAGTTGAAAAATCGGGAAATTCGAGTAATTGGTTCTGCTGACAAGGTTATGGGATTCTTCCCGCTGAAGAAACGATAGACCATTCAGACAGGTGGAACGATCGGAAAAGCTACTGCATAGATTGTTAAGGTATTAGCTTTCTCAAGCTTCCGCATTTTGGAGAATAAAACCCAAAGACAAAGAGATGAGGGGGGAGGGAGTTTTCTTTTTAGAAAAAAAAATTGTAGAATTTTTCATTTTTAAGAATAAACTGAATAGCTGAACACATTTATAACTAACTGATCGTTCATAGTAAATTGCATGGTGGTAATCGGATAGACATTCATTCTTCTAATTATTAAACAATAGAATATGGCCGATTACATCGAGACGTGACATTTCTAAAGGTAAATTCGATTAAGAGCGATATACTACAGATGGAGTTTTTAGCAAGGAAGAGCTCAACATTCCCTCCCCTTCCTCGTTTTCCCCCATCTTTCCCTCAGTAGATGGGATTTCCATTCACAAAGGACAGAATAAAACGATCCAAGTGTTAGTAATTATTAGCGGTGCTAAGAACCTTTGGCGTTGATGAATAGTATATGCACAGGTGGTTTTATTTACAATTAGTTATATTTCTATGATATAGCTATCTTCGCATTAACCATTTGCCACTATCCCCACCGTTATCTTGTTCTTCTCAATCGGTTGTGAAGTGCAAACTGCAAAATCCGACTAAGTGCTGAAACATTCAATACGGCCTCTGTCTGAGGAAGACTTGAAAATCCAAGAATTTCTGCCCTCTGAATCATCGGTCATCTCGTTTGGATCAAAAGGTTGTCACCATCTAGGTGCTTTGCACCCCACCCATCAGAGGCCGAAGCAATTTTTAAGCAGACAATGAATTAAGGCAAAATATGTATTTGGTAAGGTGAACGAGCATAATTTCATTGCCCAAAATAAACGGTTTTATGCCGCATTGATCAATTGCAGCACAAAATCAACGTTAATATTTTATGACATCAATAACTACAGAATCGAGATGATATTGGGGATAAGAGGGCACTCGTAGCTGCCAATTTCAGTGACTCGTGAGTTGAGACCACAGTAATCACACATGGACCAGCGAGTGAAGAGCAAACTTTGAAATGGTATGGTAGGAAGGAGCACGAGCAGAGTAATTTCACGCTACCGTATGCTCGATTTCGTTACGATAATCCTTTAACTTTAAATCTTTTCCAGCGCTTCAATTCCCACCTTTGGCAATCTTGAAAAGTCTATGCATTTCGTTATTTTTTTTAAAGCTTTCAAAACATCTAATTGAAATTTATTTCTCTCTTTAAGATTCATCACTTGTTGCTGCCTATCCTCACTTCAGCCGTTTCTCCCCCGTTGATGATTTTTTAAAGTTTTCATATATGTGTATGGTCAATTAAAATTGGTAGTGCTTATCTTGGTATTCCCTACTAATTAATCGTATCGTAATTTCTATACTTTTACTCATTTGAATATTTTTCTCTGCTTAACGACAATAACAAATCGGCGCAAACGTCAGATTAACAATAACAAACTGGCGCAAATGTCAGGTTGTGGCCATCATTACTCTAGCACCAATTTACATTCCTTCTTTTTATCGCTGAAATTGACTTCTTGTTGTGCTTGCAAAAAGAAAAAGCGAGTCGTGCCACCCCACTTATAATTACAGTAATTCCATACGTTTGATTCTTCTTTCTTCCCTCTTCTCCGTTTGTAAATACGATAAACGGAGATATTATTATGATCTTTAGCATTGTCTAAGTGGTATTTCATTTCCGTTTTTTGAAATATATATCGCCCCAAGGCATCTTCTTTGTATTTTCTCAATTTCAGATGTCACTTTACGATGGACATTTGAATTTCTACATCTATGGAAATATCACAAGCAAATTTCATATTAACTTCCGTCTTTTCAACGGTTGCCATTTCAATATGTCAACAATACTTTTCATCAGTAAAGTCGTATATTTTATCTCTGTCATGGAGTATGGGTTGGTGGTTACGATTTGTCGACTGTGAATTANTTTTTTTTTCCAATATACAACGTCCATGAAAGTCGCCTATATCGATTAGGAAAAAGCGTTTTAATTAGTGAGACATTAACTTCCACTCAGCTTAATTAAGTACAAGGTTGGCTCTTATTCGTTCAATGAAGGAAATGGTGATCTATGCGAAAATATAACTCCTCACCTAAATAGGGATCTATGAAGATATTAGTGATATTAAGGGATTCTATATCATATTTTTCAACGATGCCAATATTATTCGACACATTTTCTACCCTTTAATGTACCATCGAACAATGATCACTATGTGTTGTCATTGATCTCATGAGCGCTACAAGCAAGACCACTTATTTGATAATATTTTGCATATTCAAATAGTTAAAGATGCTTAAAATTCACTTAGATATTTCATTATTAAAATGCTTGAAAATTTTTAGAACATTAACACAAAAATAACCACCTCCTCCATCATCGTTTCAATTTCAATCATGCTATTCGCTTCACATCAAAATCATCAACCATGAACCTTCAAAATTTTGTAGAATGAAATTTGAAACAATATTAAGGAATAATTAGAAATTACTTTTTAAAGTTATTCAGAATATATCCGACTCAAATCGATGTATCTTTTGTTCTCAAATTGCTGGGAAAAAAATTTTGGAAATACTTTTTGAATTCATCGATCCCACTCTCTGCTGCAGTTTATATTATTTCTTCGGAAGCTTCTAGGCTCATCGAATATTTTTCGGTAGTGACGATGATCGAGATTCAGAAGGACACTCAAAGCTGTATACGACATAAAGAAATAAAACGTTTATTACTTGAAGAGAACAATAAAACCTACCAAAAACGCTTCAAAACCTTTGTACTTGTAATATAAGCACAATGGGATCATGCACAGTTAAACAATTAAATATATTTCCTACTAAAGGGAAAGTTTATACGAAATCAACAGTTGTTTAAAGTTGACAAAACATTTGATGAGGGAGAATGATGGAAACAATAAACAGAACTTGTACTTTGGAGTATATCACAGTGATATATTAGAATTTCAGCGGCGTGCATATAGAGTTAATAAAAGAAAAAACACTTAATCGACGACTATAGAAACGACTTCTTCCTTCGATCAAAGTTGAATTCCATAGCAACAATTTTAGGATTGGAAATTTCAGAAATCTAGAATTCCTCGATAATACCATTCATATGCCTCGTACTTGTTGGTGCTCTCCATACTACTTCAATGTTTCCTAACCTACATGCAACTTTTTTTTTTTTTTTTTTGAAAAATCGGCGTTGATGATTGGCGCTAATGTTATGCACTAAACATGTGATAACCATTAAATGACTCAACTACTCCCTAAACCGATTCCCTATAAAATCGTTGGATTTCCTATAATATTCCAACCCTTCCTGAATGATCGTCCAAGAACGACATATCATTCGTTAGAAGCTAGCCGCTAGCAAACTTTCACGAACGGTACATTCAAGCAATCATTTCCTTGTCAACATCGAAATGAATAAAAAACTAATACAATTTTAAATGGATTCCCTTTCAATAGAAATTCCTCCTCTCACCCATTGAATTGCTGAATACCCATTCCCAATTATGACAATGTTCGATTGAAACAATGATGGCTCTTATCGTATTTTCCCTCATATCGCAATTAACATCTGCATAGAAAACCTACATTCCTAGCTGGCACCATCTTTACACTACGGAAGGAAGAGCTTCAACACCCCGTTCAGTATCGGAATTTAGATTTGCAGTTTGGTTTCATGGAATGTTTCTTACAAATGAAATATGTTACAACCTTCATATTATCATCGAGCATTCATTCTCAACACCTTTGAAAAATTCTTTATATATCACTGCTAAACGTTTCAAAACAGGCGCAACGATGAGGACAGGCCTTTTAAACAATTGAATTAAAATCAATCAACTGAAAAAAATTACAACTGCATTTGAAGATGACATGAACGCAACTCACAAATATCGAAGGGCTGAATACCGGGATACTCCCAGAGACTTAGAACACCTGGAATACCCGGTTTACATTGCTTAGATAATTAAGACAAAATAAAAACAAAACATCAAATTGTATAAGAAAGCTAGATATTACGACTACTAAAAAGGCTATAGAGGACAGCTTTAAGGTATCTTCTTCTATAGGCTTCTAAGAAAAGAGAGGTGCTATGGGTCGGCTTTTCGGAAGTGATTTCAATGAACATGAACGGAACTTAAAGTAATAAAAGAAAACAGAAGACAATATATCCATAGATTAACGAAGATGAACGACTAAAAAAAAACGATGAAGATGCTGAATTATATACATGAAATGCATTATATACAAACATATTTATCGGGTTTTATATTTTGCAAATATGTAGACATCTCTTGAAAACTGATCAGTACCTTCGATCAACAAATTATGCTCGAATAATTTTAGACCAAAGCGATTAGGCCCTTGTGTCTCCCTCCTTTATGGTGAAAAATTGTGCTTTTCACAGATACTGTAAAAAGAAAGACCAAACCAACTGTGAAAAAAATGCTTTAGTTGCAAAGATTTTTCATTTCGAATTAGATAATGAAATGAACTTTCCTAAAAAAAAACCTATACAACTTCTTTAGCAAATCACACCTTCACTTAAGGTAGGTATGATTAAAAACTACATAAAACAAACGATACCTTAAATAGAGGTAATTCATATATACAATAGAGATAGTATTTACAAAAACGATCAATTGGATCGTAAAAAGCGTTTCTTTATGGAAAAGATGCTTAAAAAATTAAAAAATCATAACTTCTGAGCATGCATCGTTAAATAAAACATTTCTTTCGAAATAGAAACACAGCGAGGACCAGTATTAATGAAAAAAAAACAGTCAATCTGAATGTATTGTAGAAGAAAACAACTCATGTAGAAAATGTTAGAAAGCTTACTTAAATAAACATTTAAAATTCTTCCGAACAGAGAAAGGCGTATCGTTTAAGCGCATAAATCATCTAATGCTATCCATTCGGAAGATTTAATCAATCTTGGCATAGTATTCACCTAATGAAAGATGTCAACCAGCAGGCGAGTAACTCATTCAGTTTTCCCATGCATCATCGCTGACCACTGTCCACATCCACTTAGTGACCATGCAGAAATGGAGCGTACGCAACAACTAAGCTTTGCAATAACGTATCCCGATAGAACATGGCATCTATACACTGAATACTTTCATGCCTCCATTTCAGCATGATTACCACATCAACTGTCCTGTACACAACGATATCGCTAGGAATCCGAATGAGTTATTCGTCCACGATAAAAAGAGAACGAATAAAAACAAAAATCCAAGAAAAAAAAAACAACAAAAAATAATAATAATAAAATAGCCCTCGAATTTGTGAGGTGTGACGATTAACTTGCCAATCACTTATCTATTCAACAGGAAACTCTAAACAATATGTCTTTCGTCGACTAGTTAAAAAAAAATTGACCTGCAAAGAGTGAATTTCTTCGTTGCAAAACAGCAATTTCACAATAAAAGCTCTATTATTACACCTAATAAAGAACATAGAATGCAACCACAACAATAGGATTGTACTTGATGTCAAAGAAAAGTGCAATTGCATGGCAGCACAAAGTGATACTTGTTGAAATTTAAAGAATAAACGAAAACAATATACGATAGACTCAAGCACATATATCAGCACTAAATTTATATATGTTCCGATAATTTGTCCATAGTACTGGTAATTCTCGTTCGAATCTTAAATTCATTCTCGATCAACACCTTAGCTAGGTAGCGTTGACCGGAGTGATATGGAAATTGAAAAACAACTGAAAGGAATACTATATGTTTACTGATATCATCATTGATCAGTTTGCTCAAATGCCTGACCGGATTATTGAAAATTACCTCCCCCCCCTTTCCCAAGGCATTTAACAATGAATTTTAACTAATTTTCTATTTTCATCGAAGAGCAATTGAAGACTATAAATACAACATCGCAATATGCCTAACACCTAAAGCGATGAAAAGCATCCACCCCCTTACAATCACTAGATATCCTCATGTGCTTCAGCTATTGTATATATTTTAACAACGTCTTTCTTCTACTAGTTATTCGGCCTTCACAACTGCTTCAACAGTATCGTTGTCTATCGATATGTTTTTCTGAGGTTGCCTCTTCAAAAGACACATCCAATTGGGTTCCGATGATCTCTCCTTGTTGGAATGGCGCTCAAGTTTATGATCTCCGACCATAAATGTGACACATGCTTCCTCACCTGTGCTGCTCCTTAGCACACGACGACGAATCGTACCGGCGTCGACGGTAGCATCCGCTTCGTCAATTCCATTCTTGTCATGAACGATACCAACATTTTCATTTGTGTCCACAACACCAACCACTTCTATAAGTACAGTGAAATTGGCTGTCGATTCACTTGCAAGCATATAGTACGGTCACGAACAAAACCCCTCCATTAACTTTCAAACTTTATAACTCCATGAGTTTTATTCAGCACTGTTTAAAAAATGTTTGGTACTGTCGGATGGGGCTTTATTCATGATTTGTACTGTATCTACAAATAGCGTTAATCCACCAAAAACGATGACTCCACCCAGCTTGATTTCATCCATTACCGTTTCTTTTTAAAGAAAAATGACTCAAAAACTCATCGCATGATAGTACAGTATGCTCTCTAATAAAAACCCTCATAAACGCTAAGGGAATGCTGCCCTTCTTAAGCCCCTATTTCTTCTTATTTGAGCATGGCAAATGCCAATATTGCTCACAATCGAGAGCGTATCGCCTCCCAAATGCGTTGTTCCCTCCTAAACAAAGGCTATATATCACATGTGACTGCAGCTGCCCGACGAAATGCCCTTTTATGAATATGCAAAAGAAGCACCACAAACCACATTAAAAAAAACGTTTTTCTGTTCGTTCTATGTTTGCGGATACTTTCTAGTGAATATTCAACAGTCGTTTACAGTGCACTGCAGCCAATTTGTTAACCAACAAAAAATCAGAAAAAAATTTTTGAAAAAATTTGAGAATTAAGGAAAGTTTCGAAAAAAAATTATGGACATGAAAAAACAAAAAACCCGTGGAAAAAATTATTAAAAATTCACACACTGTACAATAAAAACTGATTATAATTAACGGTCCCTCGAAAAAAATTCATAAACGAGCCCAATTAATTGTGATATTATTCAGATATTGCGAAATAAAACACACTCGGCCATCGTACAGTATTAAATACAAGCACTCAGTAAATAGTCGTCCAAGGTGAAAATGCTTTTATTTGAGAGTTTATGATAATTTACACCGTCTTATGCAGTTTAGGAATCAAATCCCTTTCTTGTTGACATATCTAGTGGTGCACTTCTTATTCATATATTTCAAGGACGCTGTAAGGGAGTCATTATGATCTCTGGTCGCTTCAGTGAACTAAACAATCTCATGCGCCAAAACTGCGCAGCAAACGGTTATGACATACCGTATTCCCCTAGACAAAAGCCCTCCCTTGAAGTACTGGAAAATAGGAAAGCATACTAATAAATGAAAATATTGCGATATTTTAACCCTGTAATATGTCAAAAAAAGGTGAGTATAAAACCTTCGAGAGAAACTCGTAAGGAAATTTTTTCAAAACCTTCGTTGCAACAATCATTTTAAGCTAAAAATTTTTGAGGAAAATACGAAATGAAGAACTTTTCTTTAGAAATATACTTGAAAAAAAAAAATCATCACTCACTCTCTTGTTCCTCAGTGGCATCGCTAGAAATTGAATCGTTGCTGGATGCCTGAAAAAAAAAAAACTTCGCGCTTGAATGAAGGGCACTTTCCTTCATTCTCCTTTTACAAACTCTGCAAAACTTTATTTGATTATTTACCTCTCTCCCACTCTCCTCATATATGAGAGATAAATTCCTTATCAGTCGGGTATATCATCTGATAGAAAAACTTCTCTTAGTCTAATGCTGACAATATCAACTAATTCAGCATGGTGATCGTAAAAGAAAATGAAAAAAAAAAAACAAAACAACTATTCATCTAATATAGAAATTTAGAAATTCAGCAATAAAGTAAAGAAACATTCAATGAGGTGATATATGAAATAAACACATAAGGTGAGATGGAATTGGAAAAGCGGAAAAATGAATTTAAATGAAAACGTAGATAACCATAATCAACAAGAGAATTCAAATCAGAATTCACCCTTCTATCATCGGATCCAATTTTGCTCTCATCATCGGTGGAAACCTCTTCGGAGGTCTTCTTCTTCAGCTTATTTCTCGATTTACGTTGATTCTTCTTTTTCTGACCCAAAATCGATGAATTTGGACGAAATGAACGCTCTTGAACTAAGCGTTCACTGAATGAAACTCGCTTTTTGCGTGCTATCGTCATGGAATCTGAAAACGTTTCAGAATAAAACACAATGGGACTATTACAACCAGTCAATTCTTTTCCCCTCCTGTCATCCCCTACTTTCCACTTCAAACTATAGAGAAGTGGGCTTGTGTCATTCGAAGCAATTCAATCCTATAAGTGAACGCCCAAAACCATCTCTAGCGATTGATGGCTTGAAAATCACTCGTAGAAGAATCGAATCCTATATGATTCACCATTTCGAATGGTACAAGACGTAAGCAAAAATATGGAAAATCGTGCTTTATGTGTCGGATATAATAGCAAGTTTGCTTATTGCGCGAACAGAAATACAACAAAGATCCAACATTTTGACCATAAAATAAGGAAGTAAGGTTGATCCGTGTAGAATCCATCTACACAATGCATAATCACAAAGCAAAAGAAATATAAAATTATGGACGGAAAATAATAATACAAGAAATTATTGTGTACATGAAAACTTTCGTTAGTTGTTTAGACCATAAAGTTTCGTGCTAGTAAACAGGTGTTGCATGTCCTAGGTTAACATCTAGCATACTTTACTCCTCTCTCCTCATCCCGCATACAACTTTCTCCTCCCAATGAAATATTGCAATATCTTTCGGGATATATAATCAATATAATTATCGTACTATCACAAAACCACCTGCAGTAAGCATGACTGATGAGTATATCAACCTCTTCTAGCATCACCCCTTCCTCTTTGAACAAAAAGATACTAATCTAGTACAAATGAACTAATGGGACGTGTAATTTGGCATATTGAGAACAACTCCTATAAACAAACAATGACGAACCAAGGCTTTCATTACTTTCGTCGATTTCTTCCAGCACTTCTGTCGACGCCAAACTTTCTATTGCCTCCTTTTCATCTGGATGCTGACATTCCGATACCGATCTAAAATAATCAATCCCTCATTATTGCCACTACCCTCATTCTTTTTCGAATAAAATCCTCAAGCAAAGCCTTTAAAAATTTAGATACCGATAATACTATATACTGCTATGTAGCAAACCTAGTAGAGCATGTCTCACTTCTTTCGGATGGTACCTCCCCCTCCCCTTTTCTAAATATCATGAAGCTCGGAAGGGGTAGAGGAGTTAGCAATACGAGGGATATTTCCTTTAAAGTTTTCTTCCCCACCTTCCAAGCAGCCTTGTAAGAAATGAAGCCAGATTTATTTGTGTGGCGGAATAGAAACTGCCATTACATGGGCAATATCTATTAGTTTTTTAAAAGGGCAATATATATCTGCATGTGATTAATACATCATATTTCAAATATAAACAAACCAGCCTTCTTAAGCCAAATCAGAAACCCTTACTTATTCAGTAAAGATTGAAAAACTTTGTTCTTGCAATTCTAGAAAACAAACCTCGCAAATCGACCGCTATATACAACGTTAGATGGCGTCTTCTTGAGAATGGATTTCAATCCCGTCGATGCAACACATTCACTCGTCGAACGTTGACGCATCCGCAATTGATTAATTATTCCATCGTCTGAAGATGGCATATAATATTTCATCCAATGAAAATATACCCAAGAAATCTGATATAATGGAAATGATTTCACCCATTGTCATATTTAAATATTATTGACCACATTGCCGCTTATAGATTGCAGGACGCTGAAACTAACAATAAGAGTGTCCTGCTCTCATATTATAGTAATGCGTTGGTTATATCACTCAACCATATGAAGCCCACAATTGAAGACCTGAAATTGGTACTCGCAAGTGAAGATCCAAAATCTGGAGGAGAGGGGAAGATGAGGAAAGGGACGACTGAGGAGTGACCAGCCAACACGTGCTGTCTCCAAGAGACGCTAAAAAGTGCATAAACACAGTAGGAGAATAAATAACTTACCAGAATGTGGGACGAATGGACTACCACGAACGTAGACCGGTGACGATCCCGGCGATGCTGATGGAGAACTACTTGACGACCCAAATGATGAAATACCAGAATCCACGCTCCCTGCTGGACTGCTAAAACTGACACAACACGTGAATAAAGATAAACACGCATTAAACGAGTGGGCGAATAATAAAAGCCTGCTAAAAATAGTCACTTCCAACGTTATCTAAGAATTTAAAAAATAAAAAATAAAAAATAAAATTTTGTGAAAAAAAACTTTTTGAGGTTCAAATTTTTTATAAAATAAAACAAAGCGCAACTCCATTCTTAATGAGTGCATCAGACATCAGCAAAGGCTCCCATCCCTCCACCGCGTCACCGAAAAAATATCGTTCGGTGTTTCTGGATAAATGAATTAACCTGGGCAAAGAATCGGCCGTAAGTGCATTTTGTTCAGCTGCAGCACCGATTACCACTTGTAAAGGCGAAGAAGTGCTACCGTTCTGAACTTTCCGATACGTTTGCAATCCCAACGAATCCGCCGAAAAATTCATCGCTGCGGGTCCCTGAAATAGAACAAAGAAATCAGCATTCCTACCCCGCAAACTTGTTAAAAAATTGTAAACTTGTTTAGTTAAACAATGTGTATATGGTACCGGTTACAGCTGTATATAACATACACCACATCGTTAAAACGTTTAACGCACAATGCGAGGTGTAATGATGTCCTTGCTTGGCCATAGCTTTAAGCAATAAACAGCATTTAAACGTTCCAATCCTAGCATCCTTCCCAGATACGGCTCAATCGAACCTTACACATTCCGATTCAATAACCGCCAACAGCAACTATTTAGAATAATACTTAGTAGTTACTGTTAAATGAGAGAGATAATTCACTATATGAATACTAAATAAAAATAAGAAAGTGATTAAATAAACATAGGTAAGCACTTAAAAAATACAGGTAAGCGATTAAACAAATCAGTGATTGAGTGGATAATCGAATATTTTCTAACACCATATACCTCAAAATATTACTGTCACATAATCCGTCAAATAGGCCTTCGTCAAAGCTCCTCAAAATCCGGGATCATCGAAAGGCTTTATTTGGTTATAGGGCATGGACACTGGAATGGGAACAGCGACAAATAGCAGGAAAACCATATTAAAGCACCAGAGGTAGAAATAATAGAACTAACAGAGAATTGTTCAAGAGTATAGCTCAACGAATAACATGTAATCAACCAACGTCTGATGTGTGCGGTTGCCACAGAAACGACTCAAGCATAAAACATTTTGCACAATCTACAATATATAAGAAGCCGTGATAGAGCATTCTCATTCCATGGCTTTATTGCTTTCTTTTAATGTGTTCCTTTATTTCGTAAATAAAGAAAAAGAAAACACAAAACAGAACAGAAGAAAATTAATGCACATAATTATAGTGATCAAAAATCGATGTCAATTAAACACAAATTCATAGATTTTCCTATGGTCGAAATAAACTTCAAAAAGAGAGAGAAGTGATCGACTAAAATTGTCAAAACTGCATTCAGTGATTCAAATAATCGTGAAACTATGAAATATGACCTCGTTATCCACCCAAAAAGAACCTTCATAACATATGCAAAAATCGTTCACTTCGTCACCTTTTCCTCCTTCCCTTCCCACCTCCCTCTTTCACGAACTATGAAAGCGACGAAACCCTCTTCGCCATAATCTAGCATTATGCCAAACTGCTCAAATTATGCCAGAAAAAAGAATCCACAGTTATAAATCAAATTTATAAACATATTCATTTTAAAGTAATTAGAAATTAAATGTTTTCACGGTTTCTAATTTAGAAATTCCTATAAAAAGTAATTTAAGATTTATAATTTTTAATATACACTTATCAAAGTTTTTTTCACTGCAATTCCACCCTCTTTTCCCTCAAAAAAAGGTTATTATTCATAATTTAAGTACCATTAATTTGGCAGCCACATATACAATGACCTCCGATTGAGTGGTTCCTTTTTCCAATCAGATGAAAAATGTAGTGCGCGAAATAAATCCACTCGTAAACAATAAAATCTATGCGATTATTGCGCCAAACAGATGCTGCTGGTGAAAGCCAAACAAAAAAAGAAGAAAGAAGCATTCAAAAATGGCACTATGCCAACCGATGTGGCATTGTTTCATTTCAATGGAAAATTAATCATCAGTACCCAATTGGCATATGTATCGTCAACATCAAAGATTACGTTTATTTCAGATAACGAAAATTATGCACACGATAAATTAACCTACTTTTAGTGGATTTTATATTTTACTAAATCTGCTCACTAGCATACTTCGATAAATCCTCTCAGGACCATTCGTTAATATAATATATGTTACCATCTTTCCAATCAATGAATCTAACATATAACCCTAATGCCATAAAAGATAACGCTTCCTATTTGCTAAACAAAAACAAAACGATTAAATAAACACTTCATTCTTCCGAAAAAAAAATTCAATAAGCCAATGTACTCAATGAAATGGAAAAAAAAATGCATCAAAAAAGGCAATCGTAATTTCAAATTTTCACAACAATGCATCCCGTTGTTTATCGATGCTGAATCATCGAAGAAAAAACAATTGAAATGTTGGCATCCAATCAAAACTTATTAAACACCTATCATGCAATAAATAACTAGTTGCCTAGCTAATTCGGTTGCAATCGAAAGAATTGTCATTAAATATGCAAATGAGCTCATACAGTAGTTAATGACCCTCGAGTAGCCAAAGAAGAATAAGTAGAACACAGGTTGCACAGGTTACATGCAACATCATCTGACAGGTATCATAACCTGAGGTTCCTGGACCACTCGATGGTCATTAACTACTCAACAACTAAACAATTTTAGATGAAATTAAGGTTGGCAACTGAAAATAGGATTTCACAAGAAGTAAGCGCCTACTGAAATGGTTCCACATATCCTCAAAGGAGTTTTTCAAAATATGCATTATTTTAACAACCCCTTCACTTTGTGTTACAATCACCATTTCTACTGAAATAATGACGTAAGCGTTCACCAGCATGCTCATTCCCTTCCCCCTCCCTCCACACCCCCATCAACCTTGCTCATATAGAAAAAAATTGTGCAAGAACGAATATCAATTATTATTTGTGCCTTTTGTCTAAGTCACTCAACTGCACAAACCGATAACCGCCACTGTTTTCTTTTCTCTAACCCTCTCTGCTATTCTTCCTTCCTTTCCTCAATAATCCACTGATAGTAAAGACACCTACCGAAACCTGAATGATGGTCTGTTCGTCATCCTGATAGAGCACAGTCAAAATACGACGAGATTTGTCGTTCGAATGTTTCGATGAGGATGTGCCACCCAGTTTTTGTCGTCTTTGAAACAGAGACAGCGACTCATCGAGACGACGTCTCAATTCTTCGATGCGTTTTTGTGAATCGATCAACATCTGAAAAAGAAAGCAAAAATATCAGATATTGAGTAAGAAATGTTGGTAGCACACTTTAAAAAAATAACTTCCATGAAAGACTACGGATGGAGGGGAGGGGGAATGCACATCGAAGAGCGGAGGCAGCCAATTAAAGCTAAATTGGTGTTTACGAACGACAACATTAACGAGTTAACACTTCAAAAACTATAACACAATTAACATTAACTATGAGTTTTACAATGAATAAAGAAATTTCGATAGTTCGAGATGTAACCAATGAAAATAACGCAGTTAATTAAATAGACCAGATGAAACAATTCGCAAAATGAAGAAAGCCTAATTATGCAAAATTTAAAAAATTAAAAGGATATTTGAATACTTTCCTATTGCCCAAACGATCGTAGAAAATTCTTTTAAGTGAAGTAAAAATGTAAATTTGCAAGTTAAATATGAGTTTCTCCGATCACCCCAATTCCTCAACTCTCCCCTACCTCCTCATCTCTCCCCCCCTTTCCCCCCTCCCCCCACCCACCTAAACAAACATCAACAGTTTGAAAACACTGTCACGTCAATGAGGATACCACGACCTCACTAAAAAACCACAAATTTTGTAATATTATAGCAGGCACTACTTAAATTATCTAGAGAAATAATTATGAGGGAAGATTGGAAGAGGCTGCAAGCAGATACAACAAAATGCTTCTTGGCAAGCCCTCCTCCCCTTCCCATTGTCCCCTCTCAGGCATCAACCTGGAAATCTTTTGCATCACACATTGGCAACCATTGAAATTCAACAACAATCTAATCGTAGACATGGGAATTGCGTCTATAGAATGATGCAACAGAATGGGAATTGAGCGATTTCTGATGCAATAATTCTGAGTAGAACAAATACATAATAGCCGAAAGAGAGAAAAGAAGAAGGAAGAAAGAATACAATAGAAAGAAAGAGAGATGGAAGAGGATGTCTCTAAGCGCCTTTCCATTAAAAAAAAAAACTGCATCAGACAATATTCCTGGAAAAAAAATGGAAATTCTTTTTCAAATAAACCATCATAGTGCATGTGAACGCCTATGCAATAGTAGTTGAGAATATAAATGAAGGCTAACAAAGAGATAAAAATTCATACAAGAGGAAGAGACCGTAACATTTTTAAAATCACCATGAAATTTTAGCCTTCATGCCGGAGAAAAAGTTCATACTCACTGGCGAAATAGAACTTCCGGAATTTCTACTACAGACACATTGCATAGGAATTGTTGGAATTACTCTAAAATATAAATATAGTATAGGATGAGGACGGAAGAAACCCCGAAGGTATAAGAAGGGGAGGGGAAATGAAGACGGGAATAGACACAGGGAAGGTATAGACAATATATAAAGACAACTGGAAAGACGTACTACACACCGAACAAAAAATCATGTGCCAACTGTTCAAAATTCTAATAGATTAACGAAAAGAAAGAAAGAATGTTGGAAGGGATTAAGCTTGAACACAATCTAATAGATCTTTGATGCCATCACATCTTAGTTGGAAGATGATCCACTTGCATTAGACTTATAGCTAAAACCCACTTATTAAATGAAAAAATGTAGTTTGGATTATATTGATCACAAAAAAAAAAAAATGCAAATCACTTAAAGCAATGAAATGTTTCACGATCTGAATCCATATCACTTAATCAGTCGATGATAAAATACTACCTTACCAGCCGGCTTACTTTTTAGTGATAAGACCTTATCACACGATATCAACTACAAGTATTTCCGGCTGGTTTTATATCAATCACATGCATATTTCCGAACAGGACAAGTGTATTTTTATCGAATATAGGAAGAACAAGAAGAAACATAAACAGAATAGAAGCAAAACAATTCGATGCAAAATGCTATTAAACAACATCTGAAAAATAGCATCTGAGTGCAGCTGTTCGCATCCACTCTTACGAAATTCTTATAAAACGATATAAAAATTTATTCGACAGCTGATGATCGTTTAGCAACATTCTGCATAATTACATTGTATTGATGTGTATTTTTATTTTATTTTTATGCATTTAAACCACTAAACGAAATATGCTAGATGTATATGTATTTCTGAAGAGTGGTAACCTGTCAATTCCAAGAAAAATGATAAAAATAATAATGCATTTATGTGAGCGGTCGATCAAAACATGATCGTAAATGCTTGATCGGTTGATCAGAGTTTATAATTTAACTAAACCAGCATATTATATGGCAAATTAACTCGAAAAAAAAAACAGAATACAAATAATTCTGAAATATGTTTCTCTGTGGATTGGCAGAAAAGAAAATAGGACCATTAAGAAACAATTAATTGATATAATGCATAGAATTCAGAAATTCTGTTGATAAATCTATCACCTTTTATTTCATACTGACAGAGTTATTGCATTGCATTTAATAGATGTCGTAAAGGAAACATCTTGTTCTCTTCCCAACTGTGAGGAAACAATGTAACTCTCGAATTTGCCAATAACCAGTAACTGTCAAATTGTAGACAATGGCCGATCGGTCATTTTTCATGGTGAAATGAAAATTGAAACCCCCTTTGAAGCAATCAAACGTTTCATTTTAGAATCTCAAAGAATAGCAGAAATAATGTTGTCCCTTCTTATGATCAACTCAAATATTTTATGGACTCATAGCTTTGAAGACTTTTTGCATGAAGGTTCAACAAGTTAAATCCAGATGACATCTCTCCCTTTAGAAAGAACGATCGGTACAGAGGACACTAAGGGTTTCTACGGAAATTCAAAGCATATAAGATAATGAAGAAAAAAAAAATGAAAGCGATAACAGCTGGACAGAAAATGGCGAAACAGTTCGTCTAGAAATATAGAAGAGGCAATTTGATGTGATCGAAGTATCTAATTCCACATCTGAACATAATAAACAACGGAAGAGTATGCATATTAGCATGGGTCTTTACTGAAAAAATGCAGCTAGAAGTCGCGTTGAAATGAACTAAATTTCTTGTAGGTAGAGATTCATTGAAATGAAGCGATCTTTCTTGAAGAATGCTATAGCGTTAAAATTTCATATTCCAGAAATCCATATCATAAATTAGCTTCAGATTCAGAAGAAACAGACTAGGCGATAGACAGCAATTGGGCCGGAAGGTCGAATGTGCTCGACGCTATCTGTAGGCATCAAAGAACATTTACACTATTCTCTCTGAACAACTATCGTATTGCTCGAAAGCGATACAAACATTGATAAATGAAAAATTGAAAATGGTTGTTTCATTACGAACATCATAAATAACTATCTTCTTGTTGATGGAATGAACACACGTAGATTTATTCTCCAAAAAATGAATTTAAAAAAGAAAAAATCTGATCNTATATATATATATATATATATATATATATATATATATATATAACATTTTGACCAGTGCAAAATAGGGAAAAAGTGCAGAGTAACAACACCGATAATTAACGTATTTTAAAAAAGCTACCTGAGAATAATGAAATTGTTAAAAGTAATAACGCTGAGAAACCTGATTGCAGCCAAATCTACACTGTTTACCTTTTGCATCACTAATTCACCAAAAACCTTTTCAAAACCTTTAGTGAATTAAACATTCATAATTCTGAAAAATATTTCAATCCTAAGAATTTAACATCATTTACAAGAGATTTTCCATGCTCTCGCAGCTATATCCCCTTCTCCCCCATTCTAGTCCTCAGAAAATGAACGAAGATATATACCACAATCCTTCTCGAAATCTGAAAAACTGAGGCAATTAATCCCCCTCTGAGAGAAAACATTATTTAAAACACTTCAGATCTATGAACTAATCGAGATAATAACTAACCAACAATGTGAAGCTCTCATATCCCTCAATGAACAGCTGTTTAAGCAATCGAAAAAAAACCATCGATATCCCACTCATGCAGCCAAATCAGCAAATACAAGTGTTTTAGTGTCTAACTGTTGCGCTATTACTCGTATTTAAAAAATATCCTCAAATAAAAAGAGCCATTAGAGTGCTACAACATCTTTTTATTAAGGTGCTGCAATGTTGCGCTATATCAACAGAACAAATCCTATTTCTATGCATTAAAAAAGTACTTCTATGTCAATACTTATTTCTCACTTATAGTAAAATTAACTGTAAAACAACCTCAAATCAAATATATTCAGCAATAATAACAAAGCTGGCAACGAAAAAATAAAAAGATGAAAACAAATCACTTCCAATGCGAATAATATTAATTAGTGGGAGGTATTGTGCTAAACAAAGAAATCCAACAAAAAATCCATCTAGTAGACTAGGGAAAACCCGATGAAGAGATGCAAAAGCAAGTAAACCGAAACATTGCAGTTAAATGTCTGCTTCTTCGTATGAAATATTCTCGACAAAAAGAGATTTGAGAGGAGAAACTATTCAGCTCAAGATGAAATAAATATTCGGCGCTGGACTCTAAGGGGAAACGGAGAGTGAAATGCAAATTTCCTACAAAAAATTAGGGGGCCGAATGATGGTCAATGGAGCAGCAGGGAGAGGGGTCCTCTTAAAATAGACCTCACGAGTGATAATTTAATATTCACTTATCGTAATTCCCCTTTAATAAATAAACATTCAAAAGTTTATTCTTACTTTGCCATATTTTTCTCCTCTGAAGCTCGGCTCATGAAATAAGGAAATAGAAAAACAAATAAATAAGCAAATAAACAAATAAATAAACAAACAAAATATTAAATAATAAATCTTTGAGCATTATAGGAAACCGACCGCAATTGATGCATAAATTTAATCAAGTAATTTGCATACAGTAACTGAACCTGGATGATCGATAGTGAGTAAGTGAAGAGAAAGTGGAATCATTCGAGTTGTAGCAAAAATTAAAAAAATAAGAAACAAAATAAAAAATTGACACAAAATTCATTGTGGCGGCGCATATGACCGAGTTACATGAATCATTTAAACTACTCTCGAACTTTTTTTTTGATGTAACTCCCAGAAACTCTCGGCTAATTAAAGACCTCAGGAGGATGTCCTTAAACAGCCGCTGGACCCCACCATTCTTCGGTTATATAATCATCGAATAACCCTCGATATTCCCTTTCCCTTTTCCCCTAACCCTCTCCCTTCTCCCCAAAATACTTTCTTGGCGACAGCATATTTGCATAAAATTTTAACAACTAAAATATTCTACACAGTTTGAAAAGAGAGCAAAATAGAGTCCCAAAAGTGAAATCACCAAACTGCCAAACTTTTGAAATACTGCAATCGGCTTAATTACCAAATGAGATTATGCAAAAATGCACCCATCAAATCTCTCAATATTGCTTCAATGCTCATATATAAACCACAACATTCCACTGAGAAAAACCGATTAAAATGACGTCATCGAAACATTTGAACTAAAAAAGTTTGTTTTTTCCCAGTTGATCAAAATTCCTCTAGGAAATGATGTCATCAACTGTAAATGACAGCTGCCTAAGCAGACCTATATTGCCAGCTTAATTCCGATCAATTCCGATAACTACAACCGTGAAGAGTACAATAATATAAGTAAACCTTATACCAAACAACCGCTTGTAAACACAGCAAAATTACCGATCCATTTATGATATAACTGCTTAAAGGCGATTTTCATCGAACAAGGTGAATACCCATCATAAATAATGATAGTCCACTTTTTATGCGATCTTGTGATGGTGGTATTACCTTTATAATACCGGAAACTACAAAAATGTTCAACTATTTTATATATGTATATATATACGTAAATAATAACACCCTATCTATAAGGGATGAGGTGGGAATGAGAATGGGGATGGGAGGCGGGGGTGAAGGACGAAAAAAACACAAACTATGAATAACGATAAACTTCAAGCAAAGAACATTTCTCAATTCATCAAACATCCCTGTCTTCTTTTATCACAATCAAATCACCATCGGTCATAACCACCAAAGACTATATACTATAAATAGTTATAGTAGCATATGTTCCCCGTCCCTCTAACACCTCTCATAGATACAGTAGAACGTGCTCTATTACCCCTCCCCTCTCTCACACCTATCACAACACTCTTTCTTCATTGCATAAGGCAATAAAAGGTAGGAGAAATGAAATAAAATATAAAAATAAACAACTGCAGTGTAACGCACAATAATATTTATTTCAAAGTAAAACATTTAGAATGCGTTGAAAAATAATTTTCGATGTTTCCTTAGAATTATAGGTACTGAGATTAAGCCACATCTCCTATTCTTTCAGCAAAGGGCTTTTACTGTTCTCTCTTTATTTTTCTTTTTTCTTTCTCAGTGGAATCAGCTATTAAGGCAATTATTCCTACAAATGGCACTTAGAGAGATTATGCACAGTAATTGAAAGTCAATTTTCTCGACAAAATCATAAGCAAATTTTCTAGACGATGTCGAAACTTTTTTCGCTGCCATCCAAAATTGCATCTTTGCATTTCCAATCTCCGTTCTCCTGTCTAAATAAACGGCAAGTACTGATAGATGCGAAGGTGGGAACAGTTGGATTCCTTTATTCGGTGGGAAGGGGAATCGTCCGACGAGGTAAAAACCATAGAATAACTTATAATTAATAAAAAGCCACCAATTCGTTCCATACTTTTCCCATAACGCAATGCATTCTTCCCTTTCTCTTCAACCTTTCCTGCTCTCTCCCCCCTCCCCACCCATGAAGACAGCCACTGCCCAATCTCCGAACACCCTCTCCTCGTGGTGCTGAACCGCCCTAATTCCACCCCCTCCCCCTCCTCCTCCTCACATAAGAAATATGACCCTGTTCAAGTTCTAATCTGAAATATAATAAATCAGCAGATGCAAATATCAATATTCAAATTCCTTCAATTCCCTCAGCTTTCTTCTCCCCTCCCCCCCCCTCCCTTGCACCTTTCATTCAAAGATAAGCTTATTTTATAGCATGCCTAGCAGAACTCGGTACGAGGCCAGACATTATTTCGTTTAAGCACAAACAAAGAGAACAAAGAAAAAAGCCGAGACTGTTAGGAAGCAATGAGGCCATTAAATGCAAAAAAAAANATATATGCATACAGAATTACATGTAGGTAGTTATGTAAACCTGTGAATACATCATACACAATTCCAGATCAAGATTATGCCTACATCTCCTACCTATACCGAACTTAACATCCATACAACATACAACAAACATCGAAAAAATTTAATATTTTCGAGTTGGAACGCCACAGTATTTGATAAACTAACAAAATATTTCGCTTAGACAAGTTCAATTTGATGAAAGAGTGACACCAACAGACTCAAGGTAGAGTACGTATGATGCTTCATGACGTCCAAAAGACGTAAAAGGTCACTGCGAGAGTGAAAGTTAACTTGCACTTCCACATACTCTCACGATTTGTTTCGTTAACGTCAGGTAGTGCCTCGTTCTACTATCTTAAGTGTACATATCCCATCATCTCGATCCCTCTAAGTAAGATTTACGAACGCAGCATTTCTTACACCTCAATTACTTCCTTCTTGAAAAGCGCAATATTCTACCACATCTTTGAAAAGCTTCGCCTGCAGCCTGCAAAAAACTACAGACCTAATAGCCTCACGTCACCTGTACGTAAGGTGATGGAAGTGACCGCCAAGGATTTATCCTTGAGCATATACAGTAACCAGAAAATTACTAACCCCTGTCCAATATGGGTTTTTATCAGAACTTTTAGCCATGTCATAATAACTACTACCTGTAAATGACTGTATCACAATGTTAAAGAAAATTTACGCAATAACTTATTCTATGTCGGCTACGCTAAAGCGCTCGACGTTATAAACCACATGATATTTGCCCATAAATTGAAGCCTTATGGTAAATCCAGGTCGTTACTAAGAAGTGAATCCTTTCAAAAACATCATTCAAATTAAACTTGAAGCTGCATCTTCCAAAGGTTATGATGTGGTCAGCGAGTTCCTAAAAAGATGTTTCTTTAAGGTCAGTCCATTACACGCAAACTATTTAAAGATGAAATCAAAATTTGTTGGCTTTTCTACAGTTTCTACAATTCCGCTTTTCTATAATTTTTGCAATATTCCCACATATTGCAAAAAGACCCGTTTTCCACTGAATCGTCGAAAAAAATGGCTGCCATACATTTCCTGGCGCAAATGTCACATGCCCATGACAACTTTCGTCATAAACACCCCCTCTGACCCGACAATATGCTTGTATCTGCCCAGATGACTTCATCCGAGATATGGGTGTCCAAAACATAATGGTTTGGAATCCTCAGCGAAAGCATTTTTCGTTGAATATTTCGACCGACTGTATATTGCATACGTATAAATGCTTGAAGCATTCTCATATAATCAACATTCTGCACTATTGGACCACCTTTGAGCAATGACCTCAAGTTTTACCATCATATCTTCGCCATGATATTCAACTTATTTAAAAATTCAAAAAAGTTCAATCGTATCGCCTTCGATGAAATCTTTGCAGCCCATATTATTGGGGAGTTATCTCAAGATATTTGATTTTTAACTGTTATAACGCCTTGTGTTCAATTCAATCTTGCACTATATCATAAAATTATAAAAGCACTTTCAATTCCCACAGAAATGATTTTCACATTCGCCGAGATAAGATGATATTTGAACGTTGTGCTCGAAAGTTTTCACTTCAGAGTTGCATAAATTCACAATTATCCACCGGAAATAGTTGTTGATGTTGGAAAATTGTTTACTTTCAGCAACAATCTTCGATCTCTGTTTTGCATTTCATTTGTGACTCATGATATTAAATTATATGCATTTAAAGTCGCATATCAACTCTAGACTCATATGCAACTTGAGAACACTCCAACATTATCACTTGAAAATCGGTCCAACAACCGAATAAAAATGCTCATTGATAGGACGAAAAACAACCGAATAAAAAAATTATTTTGTTATGCTCACTTTATTCTCACCGTTTAGAAACGATTAACCTATCATGGCGAGTAAAAATCTCATAAGTAAATTCATATATTAGGTAATTTTAAATTACATTAAATCAATTCCTATATTAAGATGAATATTTTAACATATAAAAGTTGTGCAAAAGTGAGTTGTTAAGTAATAGAGAAGTTAATTCTATAAAGTCATATGAAAGCAATAATTCAGCGATGTGCAGAAATCGAATCTCGAAATGAGAAAAAAAGCTCAAAGGAAGGAAGCAATTCTGTATAGAGATGAAAACCCGACATCAAAGAGTACAAAAATCAAGCGCATCAATATGACAACAAAAGTCAGAAGCATATTACCTCTTCGAAAATAAAAATATTCCTAATGATAACGCCATTCATATAATATATGACCCCTTATAGAACATACTGTAATGAATTGCAGCATAATTAATCGTATTTAATAAAATGCATTTATCAAACAATATTACCAACAATGCAAAATTACAATCATTTGAAATGGGAAAGCGCGACAGCAAAAGTGATAAAAAAAACGGCATGTGCTTTCAACAATTTAACATAGTTGCATAGAAAAAAAAAACAGAAATTCACTCACTTTCCACACAATAAAATTAGAATTATAAATTTTATAGCTTATAAGAACTTCACTTTCGCATAATCAATTTTACTAAATAATGACTTCGAATTGAATTGGGCTTGGGACATCATCTAGTGTACATCAAGAGTCGACTGTTCCAACAGACAGACATGCAGACACCTACACAACTAGCAAACATACATGAACATACCATATATATGTTTTCACGACGCAGTCTTTGCGCCCAGAAGGCGCATAATGCCAAATAAATCTTAGAATTCCACAAGCGGATTTTATTATGTTTCATTTCAAGTGTACTTATTTCATCTTTTAAAATATACCTTTAATCAGATATGAATAAAAATGCGGAACGAATAATTGCAAATTTTGGAAAACTTTTTTAGAAATGGAATGAATAGAAAAAATGAAAAAAATGAAAGGCGCACTAACTGAAAAATTTTCTCTCAAGAAGAACGTGTTTTTGGAAAATAAAAGAATATTCTCGTAAGTGAGAAAATTTTAGCAATATTGCAATAGCACGTTTTACGATTATATGTCAAAACGTAGAAAAATGTGAATTTTAGAAAAAAAAATGACTGTAAAAATGATATATTCTTTTACTTTTCATCAAGTATACGCATCCTCCCTACCCCCTCCCAACTTTATAGACCTAAACGTCGTACCGTCCAACATTCCTCTATGGTTTTTCATACTCAACCTAAATTCAATCTAAATTACAATGGTCTTTTGCATTTAATCAAATATAGCTAGCTTAATGTACATTGTGATCAAATGTCATTTCATCCCTATCTATGAGGGCGCGTAACCACGCCACAAAAGCGTATACACGATCGTAAGGCTTCCTTTATTAGGAGAGGCAGCGGAGGAGAGGGGTGGAATGGAAGATGGAAGAAAGGAACAGGCGGAGGCCATCTAACCGGAGAAATGTAATATTCACAGATGGACAATTTATATAGCACCACTCGTAACATTCGAACTTGATTTAGGCTTTAAGCTATGAATCGAAGATGGGGAAGTTGGATGCTGAAGAAAAAAAAAATCACCATTCTTTATCAATTTTTTTCTCCCTTCCCACTCCTTTCTTGTACTATTTTTCTTCCATCTGATTTTAATTTCAACACGAAATCAGTCTGCGATCTGCGACCTCCGCTGCCAACATAAGGTTGATCCAGGTGGAAGTAAGGAGAACCGAAGATGGGAAAAAGAGGTGAGGTTATTTATGCTGTTATCCACAATCATCGTCAAGAAAAAAACACAAATTTTCCAATGCTAGTGCACATCGATGACCATATGGGCTTTTTCGTTGAGTCCACCAAAAATGCTATTGGAATGCAGCTATCAGCGTCACATCAAAATGCAAAATTCGTTCATTGGCATTATGCCAGTAATTTTATCAACACGTTCCAATCTAAGCAATACTATATATTATGTTGCGCTGATGTAAGCGCTTAAAATTTTTTAGTGAATTTTTTTCCCTCAAATAAATGGGAATTTGAATAGTAAAAATCATTTGCAGAAAAAAAAAGATATCTTATAGTCGGGAGTATTTTCAATAATTGAAGCAAATGGGGATGACAAAGAAAATGTTGAGCATAATAAATGAAGATTTAATGCATCTAACAAAGAAATAAAAGAATATATGACTATCAATGCAACGCAGAAATGTGCTCACAAGTTTGTTTTTTCGAATTACTGCATCACTGTTTTCCATTTTTTTTCTTTGATAGACAATTAGTTTTCAAACCTGGAAAAAATTCTGGCAAAAGAAATGTGAAAATTTTTATTGGCTTCCTGCCATTTTTTTGCAAACTGCTTTACAATTCATGTAGAATTTCGAGAAAAAATACTAAAAATAACTGAAAAAGAAACAAATAAAGAAAAATAAATGAAAATTCGCATCTTCCCTACTCGGTAGTCATCTTTGCTTTCTATCACCTTCCAAACAGCTGAAAGCACGTCAAGCGCAAGTGAGTCCCACTGAGGGTAATAATACATAGGGCGCCCCTCACAGCCCTTAAATAGTCTTCGATCACACCATGCTATGACACCTACGAGAGTATTGAACAAAGCTAGAGAGTAGTGATAGAACGACGACAAAGATTAGAAAATAGTATGAATTCAATACAAATATAGATAGAAAGGACGCAGAGATACACGATAGATATGACATTGAATAAAGATCAAGAACGACGAAACGCTACTATAAAGTAGGATCGAAGAGTGCTAAAGAAGTAAGAAATGGAAGAGAGAGAATGAAGAAAAGGGAGGTTGAGGATGAAAGGGGAAAGCAAAACATTAGAGCAAGAAGAGATAACAAAAAAGAAGAAAAAAGGTCAATATTGAAGGGAGTAAAAATGAATGAGATAGATACATATTAAGATTGTATGCATACAAAACTTTTGCGAATGACCTTCAAATGCTCGTTTGCAAATATGACACTTCCTATTCTGCCTTATATATGAGCATAGATCAAATACTTATTCTATGACCTGAATTTTTTGCATAAATTTAGCAATATCGTATATATTCCAACTTTTGCGGGAAAGTTTTAGTGAAATTTTTCTATGAAAATTCTAATTCCAATATTGGAAAAAATGTTTGAAAAAACCGAAATTTGGAAAACTTTATGTTTATATTAGAAATGTCATAGAGTTTCCACTTCAAAAAAGACCAAATATTATTTTCTTTTCACTCAAACAAGAAAAATTTCGAGTAAAAAAAGAGAGACAATTGAAAGAAACACACAACAATGAAAATTGAGATAGCATATAATAGTAAAGAGGGAAAACCGCATAAGAAGTTCATATGCGATTATAATAAATCGAAGAGTCACTCTAATCTTCAAAATTTACATATCTTTCTAAACATCGCCAATATGCTATAAATTCATTAATCACCTATCATATTCAATTACTACTCAATTCAAACAAATATATAGGAATTAAATAAAATTAAATAAAAACATTAATTAGAACCTATCCATCAATTAAATCCCTTAATGAAGCATTGCCATTGAAGAAGACACGATGGCAGTATTGGAAGAATGCCTTGCATTGGAAATGGAATAAATTTTTTCATCGAATGGAATTGCTCTTCATAAATTTTGACCCACTTCGAGTCATTGCATCGATAGCAACCGAACTCGGTGTACCTCCGATTTTTTGTCACCTCGGCTGCGATCACTTACAGTAATCATACCCCAGCTTCATCAGAGGTGATGTCCCAACTAATTGATCACGGTGGCATCAACGAGGGTGATTCTCTACCTGCAACTAGCAAAGAGATACCCGAAACCGTTCCCGTCCCTTCCCTACCCCGCCAGGGTTTCAAAACCACTTGATATGCGGATGGTAGTCGACCAGAACATCCACATGAAATATCAGCAAAAAAAAAGAATGCAAAGAAATATACTAAACAGTGATCTTCGATTTCAGATGCGGAAAGTGTTCAACTATTACTCACAGATAGCATATTCAGAACCGGAATATTTTATTCAAAATGAAAGTACATTACTCTCTCTTCATCCCTCTTCCACCCTCTCCCTGTTTTCTTTTTCTTTTCTCTCTTCTTCTCTCTCGAATATAAGCACATTTCATAAGCCTCTCGCTGTCGGTTTGCAAACTATTAATCACAAGAAATTCACATCTATTCTTTAAAAGGTTGGTATTGTGAAAACAAATCATATCACACGCATCGATATAAACAAATAAGAAATTACCATAAGCCTCAAATCAACCCCCCCCCCCCCC
>QEWY01001804.1:379379-420821 GCA_006503575.1 Baylisascaris schroederi
CCCCCCCCCCCCCAATATATCTCTTTTCATTTGCACTGAAAGCTATTAAGTCCCACTTTAATGGAAGCTCATCAACCCTGCACCTATCCAGCAATACCAACACTCAATCATGCTTAATCTTTCACCTAAAGAAGCCGATGTTAATGTATGTCAAAATCCAAAGTAAACTCTGATTCAGATAATTCATTGCTTTGACTATATTTAAAAATTTTAAGTATATGTTTCAATTGTTTTCTGTCAAAGCTATTTCATTTTCCCACTTCAACGCCTGAATTTAGCGTACAAAGCAATGAAAAATTTTCAATTTTTTTTTTTGCAAACTATAAAACATAGTGGGCATAATTCGAAAAATATAGATTATGATAGAAAGGTGATGAAAAATTCAAGTTATTTTATTGGAGGTGGCCATTTGAAATGTTACAAGTTATTTTATTGGAGGTGGCCATTTGAAATGTTAAAGCCAGATAAAAAAGGTTCTCCTAATTTATTAACCTCATTTGATACTCTGAGAGAGAAAAAGAGAAGGACAGAGAGATGAATGCACCTCTATTCCCTAAAATTTGAGAAAAAAAAATTCGTAAAAGAAAAAGATCATTACGCCATTAAACTGAGCTTATCTTAATTTCTGATCGTATCAATCATCGATAAATTTATTAATCTCTAATATAAAAATTTATTACAATTTTCATACAGATTTATTTTTGAAGGTCTTTTTTGCATCCCAAATTATGGGTCATAATTCTCAAACTTTTCAGTTATATCAATAAATAAATCTAATTGCGTATATATTCATATGATATGCTGCTGACGGTTTTAACTACCGCCTGAAAAAGAATCATCTAATAACGGAAATTAAAACCAAATCTTGCACGCAGAAATTGCCAAATGTTTTATGCGCTTCATTCTCATGGAGTCGACTCTTTCATCGACTCCATTTGGAGTTCGTGAGAATAATTCACATATCACCGCCCAGATAAACGTTCACTGTTCCTCATAAACGATAAAAACTTTATGTTTATTGAAGATAAATATGTAACAAACAAAATAATAAATGGTCATGAGGTGCTTCTCACTATGCCCAGCCATGGCGGTTGCTCTTTTTAAGTTTTCCTACTCTACTACTTTTTAAATATAACATGACGTTTATATTCTCAGACAATCAGTCACTTCTATCTATCACAGCAATATTTTTTGAATTAGCAATATTTGCAATTATTTCTCATTATGGCCTTTCCATTTTATTATTTCTTTCTACTCTGCAAAATCCATAAAAAGACTAAAGATCAACGCAATTGGACTGTCCTAATTTTGGTTCTCAAAATTGCAAGAAAACGAGTAAACAAAATGGTGTATCGCTTAGAAGAGTATTCGTCAAATCACATAAAAATTTGGCAGAGAGCAACGCATTTCCGTTATTGCATCTAGCGTATAAAAGAAAACGAAGATAAGTGCATCTCAGCATTTCTTCCCATCGCTGCCCCTATTGGACGACAAACTTTTAGCAAAAAAAAAAAAAAAGGACGAATGCAAATAGAAGAAAATATAGTAGAGAGGAAACAACCAATGTAAACATTCAAACCGGCACTAAGAGCAAACCAATTTTAATGCATAAAATTGACCGCGAAATGATTTTTTTTTTAAAATATAATGTGTTTTAAATCAAGTCAAGTTGCAAATATAGATCAAAAATATAACGAAAGCACTGGGAAATCTATGAATTTGAGTAGAATCGATAGCAGCTTTGATCTTCGTACTCGCATATTTTATTTCTTTTACTTAATTACTCAGATTTGTGTTTCAAATATTCTTTACTTTATCTATGAAGTAAAAACTTCACAATAATTAATTAATAAAACTATCAATGCGATATGATGCATGAAATAATGAGAAGGAGGAACAGTTCAAATTCAAGTAATAGCGATCGAAAAAAAAAACCCTAGATTTCCTTTAAAAAATGTTTCCAAAAGAATCTCATATAATCGCTCTTCACTTGGCATATTTCCAAATTCGACACCCAAATGAATGATGAAAAAAACCAAACGGTCAAAATCTTACCATTTCTTTGGCATCGCCATTCTCATCGAAATAAAATGCGTGGATTTTTTCACAAGTTCGAAATGGCAAACAGTTGGCATCAAAGTTGCTACGACGTAGAACCATTCGAAAACCTCGTTCATCCAATTCTAAGGAATGATCTGTAAATAAATAAAAATTGTTTTCTATATTCATAGATCACCTTATATCTTATATAATCGAAAAGACCATTAGATATTAGTGTACTCTTCCAAATGAAGCACATTTATATAGTTGTACATAATGCAGTTTCTGTGGTTAGTCAAAATATGAGGGGAATATCCCCCCGCCCCTTTCCCAACATTTTCTTCCCGTAGTAAAACCACATTCCTCAATAACTCTTTTACACCCCAAAACTTTAAGAGATTGGCAATCTTTAGGAGCTTTATTAAAGGTAATAGGGCTTGATACGTATGTTACAAATATGTACACATATAAGTTCTCTCATTTCTGAACAACTTTTTGGAAAAGGGAATTGGGGATGCAATGAAGATGTTATAGCTATCATCGGATAATAAGCTCCCATAGGGAAGAGCCGATTAGATTTGAAACAATCTGTGACTAGGCCATAGGTCATTTCATTGCTTCAGGGCATACAAACGAAAAGCATAGAAAACCGTACTGTTTACGGCCAGAATTTCCTCTCACGTATTATTCGGTCTAAGCCGATAAAGAACTCTAGATTTTGTCTTGAAATTCAATACCGTCATATTTGTTAACCTATTTGCTCTTATTTCAATTTCAACTTCTCGTTCATAATCTTTTTTCACTTATCATATTTGGTAGTACACCTCTATGTTATTATTTTACTATTTAAAGCACTAATTTCCATAAGATTTTAGTGCTAATTCGCACCACGAATGTCATATTTTACGTAGTCATTGAGATTTTGATTATGAACTATATAAAAATAGCATAAAAATTTGGAAGATATCGAAAAGCAACAATCAAATAGGCGAAATAATTAATGTGTTTTCACAAATATTATAAAATTGCATTAAGAATTTTTTCAATTTAATTCAATTCGAATCCAATGAGAATGCATCGGTAATTGAATTACCCAACTAAAATAGTCATTGAATGCATTGAATTATTTATCAAACGAAACGAAATAAATCCACAAAAAAAAAAAAAATTTACCTTTGCGATCTATTTTCAACCATTTCGGTTCATGTGAATCGATGAAATGCAATTGCAATAACGGTTCACAAATATTCTCCCGAATGAAGCGTAATGCAACAAATTGTGATTGAATATCGGTTATCGAATGCTTCTCATCGGAAGATGGTTGTGTCAATACCTTCAGTGAAAATGCTGATAGCACCGATGAACTTGAAAGATTGCCAAATTCAGACGATTTGTCGAATGCCCAACTTATAATAACACTGAAAATTATGATAAAAATAGACGAGATCATTGCGAAGAGAGGATGGCAGCACCGAGTGGACATGACCTCTTTTAACCCCCTCCCCCCTCCTCTCCCCCTCCCCTTTATCCTTCCCTCACCTTCACAGAATGGGACAAAATTTTTTCCACTTTCGATGAATACCTTAAGGAGTTACATTTTTTTTTGAAGAAATGCAAAAATGGTGGAATTTTCTGTTATCTTCGATTCTTTCCCAATAAACTTTTTCCTCGCAATTCACTTATATTTACCAAAAATATAAATTCTATAGTCATCATCAATAATGCATCGATTTAATAAAAAATTAGTCGCTTAATTGAATAAATAAAATCATTTGAAACTCATTCAGTTTAAAAATATTTACGAATTAATTCGATTCATTCATTTCGGAATAAGTTTTATGCAGCAATAAAAAATTCTAATTGATATTCAAATAAAGTGAAGATTCGTTATTTAGATTATATGAATACCGTCCAATGATTATGGACTTCAAACCGATGAAATATTCAATTATAACATTAACAAAACATGACAACGCGCATTCCACATCCTTCCTCTCTCCCCACTGGAAGAATCAAAACAGCGAAGCGAAAAAGAATCCTTCGACAACATACGTACGTTACTCGACCATTCATATAACTCCATCACCTCGCACGTCATCCTCTTCCTACCCTCTCCACTTTGCCTTCCCATCCCATGAATATGGGAAATAATCGAAAAAATCTGACCAAAACATGTAAAGATTCATATCGATTGCAACTCGGTAATCATAGTAGCAGTACTACGACCAAAATTTCGCTTTAAGATTCGAGGAAAAAATTTTGGAGCGATGAGATTTTGAGAATATTATAATTTCTATTAATGAGCCTATCAACGTGAACCTATCCAAATAAATCTAGAACCGATTAGAATTCCAACAAGCAATTTTTACGAATGCTAAATTGAGCTCCAAAGTTAATTTATACCTTCAGAGGATTGAATTGCCCATTTTTTATGCCACCAATTGCTATCTTCATTAAAATTACAAAATGTCGATCAGATTTCTTCGAATTTAGGGCAGCACTTATCACTATAGAAATTCCTTCAAATAAAGCCGTCTACTCAACTACTAATTTCTACCTACTAATGACCATCACTTCAAAGCATTCAAGAACATTTACATAAACAACAGCTTGTGGCGCAGCGGCAAAAGGGCCTACCCTCACAAATGGGCGCATGAGTTCGAATACCCATGATGCTGTTCAATGGTTGCACAAGTTGATTGCTGTTTGTGCGCGTATTCCACTTAGCCTTCGATGTGAGGGTACTGGTCACTCTCAACTAGGTGAATGCTTCAATATGACAGGCCAATCGAAGAGATGTGAACATCCCAAATTTGGAAATATGCAAGCGCATAGAGGTATAGCAGCTCTACGAAAAACAGCACATACAGTCCTCTAGAGGAAGAGATCGAATTTTTCTAAGTGAATAATGGCAGTGAAAAAAAAAATGGAATAACCTCCTCCCTCCTTCGACCCCACAATTTCTGCTTTCTCTGACCAAAAATTTCTCGATTTAAAGGCTTCTACAGAATTTTGCGCTCCGAGACTCTTCGACCTGGAGGAGGGGTTCAGGCGGAAAAGGTAATTATCGAAGTTATATGATAATAATTAAATAAATAAACAAATAAATGAATGAGTAAATAAATAAATAAATAGTAAATAAATAAATAAGTAAATAAATAAATAAATAAATAAATAAATAAGTAAATAAATAAATAAATAAATAGTAAATAAATAAATAAATAAACATGTATACATATGTAAGTCGTTATAGATTTTAAAAAAACGCACCAATCATTCAAGTGAGTGACTCGTCCTTTAATAGATGCGAATAACTTCCTCAGTTGTTGTACATGTTGAATACGAACATCGGGAAGCGATGGCGCAGACCATGACCAATCAGCACCAAGCATCTCTTCGAGTAGCTGCAATTCAACACAAAAGGTCATAGTGAAATTTTTCCACTAAGCTGAAATTGTTTAAATTTTCTTGCATCTCGTTTTATGAAGAAAAATAGGAAAAAATATAGAAAATAATATTTCAAAAACTTTAAAAAAAAATAAACTGTCCAGGATCACTTTAGGAGAACGCATTGAATTACAGAGATTTTCATCAACTAATTGGTAATTATGCGGAAATTAGCGCTTTTCACTGTCGACGGAAGGGAATCTAAAAAGTGTAATACGGATGAATTTGCAATTTTTTCTCTCTCATCGAATTACCTTAACAATCATTGACAATATTCACTCTTTTTCCCTTATATTTCAAATGAACCATTACGCTTCAACATTTCATACTTATAAATTTCCATCACAACAAATCATAAATTTTTTCACCATGTTCCCGTAATATCAGCAATTATGGATTTTTTTCATTAACTTAAATACGATTTCAACCAGTGGAAATTTTGAATCTCCACTCAGCTTCATCTCTACTAATGTATACTGCATCTGCTCAGATAAGTTTCGAGAAATATTGCAGCCAAAGGTGTAAATTACAATTAGCAGAAAAGATCACCTGTGTGGCAGAAGTCTTTACGCTCATAGCGATCTCATTATTTGTTTCGGCCATTTTCAACGTTTCAGGATGTACACGTACCCGTATCGGCCTCTTCTGTGGTCTTAAACCATTTATTACATCGTCGCTAAGACCCGTCATATCGCAAGGCACCATCCATATCCACTGAAAATTCCTTACTTAAAACAACAAAACTTTATATACCTGGTAATATCCATACGCAAATATACAGCATACTCATCATACAATACGGATGCAATGGAAATTTTCACCATAGGATAAGAGGAAGGATGTCAAATCTTGTTGACTGAAGAGAAAAAAAACATCTAAACAGATCATTTCTAACGGCATTAGCTAAAAAAATTTACTGATCATTCTTGTTGCATTGATCAGACTTTTTGCAATATTCTCTTCCCTATTTGCAATATTCTCTTCCCTAATCTACCGATTCAGAGAGCAATGAATACATATGAAGGGAACTGAAATGAACTGAACTGAATCGAATGGAATTCAACTGAAATGAAATAAATAAAGTGGAATGTGTTTTTAGGGATTGACAATCACTTTTAATTCTCATTATATTCAAACGCATGTTTGTATGAAACACAAAATCATATTATTTTAACATATCACATTACTTCAGTGGTCATATATAAAGATCCACTAACAATACCACCTATATTAGTAATATAGTTAGCATTATCAACTACATAAAATAGTAACTCTGCATTCACATTGCTTCTTCCCTCCATCATATGCAATAACATCCTCACACCCATATATATCCTTCTTTCATCATATATGTTGAGATAATCGCAAAAGGAAATTATCTACGCAAATTACCTGGTTTATACCATTAGCATTGATAACGCATTTCTTGCATTCGGCTAGACTCATTTCAGTGTCGAGTGTGATCTTTAAACGACGATTTCGAATGCTTTGATGGTGCATCAATATAGTATCACCTTTCTTCCAGAAGGAATCCTCTTCGATCGGCAAAAACGCTGCAAAAAGAAGCGGCAAAATAGAGTTCGGCTATCGCTGACATTAAACTTGTAATTTATTTTCCTTGAAAAATTTGCATAAACTCTCAGAGCCCCACAATGGAAAATTTGCAAAAAAAATTTCATGTCTAACACATTATGTGATGAGGTACAAAAGGATGAATGAATTGCTAAAATAGGTGCACATAAAAGTTTGCCTGTTGCTTTTCTTTGCAAATTGTGCAAAACTCTGTTCCATTATTTCATTAAAAGAAAGCCCCATTTGAATAGAACATGTTGTGAATGAAAGGCCTCTCTCTCTCTCTCTCTGTGCAATTATGAAAATTAGAGAGCTCTCTCTTCGAAAAAGAATAGCATAAGTTCTTCGTCATAAATTGAAGAATTGTCTTTAAAATGTATCGAAGAATAGAATATCGTGAGTGCCCTATATATAAAAGGATCGATGAAATGCTGATATATACAACGTGAAAGCACATTCCCATTCTCTAATTACAATTAGTTTATTTAAAATTCTCTTTCAATAATATTTGCAATCCTAAAAAGTAATTCAGATGCAACGATAAAAAATGATAGAAGCAAAAAAAAAAAAAAACCCATTTGTGATTGCATCATTAAAATATTTCTTACAAATAATTTGACCGTGGAATAATCGAGAGTTGTTTATGATTCATCTATGAGTAAGAGAAATGAAGAAAGGATAGTGGAATCCCTCAGAGCCAATCCTACTGAAATCCTCGTGATTGTCCCTCTCTTCAAGGAAACCTAATAGAACTTCTAGGAAGTAAACACACCCACCCTTATTGCTTGCAAGATGCGGCATTAAAGAGGAAATTAATTTTACTCACCAGCACCGGTGATAGAGTTGTCTTCATTACGGTCGCTATTTATAGACAAATGTGCCACCTTCTCGTGGTTCTTTGAATTGTGTTTGCGTTCTCGATGTTTCTCTCTTTGATGTCTATTTTTGTGTTGGTTTTGATTCATTTTCGGCTGAAAAATAATTAGTGGTAATGCATATCAATAATATCGCTATGATAAATGCTTTTCGAAATATTATGCAAAATGAAGAAACATTTATAAAGCGATGATTGGCTCGTGAGGCACATCTGATGTTTGAATATAAAACATTAGGGAAAATCTCATCGTGGCAAGTCTTCCAGTTAACGAGGCATACATTTAAACTTGGTACGTATAGATAGGCAATCTTAAATAAATAAACAAATAAATAAATAAATAAATAAATAAATAAATAAATAAATAAATAAATAANGGGGGGGGGGGGGGGGGGAAGAGGAGGGAATTCCACGGTTTAAATGGAATATTATGTGGAATGAAGAAATGCAGAAACCTGCTAGAGGAGGTGATACGATTAAAGCGATCAACCATAAATTGCGAATAAAAACTTGAATTGGGAAAACATGCTTTCATATTTTGATTAATTCGACCGTTCATATAAATCCTCCAGAATATTCGTTTCTGTTGGAAGTCGATCATTATAAATCGAAACCAATCGATGCAAAATGAATGGAAATTTTTTCCACTCTTAAATGCGTACAATTTCTTTCAAAATTGATCGATCAATGTGACTTACAATATAGAAAGTCTAAATATCGTACTTCAATCATACTCACCATTTTCTTGATTCCTAGGAACAGGTAGACATACACATATGCGCACATACACGATGTCTTCATAACGCGCTTTGCTAAGAAAATATTATAATGTGTACGTTTAAGCACTTATATAAACATGAAGGTTGATAGGACAATGCTGTAAGAATCTCCCTCCAACTTCAACAAGCAAAAACAAAAGCGACCAACCAAGAGAAACTACGTCAACGAATGAAGTACCGCTCCATAAATACGTAGTGTACATTGCAATACGGAAGCGAAGCAAAAAAGCCACGTCAGCAATGTAAGCTTAGCCCAAGTTTACTTGAAGTTATACTTTAAAAATGCCAGGGCTCACTCTCCCTCCTTTCCCTCCCTCTTCTAACCATCCTTCCATTTCCCGCCTCGTTCTCCCCCCAAATACACTTGCCATATTTGACTAAGATTTGCAAAAATTTCAATAATTTTAAGATTTTCAAACTCAAAATAGCAAGTTATATATATATATATATATATATATATATATATATANCTTAACATTTCTCAAATAATTTAAAAAATATATATTAAAATATTTTTCGGCAGAATTTATCGTAGTTGAAAAAATCTGAAAGAATGAAAAACATGAAGCGTGTGACTTAACAGATTTTTATATGAAATATTCGACTGCATTGCAAGACGAGCAAACTGTTGCATCCATTACTGCTGTTCAGTGATTTGGTGACAACTATTGCTTCCACATGACTGTGTCATGCGGAAGTGGTAGTTTTTATACTTTTTCACTCCTTTACTTTCTATGTTCCGCCGTCTCTCTCGATGGCTTCGATCATTCGATTGTTAGAAAGTAAGGAATAAGTACGAAAAAAAGTTGCATATACGAGATGAGCAAATCATATCAATAAAGGCATTTGTATTTTAGCAATGCTCTTTTGAAAATGTTATGACTCAGTGAAACAAACGAACTACTATTCTTTTTGTATCTAATAAATATTTAACGGGAAATCAAAAATCCTTAGTATACTCCCCTTATATCCTTTATTTCAATATCAGTTCAAACCAACTTCTTTGAGTTTTAAGTAATACTTTTTGTGTTGGAAGACGAACTTTGAACAGTATATACGTATTACATCGAGAATATCGTTGAGTCTATTAAAAATAAAGAGAAGCGATTTTCTCTACTATTAAATCTAATTGTGGTAATTGTGAAGGAATCGATTCGATTTAAATGATTTCGATTAATCGAACCGATTCCAACTTTTCAATAAGCATTTTTTTTGTAATCAGTACAGCTTAACGACAACGAAATTAAGTAAAATATAGGCGGTTAATTACAGAGCTCAAAGCTAAAAAAAACAAATGAAAATGATTTGCATACTTATAGATTACAATTTCGGTTGATATATGTAAATTTTTGTGTCTTCATGAAATTAATATAATTCATATATACACTAGAATAGCAACTCAACGACGCATGTATCAATGGGATAGAACATTAAATAGGGGATTAAAATTTCAGAAAAGGAATTAAAATGTTTAAGCATGAAGGACGAATGATTTGCATATTCTCATAAAATAATAGAGTCATGAAAAGAACATAAGAATCACTGTTAAAATAAACCTTAAGACATCAGAAATTTGCAAATATTTCGATGAAGTATACATGAAAGTGGAAGGTGTGCTATTTAAAATCACTAAGGAAAAATTAAATAAAAATTTTAATTCAGATATTCTGAAATAATCGACCAGTATAATCAGTTCCGACGATCTCTTTTTAATCGCCAATAATTTGATCATCAACCACAGATGGTCAATGCATTCACCAGTGAAAATTTCGGTCATCGCATATCCGGTATCCAAAAACCGATTGGCAGTTGAACCGATCAGCAAACGGTTCGATGAATCGGTAGAGCAAGCCGGTTTAACCGACCGAATCTTATGGAATATCTTTTGGGGCAAAAACGTACAGCATCTAGTTCACGAATTTTCCTTCTTAGAATATTTTTTTTTTTTAAATTGATCACTTATTCGCACTTCAAAACCACCAAAAGCAATATCAATCTATAATTAAATGATAAAGAAAACATTAAAAAATAGTACAATGATAATATGGATACCAGGAAAGCTTAATATTCTTAACAGAAAGTGGGGGGACTAAGAGCCTCACCCTCTTATTCCTCACTCCCTCCGATCTCATTTTTTCCCTTCCTTCCTTCTATGCTATTTTTTAAACGATCACAAACACTTCAGAAGAGAGGAAAAGAAACAAAAATAGTGTCAAGTATCGAAGAAGAATAAGAAGAAGAACAACGACAAATGAGCACTATTTTTATTGGTGATTATTTTCAATATACTATCTCTCTCTTCAATTATTTCAATCTTTGTGAAAATTTATTAATAAAAAAATTCAACGTTAAATGAGATGATTTAATTAATATCAAAAGTAATGAATATGCTCAATATTTTATTCTATGAAGTTTGTAAATTTAAGGGATCTATCGAGAACCTTTCAATATTCAAATACTATTCTCACCTCTATTAAAAACCTCATTAAAACATAACAACCCCTCATCCTCTACAAAATAAGGGAGGAAGAAAGGGGGAGAAGGGGAGAGAGGGAGAAGGAAAGAGATAGAGGTGACGAGAAATAAATTGGCCATGAAATTTTTTTTGCGAGTGATTCGAAATCAACATTGCAATTACCATACAATATTCTATTCGATCGCAGCATATATAGAGAGCGCTTCCGTGAAAAGTCGCATACAATAATTCATAAAAGTGCATCGAAGAAGTACCAAAAAGCTTATTGATCTTTTTTAACTCCTCCAAAAAAATCCATCACAAATTGCTCCACAAAATGAACTCTCCTATGATCATCTTCACGAACTGTTTCAGGACGAAGAAAGATGAAAGGATAGAAGAAGGATGAACTGAAAGAGCGAGAAAACGAAGAGAGGAGGATTTTGTTCATTCTCTCAATTCAACAAAGCGGAATATTTGCATATATGCATTTGAAAAAAGAACGAGACAATTCAACAAATAAGAAAAAATACGATGATCATAAAGTGGAAAGGATATAAACATAGTAGGGGAACCTTCAGGATTACATTTTAAATATAAACCATAAACGAATGAGTGATAAACCAGTACCGTACATTACGTTTATAAGCCTCCCCCCCTAAGCTTAATCCGAGAAAACGTCCATGGTGGGATGGACGTATAAGACATATGGCATAATCTCAACCAGAACATAAGCATTCATATCCCCTCCCTATATTGACTTTGATGGAATCGTTCCTCACTTTAATTTCACGCACTTTTTTTTGAAATTCATGAACGATACCAGCGCCAGGGCTTATAAACACATGAATACGGTATATTGAACGATAGAATCTCCTCTCTTAGCTCTTTATATACCTCTTTCAAATATATGACAGTTTTGATAAATCACAAACGTCAGGGCTTATAAACGCATGAATACGATAGGTGTTTTTGCAGGTGATTTTTTGGATGCATTAAACGCACGCATGAAACACGTGCATTTCATCTGATCTACTAAAAACAACGGCGCATTTTGCAGGGTTAATTTATCATGTCACTAAGTAACGCCACAATGCGCAAATCAATCAGAAAACTGCTTATCTAGTACGCTCATTGTTCACCTACAGTATTTTTTAAATTGTACGACAGGTGTGTATAATTCATTGTAAAAATGTCTACAGTATAGATATTAAATTGTACGACATCTACAGTATAAATGTTAAATTGTACGACAATGTTTCAATATTCTATTGCATAAAAATATCTATAGTAATATTCGGCGAAAAAAAAACAATGAAAAAACTATCGAAAAACAAACAACGTGAGAAGCACGTTATAGCAATTGCTATGAATATGTGCTTTTCTATTAAACCCACCTGATTAACCTCCTATAAATTAATGGAAAATATGTGTAACAACATCTTTATATTTCGATTGATCCGACCACCCGTATAAAATTTTTAAGAAATATTCACTTTTCCATGATTTGTTCAACATAAAATATATGCAAATTTTTAGATAAATATTTAAAAATGCTCTCAAAGATGATAGGTAAACGTGAAAGATCATCTATGTTGTGATATTGTGGTAATACACCTTCCAATTATCAATATTGCAAAAGTATTGCAAAGGTAATAAACAAAAAATGTGTTAGTACAACTACTTCAAGAAATTCGATACTATAGAGATGACGTAGAAATACTGAGGTGTGTAAATACGTCGAAACATCGATAGAACGTTAGCCAATGAAGAATGCAATATTGTCTTTCCTAATTGTGTTTCCGTATGCAAGACGAATGCTACTTTTTTTAATTTTCCGGTATTCATATAAACTTCCCTCAATTTCCCTATCACAATCACCTCTTTCAGGGTTTATTGAACCTGGTCCTAGTCGAGTAAGGTATTTTAACCGAGCCTGAGCACGGAACACAATCGAGTTTAAACCAAATCCCGCTTGCAAAAACCACAATAATTTTGATGCACAAATTAGAATTTGCGTATGAAAAACATCAATATAAAGAAAAAAATATTAATAAAACAGCCGTTAAAGTTTTCTGCTCAATGAAGTGAATTAAAATTTTTTTTTAGACATAAAAAATTAGTTCCAATTTATGAAAAAGTTATAATATAATGGAAGAAAAAATTTCAAGCAAACATAGGAAAAGACTTTTAAAGAATTGAACGGTCTACTATCTTCTAAATATTTTCACTCTCTCACATGAAACTATCAGATACGATCATATTGAAATGATACCGTTAAACATCTAAGTGAAGAAGGAATGATGCTTCTAAAACGAAATGCTTTAAAAAAAACAATAATCAATTGCCTATGAAAGCAGCTTTCTTGCTGATGACATTTTTTCCATTGTGATATGATATAAAAATATATTTATATAATATTCAGTCGGTATCTAATTATAAGTCTTTTTTCAACTCAATTGCTAATAGGGAAATTGCATTGGAAATTTTGCTTCTTTTTTTTGAACAACGGAAAAACACTTTTAAAAAACGCCTGCATATCGACATTCCATAAATGGAAATTCAGTATAATTCGAAAAGATATCTTCAAAGTTGTAAACTTCATCCAAAAAAATATCGCAAATTCGATACAACCATACACAGATAGCAATTCAGCAATATTGTTATCAGTCATAGTCGGCTAATAAAACACAGGTAACTGTAAAATTCGACTCTTCGCTTTTTTACGATCTTCTTTTGGCAATTACACGTTCGATGATCAAAGTATCGAATGGTGCATTTTCTAAACATCCGGTTGATTAACACCGATCGATCGAAATTTATAGAATATCAATATGAACCGCTTGAAAAATAGCCGACTGCAAGTTTACCAGTGCATCTTCATTCTATGTGGAAGCAAATAAGCGGTAATATAACCGATTACCGTACCCCTCGTTTATAAGCGCATCTTCAACAAATACCTATTTTGTGACAGTGCGGAATGGTACAATCCCATTTCCTCAAAATAGTAAACATAAAAAAGGGGCTTAGATCGCGTTGAATTCCTATACAATGGCTTCTCATTTGTTATATTGATATAATGAATTTGGAAATTTGCCAAAAAATTGGGAGCTGAGCACTACTTAACATGAAAATAAAAATTCCTTCGGGTATACGCTTCCTGTTCTATTATTCTTAAATTCATTCGGGAACAATCGAATGCTATAAGAATCCTTCGAATTATATCCGTATTATTAAAATGTTGCAAACACTCTAAGCCCCAGGGCTTAAAAACATTAAAATACGGTACATAATAAATTCAATGCATTATGTTCAACATCGATTTTGCACAAAAAGAAAACAAATAATTGTATTTTCATCCAATAGTGCCCGCTAAGAAAAATCTCTTTTTTTCTTTATTTTAGAATATTTATTGTAAAATAGTCTGTAAAAAATTTTCCACTTTGGCGTAGTAGAAAAGTAAATTTTCCATTTTGACATTAAAGAAAAATAATGCGAAAAATGGAACGTACTAGAACAAATTTCAGACGAAAAAAAGCGCTCATATGAAAAACACATGTGCACAACGATGACCGATTTGCACGTAGTAAATCCTCTCTTTCTTTAATCATTCAACAATCTATCATTGAGTTTTAGTACTAATCTTATAGCACTAATTAAGTGCATTACTTTATACTTAAATGGTACTTGAACTACTTTATAGTATACCTGAATAGTACCAATCCTATTTTAAAATAAACCTCAATAGTATCGGTATTATTTTACAATATATCTTAATAATATTAAAACAATTTGATAGTATTTAATATAAATATTTATAACAGTCACAATTACAGTGTATATATTATTAGTTTTTATATAAACGAAATAAATATTAATCGGTATGCATCGATACGATGAGATGACGAGTGCAGCGGCAACAACGACATCCCAACGGAAAAACATCGGCCGTTGCCAATACGCAGAAGTGTGCGTTGGCAATCGATTGTGTGCGGATGTGTTACGCAGACAACGATGCTACAATGAAAATGATCTATTCTCCATTCAACAATCTACTCAAGCATCTATTCAGATCCTGTAGATGAGGCAATTCTATATCGTAAATACATCCTTGATACCCCTCCCCCTTACCCCCCCCCACCCCCAACCTTCCCCTCCCATCAAGGAGTGAAAAATTTAACTCTCTTATATTCGGCCTTTTTCCTAGTCAATACAACTATGATCAACTACTGAATGATGCACATCACGAAAGGCATATGTTATGCTAGTCAGTAGTACAACGAAGCTGCAGTGCGGTAACATCTGGCATTATTCAACCGAATGGAACCACTACCTGAGCTCACACTTAACTTCCCGATGAAGTACAATTCCATCATAGAACGAAAAAGGGCTCAAGGTTCCCAAAAAAAAGCTCGAGGTTCCCGAAAAAGAGCTCGAGGTTCCCGAAAAAGACTCAATCCCATGATGTATGTTCTGAGTAAGGGATAATTCTTTAACGGACCCGAAGCTTGAAGTTCCTGAACAAGGTACAGGTTCTGGATGTTACGTAGCTTTAGACGTACCTGAGTATGTCTTTACTTCGAAATTTACTAAAGTTCGAGTAAATAGGCGTTATATCTGTATTTTTCAATCCTATACTGTTCACTCGAACACAAGAAAAGTTTTGCGAATCGTTTCTAGAATCCTCCCCAACTTGAATTCTATTCCATTTCATAAGGTTTAAATTTTCACTATTGCAATGTTGAACTAAATTTTTCCTGATCTAAAGTCGGACTTTTTCCAGACAATTGGACTTCAGATCTATAAAGTCGGATCTCCTAAGGTTTACTTCTCGACAAGGAGCTCGAGCTTCGGCGTCTATTTGTTTACAATGGTAGATCTGGCAAAGCGCACAATTGCAAAACGCATGCCATTCATCGTCCTCAAAAAAAAGAAGTTTAATCTTCTTGAAGGAACAACGCTTCACTACCTCTTTAACGTTGTCGAATTTTTTTGCCATTTGTTTACTCGTTGCTTGCGTTGAAGCAATCAGCAGAAATTGTATCGATGAAGGACGTTCACACAAAGAGGACAATTATTCAGATTTGAAATCCTTTTTTTTTCGCAAATCTTTTCTTCAGCGTAAAAACATCTAAAATTTATCGGCGCTCTCTAAATGCCCTTTGAATCCAATAATTGGGATGAGGGATGAGGACGAATGAGAAGAGGAAGAGAGGTGGGATTTAATCAATCATCAATTGATCCAATAAATACAGTAAAATAAAATTTTTTCTTCATATATTTAAATTTCCATTTAATGAATTCAATTTCCAGATGCCTCTCTTCATAAGGCTAGCAAAACGATACATACCTTGAAAAATGTGAGATTTCAATGCTCACATCTTCCAACCTTTCTACTAGATGTTCCTCCATTCTACTCTTTGCCCTTCGAAAATTTAAAGAGTTTCAAATAGGGGGTGGGAGGGCGAGGTTGAATGTTTCGAAGGTCATTACAATAATACAACAATATCCGTTAGAATCTATTAAAGAAATTCAAGGAACGATGGTTGAATTTCGAGTTATATAAGACGAACAACATAGAAGCTCATAGCTCCATTCCACTTTCTAGAATTCATTCGTGGATATTGACATATACAAATCTATCGCATATCCTTAAAATTATGACTCCATTGCAACAAATCAATGAGATTAAACTATACTTCAATCTTAACGAGAGAATTTATTAAACTCAATTATTCTAAAGTTCAAGGCAATTTCTTTAGTGAAAATGAGGACAGCTGATTTAATTCCCTCAAGAGATCCAACGATTTCCTCTCAGATACCATTTTTAAGCTCTTCTAAATTGCTAAGAAGAATACCCAACTCTATGCTAAAAAAGAAATATGTATCACTGATTGATTGGTTGATGGGATAGAAATTCTTCACCTAGATGCTGACTCAATAAACTGCGAATGTAAAAATTCCTTACTCTTAGAGAATTTATAATTTAAAAATTGAAAGATTCCCTTCTTTCTCCCTCCTATAAAATATGTACTCTTAAAATGCGAAATATCCCCCCCCCCCACCCCGTTAATAAATAAATAATTAGAAAATAGAAAAATTACCTCACTCTTCAAACCAATCCTCTTAAAAAGAAATCCTGTTTATTTATTTATTTATTTATTTATTTACTTATATATTTATTTACTTATTTATTTATTTATTTATTTACTCGCTTTTTAAATATATATTGAAAGAAATATTTAATAATCAGTTTGGAAGGGAATTGTATGAATAGATAAATGATGTAATGTTCATTGTTCAAGTCAAACAATGGAGCAACTATTAACTTCGTATGTCGTTCAAACGAGTGAACATAACCGCCCACAATGCTGAACGAGGCTATCAATCGAATTTTTTGTGCAGATTTTTTTATGTCATAGAGTCATTCAAAGATTTCCTAGAGGGTAGAATTTTTGTGCCAATGGAAGCAATGATGAATGGCTCCGGAGTCTGGAGTCAGATTCTTCGAAAATTCACTTGCATAATTAATTTAAATACAGATGACTAATTACTCACTGTTTGAAAAACAACAGTGAAATGAGTCTCATGACTATGAGATGCGAATTAACTATGCAAATAAATTAAACAAAAAACATAGCTCTGAAAAACGCCATAGCAGATGCACATAGTACAATCAAGGACGATAACCTATATCTCGTACAGGTAATAACTTGTGCAGATGGGTGGTAAGAAATTATTCATTGTTTTATTTAATGAAAGAATAATTCTGCTAAACTAAAAATTTTCTATACTATGAAATCTTTCAGTGTAATTAATAATATTAAATTGCTTGAGAATATCTATCCCTAAAGTTTATTTAAAATCATACAGTCAAAAATCATCGAATAATAAATTCTATCAATGCTTATCTAAAAATTATTCATAATTTCCTCTCAAAAGCATTCAAGATGGGGCACTCTATTTAAGCGGATACGGTAATTGTGCTGAAATTAAAGTAGATACGGTAATTATGCTAAAATTAAAATCGCTACATCAATTTTTTTCGATTATTAGAAAGAGAATCTCTCAAATTTTCGAATGAAAAGTTTTTAAAGCTGTGCATTTTTGGTTGAATTTACCCAACTAGTCAAACAAATTAAATAAAGGAAGTATTAGAAGAGGTTCGTAAGTGACCACAAGATTATTACTGTAACAGTATATAGGTAAAGCAGCAACGATATTATGGGAATGCAAACGAAGTGACAGAATGGAATGAGAAAGAAGAAGAGCAAAGGGAAGGGAAAGAAATAGGCGGAGAGCGAAGACGGGAGAGGGAAAAGCGATAAAAACTGAAAGGGAAGAGAAATCGAAGGAACAGAGAAAATTAAAGGAAATCAGCTGCTTTCTTAGCTTTAATTATAGCACTTTCAAATGCGATAAGAAACACACTACGAAAATCCACAAAAGCATTGGAATAAAAATTAAAATTCATTGCTATAAATAAACGTTGACTAGAACTCCTCTAAATATCATCGTATTGCTACGAAACAAGAATGGCGGAATCTGTAGCCCAGCTAGGACATAGCTTTGTAGATTTGCCATCGATTCCACCAATCGTTGCTATACAACATCACCTACGACATAACACATCTTCAATAAAGATGCATATATCCTGCACCCCCAAATCGTATCAAGCAACCAACCGCACTGCACCACTTCGTCGTAGATAAGTGACGAATATGTGACGATGGATCTATCATCTATAATACAACGTCGTTGATGGAAATCAGAGAGAGTAAAATCATGAAGAGAGACAGTTGAATGGAAAAATGAAAAATATCATTGAAATGATGAGATTGACGAAAAAGTATATTCAGAGGGGAGACGAGATGAAGACCGAATAAGTCCATCGAAAGGATTGAGAAGATCATGAAATGAAAGCCGATCAAAATACAAGCAATAATGCCTAATGTGTGTGTTCTTTGATTTTCTTATATTGATTTATTCAATTGTTCAAAATTTTTAGACTATTTTTATATAAAATTTTGCAGAATCTGAATTTTTATCCTCGATAATAATTTTTCAAAATATAAAAATATAAAAGATTCAATTTTAAATGTTCCAATTTTAACGCAAAAAATTTCGATCTTAAGGACGACTTTAGAAAGATCACTGATTATGATATATAAAAATAGCTCAATGTGATTATAATGACAATAAAGCGCTAATATAATTAATCTCCAAATTGCATAGATCGGCAAATAAATTGAATGCAGTAGTTTTATCGAAAAGCTATCTTATTTTTAAATAGAAATAAATTGGTGACAACCAGCTGTCGAATTGAATGCTGCATAATTTTGGAATTCCACAAAATTGAATTTACGAGAGGATTCCTAGTCGCAATAAATATTTTATTTCTCATTCGAATATTTCCAAAAACAGCAATGAGAGAGGTCGTGAAGAGAGAAAGTACTAGAAAAACACTGCGAGGAGAATGCGATTCCATCTAATTGGGAGTTCGAATGGAAAAAAAAAAATTAGAGAATCATCAACGTTGTCGAACATTTGCAATGCATAAAATTTGCAAATATAACATTAGTATAAGAAGTTTTAATATTGGATAAGTAAAAAGAATATGCAAATTTCACTGCAAAGAAAGTCATATATTTCAGTAGCGAATATAGTGCAGTCCACATACCATGACATGAATACATCTAAATCATAGAAGTATTGCTGATAGAAAAAGAAACCTAAGAGATTTAATGTTTTAATTAGAGAAAGAGGGAAACCTTAAAACACGGAAATAACGCAGATACCATTTAGCGAAATCTTGAAATATAATGCATCACAATGCCGGAAGGAAAAAATATGTACAAAGTGAAGACATTTACCTGCAAAACACTTGCAATCGATAGTTAGTACATCATAGGCCACCTACTATAGTTTATTTTAGTAACTGAGAGGAGAAATATATAAGATTGGGAGTTAACTTATAACCTGTGCTATTCTATTGTTTCTAAGCTCTAAGTTCAACAGTAAGGCTAAACATTACAGCATGCGAAGTGAAACTTGAAACTCGAGATGGAAACTTTGTGCTATCAAAGTCAATACTTGCGAAATCCGTAAAAAATTCAAATTTTTTGCAACAATGCATATTCACACTATTTTTAAACCTCATATATCACTAGTGATAATCGTTTCCAATATCACACTCATTTATGAATTCGCTCACATATTTAATTAGGGTTTTTTTAAGTTATGAGACGAATTTCAAATTTTCTTTCGTATCCGTCGACTCACAGGTTTGATATGAACCAATTACATAGATCAATTTCTTAGTAAAGTTTAACTCCGAAGATGCTATATACCGCCAACTACTATATGAATGAAATATGCTAAAATTGTAAAATTCGCTTTTGAATAAAAACATTCATGACCTAAGGCAAGAAACAAGCCGAATCGCCGGCCATGAATCTGTTACGTCCTTTGAAATCACTCAAACCATTTAGCGTCAATCATTATAAAAAGCGACTATCGGTCCAAGTATTATTGGGAACGGACCCCACATGTCTATTTCCCCCAAGTTCACTCATTTTTCCAACTAAAAAGTGGTGATTTACTTCAAAAAAAAACGATTTTTCATTAATGGTAGTAATGGTGATTTCAGAATTTCACCTGAAAAATCGAATGAAAATTTCTGAAGAAAAAAAAATCCACTTTTTTAATGGCAGCAATGGGAAATGGATTGTACAGCAAAACCGCACCGTTTCAAAATTTACCAACCACATTTATACAAAACTCGAATTAAATTCCATCAAAAAAAAAACAAGCCGAAATCCACAAATTCGTATCCACAGAAACAATTCTATGGAACGAGACCAATATTAGCACCAATGAATACTTTACAAATAATATCAAATTGATCAACAATTTATATAAAACACAGATGCCTAATAAATTCCACAGCGAAAAAAATATTTCCATGTAGAGCCATAGAAAATTTTATGCGATTTTTCTATGGGAAAAAAAGTTATTCCTAAATTAAACATTTTTTCACTGGAGAAAAAAAACTACTTTTTCATTCCTAAACATTTCGTAAAAAAAAGTTGTTCCTAAACAACATTTTGTAACAATAACTCTTCAACAGAAACAATAAGGCGAAAAAAAACAGCTGTAAAAAACTTCATGTAAAAAAAATTCGTTTTCAATATAATCGAACAACATAAAAACACCTTTATATCAATACACTGGTTCTACGGATTACGCCGACTCTTCATTAGAATATAAGCATCTTCTACGGTGGATCAGACCCGCAACAATAAAGCTCGACCCCCACCTCAGAGAAAACTATTCATGAACCGCATATCATCACTTGTATGTCCATCAGTGATAAGTCGCTAATTATGCCTTCTATCACAAGACAACGTCGAGGTCAATCTCAGTAAAACAACATTTCGCTAGTCACTCATCTCCTTCAATATAGCAATATGACATCAAATACACAAGAACAATCGTCGACAAACCCAACAGGATATAATGTGATTTGATATGCAGGACCATGAGATCATACATGGGCAAACCCCCTCCACCCTCCTCCCTCATTTCCGGGAAATTCAGCGGCTGGCTTTCAATCTTCCAGCTAATATTTGTGGCTCATTAATCTGCAGAATGCCAAGGAACAATTTTTTGTTCAAAAATTTCTGCTTTTTTGGACGACCGTTTTTCGCCTGATTCCGATTTCACTGCAGTATTTGTTCGCTTTCTGAGTGCGACCCACATTCCTGAAATCCCGAAATTTCCGTATAAGAAGGGATGGGTAAAGACTGCCCATATGTGGATGACGCAATAAAGACATGGTTAAAGCAACTGTGCTCACACGTTGAATAATGCACAAAATTATATACAGGAAAATTCGCCTACCGTTTAAATGATTCTCGGAAAAACAAATATACAGAAATGCACAGGCACTCAAGAGATCAAAAGATTTTGCATACCAAAAGCTATCAACCTCATAACGTTTCATTTTAAATTTTGGGGAAAAGCATGGGATCAATGCCGGAATTCTTCGCTCCTCGACTATATGAACCACGTCCTCGCTTCCAGCCTCCACTTCGACCACGCCTCGAACGTTGTGATTTACCCGAGGAGTGTGACCTGCAATAATGATGCAGTATATTCAAATGGCCAAAAATACGTCGATGAAATAAGTTAAGACAACTTATTCCATCGAAAATATAAGCGACTCTTCTTCCATGTCAAACATTAAATGAACAAAAACTTCACGCTCTAAAAGTTGCTTCCATCCTTTCTACGATGACTGGAGATGGATTTAAGTAAACAAAAAGAGTACTAGTGCAATTGCGGTGTAGACGCCTCAAAGAAATACCGATTGCGATTCAGGTAAGCATTACAACCTTATAATTAACGAGAAAGGAAGCAGTTGAGTTAATCAAAAATTGACAGCTGCAAGCTGTCAGTGCCATAGCAGAAACTGATTCAACAGTATAAGGGAAGAAAAAAATCAATCGCTCTTTGATTTAGGATGGAGGATTTTCGAAACGTAGAAGGGAGATAATGGATGAATGAATAATAAAAGCTATACTTTCCAATAATCCTTCAATGTATATTCCTTCAAAGGACCACTTTTCTTTGACGATAATTTCACAAAAACTATCGCCCTCTTTTCTTTCACAATTCAAATCAGTGAGTCTTAAAAGCGATTAAAACACCATTGATTAAAAAGGGGAAACTTTTCTGTCTGAAGAAAAAACCAAAGGGAATTTCCATGCCACATAAAGTTTTCGACCACAAAACTTGCGGTCACATCTGCGAATAGCAAAGTTCTATATTCCGTTGCAACCCCATTCGCCAGATTTTTACATAACCTTCCAATAATATGATAAGACTTCTATTCATTAATAATGCAAAACATAGCACCTCGTCGTCCTAAAAAACTTTGACTAGAAACCCGCAAAATCGCTTTTAAGATATTGTAAATCATTGAAAAGATATCAAAATGAACTGCGGAATTTCAATAACAATCGTTAATGCATGATAATAATGGCACCAATTTCAGCTGTGGTGATAACTCAGTGGATAAATCCTCTCATCCTCACTCTAAAAAACCAATGTTCGAGGTCTCATCGTTTCACCACATTCTCTTCGTTCACTTCTCTCTTCTACTAATGATTTCTTTAATGAAAAAAACATACGATGCTTGAGATTGATTAGCACCGCGCTTTCGTGTCGTTTTGGGAAAGACTCTCGATGAACCAGCACGTGCTCCACGCGACGAGACACTGAAGCGAGGTACAAAACGCCCTCGGCCTGCCACCGGAACCGACGGAGCTGAAATGTTCGATCATATAGCTTAAAGTCACATCTTTTGCATATATCTGCAAGTTACAATGGCCTACAGGTATACACGAGATATTCTAAGTCCACACTATCCCATGCTCAGAGCAGCTCGACGTGTTCTGCTTTGATGGTGAAACGTTATGCAGGGAAGCAGCATGTTTCCTGTGGTGCTTTATTTACGACTCAGTCTCCTAGTGAAACCCCCACCTTCATAGCAGAACACATGAGCATTGTCACGATAAAATGGCGATGCAATTAGAAGGCTGCAGAGAGGTGAGGGAGGGGGAGAGGGAATAGCGAGTAGACTGATCGAAAGTTTGGTTACGTTCGCTCTCCTCGTGCCCCTTACGAAAGTTTTGTCGATGACGTCCCGCCCCGTGCTTCTACCAGCCTTTCCAGTCAGCATAGTCTCCTATCCACTCGCTCACCCTCCTCCTGAGATCACACCGTAGTGTTTGGAAAGGGGGTGGCTAACTAATCTAGTTTATACTGAGAATATGCTTTGATGTTAAAACACTTAGCACGTTACTTCAAATAAAAAAAAATCTTCAAGCAGCAAAAATGTTAAGAAAGAGAAAAAGGAACAAGTAATAATAAATAAACAGATAAACCGATAGCGGGAGTTGATTGAGTGGCAATTGACAACCCTTGGGTAGAGATTTCGGGAAATCCTCCCACTGGCTCATTGTTTCGCTTCATATGATTCAACTGTTGACGAATCTCGTTTTGCTCACGCGCTTAAATGCATATCCATTCAAACATTCTTTATCACAAATCATTAACACACTCGCAAAAGAGGCCTCTTTGCTATTGCGACAAATAGATAATTCAATTAATCTGATCCAACTTAATTTCAATTTATTCAATAGCTATTTAGCAAAACAGCACGAAAACGACATGCCTAGCAGAGTAACTAAAAACTTTCCATGTGCAGGAACCTTGGACTAATAGAACTAAGTCCTCTTCACCCTCCCTCCACCTCCTTGAATCTACTTGGGAAAATTTTCATTTCCTGGCTTTAACGGTTTATGTCGAGTATAGACACCATCAGAAATATACCGAAGTGGTCAAATTTCACTTTTCTTAATCACGTTTTTGGAGCTCTTATCAAAAATTACTTTCTCCAACAATCCCCTCTCTCTTCACATTGTTTCGAATCATCAGCATCAAGGACCCCGTAATTCGAAAATCGTCAGTTTTTCTAAAACACAGAAAGTCAGCCTCACCATCAACTTCAAGCCAATATTTCTTGAGCAAATCCATGATACGCGGTGCATAGCGTTCCACCTTGCGTGCTGTCATGCCTTCGATTTGTAATAGATCGGAATTGGTTCGTGGCATCAATGCTGCTATTTGTTCGATGCCTTCGATACCAAGAATAGGCTGCAAAAATATTCTATGACTTGTCAATGCCAGTGACGTCATATTACCATTCAAACTCCAAAAATATTCTATGACTTGTCAATGCCAATGACGTCATATTACCATTGAAACTCGATGAAGAAACACATTAGGTGAACTGTGACGTTGTACACCTTAAAGCGTTATATAAGTCTTCACAATAGCCTAAAGTGAATACAGCCAACAGGACAGCAAATATGGGATTTTTCATCAAAAATTTTATTGAATTCAATACTAGACGAAACTTTTTTCAATTTAATCCGTCGAAAACTTCCCCTCTCTGTTCGATGAACAATTTCGAGCAAACTAGTATTTAACTTACTTTTTATTTCTACCATAAAAACAAAACAAAGAATAAAAGAAAGCCTACCAGATGGCTACTTAATCCTTCCTCTGCAGCCATTTCATTGAACAATGACGTCAATTCCTCGTGGCATCTCTTGAATAAGTCTGCATGTTTTACCATATACCTATAAATAAAATAAAATATCGAACTAAATGCTAAAAATTCTAACAGTAAATCAAATATTAAAGTATAATTCCATCTGATTACAAAAAGGAAAGTGAGGAAAACGATTATCAACAACTGAAAACAAATAATAGCGACCGATTGGGTATATCACTGATAAAAATAGATCAAAAAACGCTGACCATTGAAAAAGCGTCAAGGAGTTGAATAGCTATTATGCTTCTTAATTCTCACTGAGATCAGTGATAAAAAAATTGGCTATAATTTCGTTAGGCTCATAACTCAACAAGTGGTCGATTATGCAAATATTGCTGGCTCATTTGCATAATGCTTGAAGTTGGGGTAACGCTCTATTATGCAAATACGCTTGATATCTTCAAAGTGAGGATAACGTTTTATTTGATGCAATTACTCGACTTAAAGTTGACATTCACAGCACTATAGTTATTTATTTAAGATATTAGCAAAGAGCGCCACTTGAAGTTGAAGCTCATGCTACGAAAAAATAAACTACTTCACCTTCAAAACCAAAAATTTCCACATGAAACACCTTCCAATTTAGCTCATCGCTAACAACTAACGAAAATTTAGAAACAATCAAATTAACTTGCGAAGAAAGCAATACTACTTAAATAAGTAAGATAGACTCAATAGGCGAAGCAAATAACCCTCTTCTATAAACTACAAGACCGTTTTTCTTTCCTATCATCTTATAATTATCTACGTTTCTGGTATATAATTGTAACTGAAAAAAACACTTTGCAGCACTTAATTAACAGTACAAGAATATTTCGGCCCGGCTGATAATCTAATAATTACTAAGGACTCAGTCAGAAAAAAATAGAACGCCTCATACGAATACTCAAGCATAATTTGCAGTGGACTCTCGACCATGTCCTACTCCCCAATACAAACATCAAATTGTTGCCTCAGGTTATTCTCGTCATTAACGAAATCTAGAATTCACGTTAAAGAATGGCCAATAAGTTAATGCATACTTCTCTTTGCGAGCTTGTGCCTCACTAACTACCGTCATACGGAGAAGTGCTGCTGCATCGGCTGCATTCGACGTCCGTCGACCACCGATTGCCATATGCAAATAAATCTAAACAGACACATTATTAAAACCTAAATGGAGCACTATAAGGATGCCAGTTCACAACTGTGACATCCTCACCCGATTTGCGGAGACTGATCTCGACGGGTCAACGTCACGAGGTAGGGTCGCTGGTGTTGCTTCGATGACCTAGTGGTCATCAGAAACCACTCAAAGATCGCAAGATTTTACAAATAGGGGAAGAATAGCCGAAATTCCCAGCTTTCTCACGATTTCGTGCCGACCACAAAACTTCCATCATAAGATATAAGATAAGTCTAAATGATCTGTTGTCAACATCCAGAACCCCAATGAGTTCGTAATTGAGAGAAGCAAACGAAAGAGAGCTAAAGAACGGAGAAGGAAAGAAATCGAGCATGAGGCGCCCGAGTTAGAGATCTCAAAAATATATTTATACCTACACCTTGTAACAACAAAATTTAATATAATAATGATAGAGGAATGAAATGATGAAGTTTTCTTCAAAGGAGAAAAAAGAAATTTAAAATATCATATGCGCAAAGCCTTATTAGACACTAAGATCCATTCTCTTTCAATAAGGTTCATTATGAATTTGTATTGATGGGAACTTTCGAGCGATTAAAAGTAAAAACGATCGAAAACATTTAAAACAGTGCTCGCAAACTCTATCCCCCTTTTCTCCCACCCCCACCCCCCCCTCCCCCACCCTCCTTCGCTAACGATGATTAACTGAAAATATAACTTATTCGGCGCCTTAAACACTCATTAGACTGCTGAAACAACTTTAGCTCATTAACCATCCAAATCCTTAAAAGTCGGAAAATCTGATCTCATTCTTCTTCAACCCTGTATCACTTCCACTGCTGAATAGCTTCTTCCAATTTTCTAACATCAATGTCTACAAAAAAGTCTTTACAATATATAACCCCTCTGCTGTATTGCAGACATCGCATAAAACCCTTTATGTACATCAACTAGACTGTACAGCATTCCAATTTTCGAAAATTATTGCCCTTTCACAAAAAAAAAAGGAAAAAAGAAACCCTCAATGATCAGCAAAAATAAATAAATAAATAAACAAATAAATAAATAAATTAATTAATTAAAGCGAAATATTAAAATGCAATTGAGAGTGCATACTCTTGGATGAGTTTTCCCAACCGCTAAGTCGAAACCTTTGTTCGTCAATTCAGCATATGCGACTGTTGAATCGTATGCCGTATTATAAAGCCGTTCACATATATAACCTTCGATGACCAAATTTCGCATAAATCGTGCCGCTTCCATTTCACTAAAGCCCACACCTTCACCGTACATTGGAAGCCTTGTCTGATTGCTTTGTAGCCACTGCAATATTAAAACAATTCAACTTTCGGAAAACTATAAACGAATTTAGCTATAAAACCAAAAAACACAAAATACACAGCGATCAGGAAAACGCGCCAGCCATCCTAAGTTCCTAGAGAAGACGATTATGGACCGATGCTAAACAAATTACTGCAATCATTGAGCGCATTCTATCCTCAGCAATTAAATAATCAAAGAAATATTTATTTTTGACAGACCTCGTGTCTCATTCTATGAGCATAGATCTTATTGTTAAAAAATCGTTCCTATCAGTGTACTTGATGAATTAAACATCACTTCACACAAGCAAATCTCAATGATCTCAAAAAGGGTGAAGGAGTTGGCAATCAATTTGATCACTATTTTACTTCCACAAAAGATCATACTTTTCAAATTTTACTGAAGTATCTTTCAAGGGTTCAATTTTATCGAAGCAATGGCTTCTTTTTTCAGAATGAAAGAAACAGTTTATACATTTAAAAAAAAATTAAACATCTGAAAGCGACAACTGCGTCGATCACCCACTTCCATTAACTGAAAAACTACGCCACCAAACAATAGATATCAATGATTCCTCGTGCAAACACGAGATCCACTTGACTTCAATGCGAAATGAAAACGTATTCATTAATCCTACACCTGCCGTTGAAACGGAGACTGGGATCCTTTGTTGAGACGAAAGAAGAGCTAAGCACCGAACCGCCGCACACGAGGAAAAGCCTCCATAACACTAAGACCAAGACATAGATAAAACACAGATCGATGAACTATTCAAAAATATGTTCAATAATGTTTCTCGTCACAATAAAAACGATCATTATCTGCTGCTCCAGTTCACATCTGAATTCCTTATCGCGAACAAAGATCGTCGGCGAGCATATTTGCATCCCTTTCGTTCGATTTTGAATAAATAAGCGGAAGTCACTTCCTTAGCACTTTTTTGCTCTTCGTTGCACTCGTTGCGTCAAGCGCAACAACCGCATCCCCCCTTCGACTTCCGCTTCCCACAAATCTTGTCTTCAATACGGGTCGATTATGAAACATTGCAAAGATCACGAGTTTCCAATTGTATATGAGCCCATAAATTTAAACAATAGAACGAAAGTAAATATATTCAGCATGACTACATCCAACGGCTTCATCACCCTTGCAAAACAATTAAGCATTCTTATTCGTTATCACAACCACTGACAAAGCTTCACTTTTGCAATAAAAGATGCGTAGCTTTCCAACCGAAGTATTCACTAAAAGGCAAAAGAAAGGCGATCAAAATCATTTCTCAATGCAAAATATATCAACCCTCATCCCAATCAAATTAGTTAAAGGAAAGAGTTTCCCTCTTCATTTTCCTTTCATTCGATGAAGGATGAGTGAATGATCGTGCGCACTCACTGTCTCAATAAAGAATGAAGTTATTAGCCACTCTTGATGATTGATTCCTTTCTCAATTAACTGCATAACACAACATTGCACAGATTAAAAGCAAAATTCAAAACACGAAACTAACCGCGTTAGCTAATTTTCTATTACTGGTATGGCCACGATATGTATCAGCGAGATACTTCAGTGTCACACCTTTCGACGATTGTGCAATTCGAACCATCGATTTGGCGACCAGAATCGCCTGATCCGTTACATCGTACGCCTTGAACGTTTCCTAAAATAAACAGAAAAATCAACTAACATCATAAAAAATGATATAAATCAAACAGTGACAACAACAAGCATACATGATGACCCTCTCTCTTATATATATATATATATATATATATATATATATATATATATATACATATATATATATATATATATAAAAAAAAAAAAAAAAAAACTATTTTATTGCTAATATTTAAAATTATTTCATAATTTTCGCAATCTTTAATTTTTGCATGAATAAAGTACCTAATGTAATATTTATTAGAGAAAGCCTTAAAGCTAACTTTTCCTTTTGGTTCCGATGGAGCTCATTTGAGAACAAAGAAAACTCCATCAACTCCTTTCAACTTATTATCTCTCTGTGCGTTGTGGAACATTTTTTTTTTCATTTCATAAAAATGGCGAAAGAAAAATATATGAAAGTCTAAGAAACGATAACCATCCTTCACCTTCATTTCTATAAGGAAAACTCATTATGAACTTCCTTCTCATGAATATTTAGAAAAATAAACAAACCTCTCCAAAGTGCTCGACGAGTACTTTCCTTCTACATACAGAAACATTCTCGCAATAGGCGACCACTTGCATCACATTATTTAAATGCATCGAACGAACGCCAACTGTACTGTTATCGCCTTAAAAACAAATATATATATACATGTATACAACCTAACTTAAATGTAAGTTAAACAAACTAGAGTACTTCAATACTCTTAAGTCGAACGAACATGAAAAACAAGACCACTATCTTAATCTAACTGCAAACCATCGTTAAAGTCTGATTTATGAGTTTCGATGATTTATGAGTTAAAGAAAGCATTAAATGAATTTAAAGCAGCTCGATAGCAACATCAAAAAGTTATGAATGATAAATCGAAAGGGAACAACATTAAAAACAATATGCAAACAATAGTTATATATACCTTATTACGTGTTTGCATAAGACATATATCACAAGCTGTCGCACTAGTACGACATGCTTCAGCATCGTACACCTAAAAACATTTAACTGCTTACATATTCATTAGCGGTGATTAAAACATAATTCACTGTTTACTACTACGTTACTTTCTATTTATTTCTTATTTATAAATAAGAAAATTAATTTTATACCTCATACCAATTATCCTAAAATTCAGACTTTGAACATCCGAATGCTGTCGCTTTTATATCCTCAAACAGAACTAAATAGTTAGTACCATTCTACATGGAAAAAACTACCTCATTTAAAAGCTCACCAAAACAAAAAAAAAAAACTATTTTATTGCTAATATTTAAAATTATTTCATAATTTTCGCAATCTTTAATTTTTGCATGAATAAAGTACCTAATGTAATATTTATTAGAGAAAGCCTTAAAGCTAACTTTTCCTTTTGGTTCCGATGGAGCTCATTTGAGAACAAAGAAAACTCCATCAACTCCTTTCAACTTATTATCTCTCTGTGCGTTGTGGAACATTTTTTTTTTCATTTCATAAAAATGGCGAAAGAAAAATATATGAAAGTCTAAGAAACGATCACTATCCTTCATCTTCATTTCTATAGGGAAAACTCATTATGAACTTCCTTCTCATGAATATTTAGAAAAATAAACAAACCTCTCCAAAGTGCTCGACGAGTACTTTCCTTCTACATACAGAAACATTCTCGCAATAGGCGACCACTTGCATCACATTATTTAAATGCATCGAACGAACGCCAACTGTACTGTTATCGCCTTAAAAACAACTTGAATACAATCTTTATAATAATGTGAAATTTATTCTTTGAGGGGTTATTGGATAGGAGGTAAGGAAGACAGAAAAGAGAAAGAACAGGGGCGGGATGGAGATTAAGATATTTGTTAAATTAATGCAAATAAGAAATCTTTACTTATGAAAATAAACCAGACATTGGGGGACCAATATAATTAAATATTTCGTTACTGATGAAATAAACACTAAATATTAATGACTATACCTTCGATCATTTTACGTGCCCGAATTGAATCGTTGTAACAATAGAGAAGTGCACAGTAGGATGTTAAACCATCACGTCCTGCACGACCTGTTTCTTGATAATACCCTTCGATTGATTTCGGCATACTGAAAGAAAATTAGATCTAAATTTAAACATATCGCATGGAATGGGCCTCTACTTTATATTGTATGGCACTTTAATAATAAGTTCGCAAAAGCGAAAAAATTACAAATTTTGGAGCTCTGTAGCGACAGAAAAAACTCTATTTCCTCTTGCAAACTACGCCAACATGTGTCACTTCAAATGAAGCCCTAAGCAAAGAGGATTTTATTCATGACATACGCACATGGCATGCATTGTTGTGAAAAGTTCTTAGGTGTGATCTACATTAGATCACATATGACATTAAATTTACTCTTCCTCTCTAGCACGCAAAAAAAGCTCAAAACTAGTCAATACTGAATTCAAAAATTTCAGCCAATATTTTACCATTTCAACAATTACTCACTATTATATCATAAAATCGTCACCTATACAATCCAGTGCAAATAAATTGGCTAACATCTGTTTAAAGGACATTAAATCAATTAGGAAAATTAATTTTTACAAAGCAAACGAAAATAATAACATAACGAGCACAGTTAAAAAATTACCCATATAAGCTCACCTAAAATGAATAACGAAACGAACATCAGGCTTGTCAATTCCCATACCAAATGCTGCAAAATGTTTGTGTTTAAATCAAATCAAATAAATAAAAAATAAAATATTTATGTTAATCTATGTTTATGTTAATCTATTTATGTTAATATTTATGTTAATTAAATCAAATAAAATATAAACCTCACAATATTTATGTTAATCTCAGGAACATCACACTGTGAACATCTGAAGGAAATTGATAAATAAACAAATAAGCTACATTAGCACCATGAAGTGAAGGGCATCGAACAGCACTACGAATACTCAAAGAAATAAAGCGATTCAAATCCATCCAATGAACCTACTCTTTCATATTTCCTCATTAATCCTTTCATAAAAACTCTGAAAGATCGATACATAAAACTGAAAAAAATAACTGCGAAAAAAGTTAAATAGAGCCCATCATTTTAAAGTGATAGTCTCTTCAGAAAAGAAATAAATAAATAAAACAGAAAAATTTGAAATAAAATATAAAAACAATTGCAGAAAGATGGAAAGATTGAAAAGGTGCTTTAAATAAGTCAGATTAATGAGTGTACAGTATAGGCAATCGATTTATACCGAAATTCATGAAAAGAATTGAAAACTTTCACCAAAAAATCAAAAAAAAAACCCCTATAAATATGCGATTCAACAGCTTATTAAACGACTTCACATGCTTTGTTCTGTTTCAGCAATGAGCAGTCCAAAAATTTTTATAAATTCATGGCATTCTCCAAAAAATGTTGCAGAAGCACAAAAAAAAAAATAAAACCTGATCGTAACATTTCGGTGTTGCAATATGCCTAGGAGAGGGGAGGAGATGAATAAGAAGAGATAAGAAGGATAGTATCAAATCGTTCAACTGAGGTCAATTCAATATTGACTTACCAATTGTTGCACAAATCACATTGATATGATTATTGATCCATTTTGTTTGCACATTCTGACGTTGTTTATCAGGAAGTCCAGCATGATAGACATCCGCTGATATACCTTGATTTTGCAAAGATTTCGATACCGTTTCGCATTCCTTCCTTTAAAAACACATCCACATCCATGCTATTTCAAATATACAGATTTAGAAAACATATATACAAAAAATTGTTCGAAGATTACGTTCAATTCAGAGATAAAGCTCGACTCTAAATTCCACTATTCCATTATCCTTGCCCTTCTTCAATCGAACCGTTGGAAGAATATAAGAATGGAAATTAAGAAAAGGGTGCAATTAACATTTTACATTAAATAAACCATAAACGTACTATTATCAACCCGCGTTATGAGACTGACCTTAAAAATCCTCGTGCATCTACTCAAAATTCAAAAAATGGAATTCTCTAACTTGATTAGGAGGATCCAAATAAATCTTCCTTAAACAACAACAACCGATAAAAGTTTCAATAAAATAAACAAGCTGCCTAATTATAGCACATCCCACCATTTAACCAAACTCTAAAAACATTGCCTAAAGAAACACCGCAATGACGGTGCCAAAAGCGCGTGACATAACTGAAGACCATGCAACGGTCGCATAAGCACAAGACCCTTTTTCGTACTGATTTCTCTCTTCTCGACAAAGGATACCCGGTGAATAAAAATGTCCTAGAGAACGGTGCAATATTTCGAAGACAAAGACAATTTTCGGCCACAATGTGTTTATCCCATATAACATGGAAGTCTTGAAGTCGTTTCCGTAAATCATAAACGGGAAAAATCATACTTTTCTGGAGAAATGAAGCAGAATACTTTGTGCAGCAACAACCTCCTACTATAGTCTAAAAAAATTCATTTCTAAATTATACTACATAAGTCAAAGAAAAGAAACAAAAAAGCAATCACAATCTCGACAAAAAATCTCGATGGTTAATAGAACAAATAAGCTATAATCATTCATGCACTCACTTATTACCACAAATGTACCAAAACTATGAGCGCGTCTAATTATGCAAACTTTCATAATTAGAGCTCTATTCCACCTCTTACTACTAACGATAGCACCCTTCCAATTTTAGCTAAAGCATAAGCATCAACTCATTCCACTCTACTATCTGCCGTACGAAACAGGCATAACGGAACGACATGAAAACCAAACACTGTTTCGTGATGTTTGGCACTACAATCCATCCGAATCTCTTCCTCCCAGCTCCCCGACTCTCCGTCCTTGTTTTCTAGATTCTGAACAACTCATTCGAGTAAACGATTTTTAAGAAACCTCAACGAATGCAGCTTCGTGTAATCGGGTCGGAAGTCATGTCCCCATTGTGAAATGCAGTGTGCTTCGTCGATTACGAATCGTGTTAGCAAGCCACGACGATGCAACGATGCGAAAACATTATTCAATTTTTCTGACGCGGCAATCTGAAAAGGAATGTAAAACATATCAGTTATGATCTTCAAAGTCAAGTTTCGGAAGGATTTGTGTTTTCGTAAACCACCAAAAAACGGATGGGGAGAGGGGGGTATAAAGAAGTATTTTAGGATAGACAATCCTTCAAACACACTTTTTCAACCGTCTGCCAAATTGGAATTCTAAGTCCAGTGATGTAACATGAAGTTCAAAAAATACACCGGCAATAAAATAACCCAACATCACCTATCAGCAAAACGTTTAAACGCTCGATAAATGGAAAACCACCACAGCGAAATCACTCTAAATAAGGTACTAAACTAAAAATTGATTTCACAAACGTTTTCTTCTTCTTAGAAATTATAAGCAGCCTTATGTTCACGCACGTTTTTAGTCAAAAATTCTAAAGCATATTTTCACCATCCCTCCTTCTCGTTAGCAACATTGCGCTGCTCTTACTAAACTCTAAATGTGGTGTGGTACTTAGAATTCAGGATGATTTCGACGACCTCAGGCAAGTTTGTACCACTTTCCTTTGCCGACTGAGGGGGATGAAGATATGGAACTGCCAAAACTAAAATCACAACCACCCTACCTTAATTGAAACCTCATGAAAACTATCCTCAGAAAATACAGTGTGCATCAGTTCATCAAAGAACAAGCAGATGATGCACTACTGGACGCTAACCTTTTCAGGTGTGACATAAAGCAGGTTGATTTTTGGATTCGTTTCGCTTAATGCCGCATATATACGATCAGATTCCGCTTGGCTCAAATCCGATGTTAATGCATAGCAATTTATCTAAACAATTAGGCGATAAGTCATTAAAAATTGTTTCGAAGAGCAAATCATTCAAAAGATGTCAAATAATCAACAATTGTGAATGCTCAGTGCTATATTATATCAGGTAGCATCGATTATAATAAGTATTCTCTCTCTTGTTCTACCAAATACTCCTTCTCTCTCTCCTTCTAGTAAATCCTCTCTGTCGCCCTACTTCTTCATACCTGCCCTATCCTATAAACATAGAGGGTTGTCCAACGTTACGAAAAACAATAACATTACATAGATGATAAAATAACTATTATAAGTGAAGGTGGTATAAAAAGTCACTGTTACAGTAAGAAACTCAATATAACGACATAGTTTCCTATCGAAAACATAAAAAATGTCGATAAATCGATGCCAAAATATATCATTATAACTACTATTTACAATAACTCTTTAATCACCACAAAAATAATCCCACTTTTTCTTATATCGGCTTAAAATGGTGCCATTGTAAATAAGACACTAATAAAACAATAACCTCTAACTGTTTCATCTTCGTTTTTTGATCTTCGATGAGAGACTTTAAAGGCGAAATTACAATTGTCACTCCATCCGATAGAACGGACGGTAACTGATAGCAGAGACTCTTGCCGGCTCCTTAATCAATTCCATTTTTAACAACACATATAGAACACACAATCAATAACAACAAAACGATATGGATGTTACAAAATTTATGCGTATTTTGCACTTTACTGCTGTGTTGCCGACTTGCAGACGAAGCGATGCGAGTGGTTGAATTTATAACTGAATCGGTGCACCAAACCGCACCGGGTAACTGAATCGGTTGATTAAACCGGAGCATGCGAAAAACCACCAAAATATCGGAGTCAACGCACATAACAGTAAACGGGTTTGCAACATGCACACAACCAGAGAAAACGCGCAATATACTAGAACAGAGAAGAACAGATATCCCTAAGGTTGATATATGCAAATTAAGTCGTAGCGCGGTCGTTCACCACAACATTTACAAATGCCCAAATTGCTGCCACCTGACTGCTAAGATTAACGAAAATGTCAGGAAAGGTGTCCGTACACAGCAAGGGAGATGGGGGAGACCAATGAAAGAGGATGAAAGGAAGAAACGTCTTTCTCGCATACAAAAACGACAGATGCAATTAAGAAAATTCCCTTGACAAAAGCCATCACTATTTAACTTAAAGCGTTAAGAATCTTCTAAACGGTGAATTCGAAAATGTTAAAAATTCCAACATTTCATGAACTTGCTTAAATTCCCTCAAACTCGAACCCACAAATGTTCTCAATTCCTCTACGAAATATATAAATGTGACCACCTACAAAGCATTTCACCCATCTTTGCCTACTTTCCCTTAGAGCCAAATCTTAGTGTAAGATTTTTAATACAATCTTGTAAATAGAATAAAAAGGTGGAATAAAACCCAACGATGACAAAACCCAACCTGCCGCCGTCTTTCGTCTGGTCTACGTTAGACACTGCCTGATTTTATGAATAACTTAGCGAAAATATGCTTCAAAAAATTGTGTCTTCCCAATTCTAGCAGCAAAATAAAATACATGCCAATTTTTACCAGTTGGCATCAACACGAAGCAGTCGTAACCAAGAAGGGCAGCAATAATAGCCGTTTTTTGACGATGTCTGAACTGATTGAAGCCGAATTTCTTCTTCAATACATCGTACATTTGATCACGACGCTCTTTTCCCAATAAGGTAACTATAACAATGAATTAACCTCATGAAGTTTATATGTAAAGGCACAAATATTTTCGGTCCTAAGAGATGAGAAAGAAATCATAAACTCTGAAAACAAAAAAACAAACTAAAGAAGATGTATCGTATAATTAAATCAATTTTCGAAATATTATACATATATAAAGCCTTGCAACCACACAGATATATAATGATGAATGGATATATTTTTCCGTCTTTCCATCAGTTTTATTCTTTGAATTTACTAGTCTTTTTTAGCAATTAATATTACAAACACACTTTATTAAGCGGCTGAAAAGAATACTTTAAATGACTGCGGTATGGAAGAGATCAGTAAAGTGAGAAGAGGGAGAGGGGGGGGGGGGGAGTTGTATGGTTTGCAAAATTATCGTTTTTGGAGAGAAGTCAAGGAAATATATCGGTGAAAGAGAAGGAAATAATAGGGCATTAATCATCAAATTTGAATTTTCTAAGTGAACTGTAAACATGCACTCAACGATTTACCCATCACATTCGATAATCTAATGATAAGCAAACAAAGAAAATATCAACCTTCATCTTCGAATTCTTCACTGTCATCACGGAATAATCCCCTGAATTGACCGTGCATATCTGTAATAACACTTTATTACTGCTTGTCAGAATACAGTAACCGCTATGGTAATTAGTACAGTTGTCAATACAACTTTCCCAGTGGTGGTTCCAAAGATGTTTTACTTAAAAAATATAGAATTTTGTTTGTTGACTAGGCCATTAAATCAGCGATTACAAAAATATACCTCTGTGCATATGCAAATTCGGTTGAGTAGACAATCCTACCTGCTCAACGTTAAATCCATATGCAAATAAATGGATACACGGATGCATGTAAAAACGGACAGAACGTCTCTAATTATTTTATACATCATACCTCATGCAATAAATTCAAAAAACAACTTGAAATATATTCTCCTTGATGTGTACACAATAAATAAATACAAAAACATCATCAACCTTCCCCAATGAACAATTCATCTACAATACAAACTATAAAGCCTCGTTCGATAGACATATAAAATAGATATACTATTGTTTGTGTTACAATGAAAATACTAATACAATAGATATAAGCCTAAGAACCAACAACATACGAAAATCTAAGCCTCTTTCCCCATGAGTTTCCTTTCACAAATCCATCATACACAAACACTCACCGTGACGTTGTCGCTGCGTATCGAACACATCAACCTTAACTTGATCGAATGCCGTATCTGTTAACATCTGCATATCGTCGCTTTCCTCAAAAACATAGCACTCTGTCCAAAACAAGTGAACACAATCATAGCACAGTAGGAACCACTTACCTCAGTGTTACTTCCAGTGCAAATTACCCGATGAATAGTGCGTTGAGATGATTGATAAAATTATGGCAGAAAAATTAAGATAATATCAAATGATACTGCGACATGGCGAGAATATTAGAGAGGAAAATTCTAGCAAAATTAATAAAACTGAAATTGATGCATAAAATTATGAATCGCAAATAACTGCGCTGATACATTTGTTCGGAACTTGAGGGAAATAAAAAGAGAGAAAACCATAGCAGAGAGAAAAGAAAGGTTGCCCAGAAAAATTGAGGGAACTCGGCTACCATAAAAAACAAAGAAAAACTCAGCCAAGGTCAATTTTGCAGCGTACCTCTGTTGGGAATTAAAATAGGAAAAATATTAGAGAGTCACTTCGAAATGCATCGATACAATCCCCATCCGAAATGATGGAATCAGCAAAAAATTCTAAGGAAGCAAATAAGAACACATCCTGTTATTCAATAACTGGCTCATAGATACCATATGAAAATCTGCTTGGAAATGCATAGCTCAACTTTTGAAAAGCATATTTGGCTCAATTTAGGTACAGGTATTCACATATTGAGAATTTTAATTTCCGTGAAAGAAAAAGACCACAAAGCAGAGGAAAAAGCACCTGAAATTGGTGATTGCGTAAAACGTCCATCGAAATCCTTCGAAAAAGGATCATATTCAAGGATAGATGGGAAATTTAGTAAGCATAGCAATCGAACTAAACGGATCGTGAATACTTCAGCACATCTCAGAGAGGTTATGCCAGCATAAAAAGTTTCTATAAAAGAATGAGTACCTCAGGTAAGTCGATGTCATCGTAGAAGTCATCATCGAAGCTATTATGCGCATTACTGGTCGCATTCGATTCAAGCTCTTTTGCCGAAATAAATGTTATCGTGGGTTCTGGCTCCAATCTTAAAGTAACCATCCACTGCTAAATGCAATCAGAATCTTCGACGAATTGGCCGCCACTGAGATCATTTGTCGCAATACTATTGCTAAAGTTTCAATTTTATCGCGTCAAAAACAAATACTGCTAGCTCCCCTATTACAAACTTTGGATTCATATTATTTATTAACCACTCAGGAAATCAATAAGTGATAAAAGTCAGTGGCTTCTGAAACTTCTGAGAAAATTTACTTTTAAGATTCCAAATCTATTTAAAAAGTTAACTCACGCAAATATATATCTACTCAAACAAAACATGGAGAACTTAAACGTTCAGTTGATCTCTGAAAATTAAAAAAAAAAGAAAAAGAAAAAAGAAATGGAAATAACACCAGCCGGACAGTTGAAAATGACCGAAAATGCGAATATGACGGAAGCAAAATATCAAAGCAAAAACATAAAAAATTGAATAAAATTTCCATGTTCCAATATTAATAAAAATCGGTAAAAGTAAACACATACATCACATCCTCTGCATGATCAAGTTTACTTTGCGTTTCAGGCATCTTCTCGAAGGATTCTGAAAGAGTGAGGGTCATCTGAAACAGAACACACGGTGAACACGACGCAAACCTGTAAATGACTACAGTCGTAATCAATTCATACTATTTGCCTACTTCAAATCATTCCCGAAAAAATCTCTCTAGATAAGTTCATAGTTTCCCCTTTCGAGTTGTTTGAATTTATTAGCAAATTGCCTCAAAACGTTGCAATGTCATCACACACTTGCTCTTTGCTTGTTGTTCATTTTCTTTCTACAACAACCCCTATACGTATGCTTCCTCCTCTATTTACATATAGTGACTTTTACGATGATCATGAAAGCGATATGCAAATTACATTTCCTTCAGTTTCATATTTTCAAATACCACTCTTGTCTAACATTTCAATCACGTTAATGAGTGTCTCCACAAAAATTAAAAAAAAAAAAAGAATGCACTCTTCTGCGCCAATACTGGCATGACAGTTACATCATCCAGGAACAATCTCATCTTTGAAAAATTTCAAATCTACTTATGGAGCTTCCTCACCTCTCCCCCTCTCCTCTTTCAGTTCCGGAAAATTAAGTGCGCGATTATTTTCGAATATTTCTGTAACTTAAATTTTTTTGAAATATTTCTTTCGTTCAACCCGTTAAATCATTTCCTAAAATGCAGTTATTCGCGATCTCCTCTCATTAACTCTAAATCTGTGTCAATCGATAGAGACAATATTAAAATCCTCTCTACGATTAGCTAGCACAGCATTTTAGAAAACGCATAAAACAATAAATAAAAAATTAAACAACGCACCGCTGTATTTCCCTGGCTTAATGCATCGGCAGGCGAATCCTTGAAAAAGACATCCTCCTCATCAGATGCCCCAACAATTTCCTCACCGTAATCGATGTTTCGTGCTCGAGGAAGAAGTTCAGCCCGTTTAACCGGACTTCCACTGGGACAGCGTCGAGGGTCAACTATCGGACGAGTCTAAAACATATATTTACTAATATGATTTAGTTGTGGAACAATACAAGCTAATACAACAGGTTTTCTAGCAGTATCATTTCGTTTTCATATTTGGTTTGAGGTGTCACCTTATTCCATTTTGTGGGATAGCCCTCCAAAGACGGAACTGTCGACGCCGACGCAGAAACGACAAAAGATCAGAAGAGTGGACACATATTTTAATTTTTTTTTCTAGCTAATTTTCTTTCGGAAGATGAAGCTTTCGTGAAGGGTTAAACTGTCTCCGTTCTTGCAGCTGCAAGAAACCGCAAGATGCTCTGAAAAATAACACAACGGTGAACTAATGAACCAGTCTCGCCCACAGGTGGAGATCGCAACAACCACATATCGCGATGACGCTTACATACACCATAGACCAGACCTATACTATTGCCGCCGAATCGGGCGTTGAAGGCGCACAGAGGAGCAGTAGAAACTCGTTTACTACGACTTACAGAATCACACGTCGATGAGCAGCGAAACACATACACTCATTATTAAGCAAAACTGCAGCCTATTTATAGCCTCGGCTATGGCACCGAAGGCATGAGATCATAATCTACACGGTGAAGATACCACATTAAGATCAAAAAAGTGTGATTATAATGTCTGTTAGACAAATGAAGATCACCACGACTACTGCGATCACGGAACTTATTTGATCACAAGAGATCACTAGTTAACAACTATATATA
>QEWY01001804.1:420838-447136 GCA_006503575.1 Baylisascaris schroederi
TCTCACTCAAAATCAGCAACAAAATGAGAAAATCACACAAAATATATGAATTTTATCGGGTTTCATTCATATCGATACTAAGAGAAGAGGAGAATACGAAAGAACAAAAAATTTCAAAACCCACGCGAATAAAGAGTGAAAAAAAAAAGAAAGGAAACTGGCACCTCATGAAAACGATCGAAAAACGTAATCAACAAAAACTTACTTACGGTTCATTTCGGTTTACCTGTCTGAAACCATTATATAGGCAATTTTTATCTCCTATTAGACGATTCTATACTACCAAACCGTTGTTGGAAATATTACCAGTGTTTCCTATTGCATTCTAATTGATAAGTGTTTTAATTCATGTCATAATTTTCAATACACATATCAGCAGCAAACAAACTATGTCCTAGATATCACCTCTCCTTCCTAAAATTTGATGGTGCATAGTTTTTATTTTTTTGAATAATATCACTGACCTGAAATGCCTCAAGGTGAAAACTTTATTGTCTAACCATGGTAGAGTTGATAACGTTTTGCTGTTCGATAGCTCCATTGCATACACTTTCTCGCCGACGCTTCTCATTGAGTGAATTACTATCGACCGGTGGTTCACCATAAGCTGGATGTTTTCCATTACAACACTAAAATTATATCGTTGATATGCACGAGAAGGCTTTTGACAGTGAGATGTCATCCACTTCATTTGATCTTTGACCACTTTGCTTTTCATTCACTATTAAACAAATAATTACTTAAAGTGTACAATAAAGAATGAATAAGAAGACAAACTATTACCATAATCACAAATAAATAAAGCCCCTCCCTCTCTCAAAGCCATATATTGCATATTACTTCAGCCAAAACAAAGTATAGTTTTAACCTTGAAAGCAGGAACATGAAACTGGCCACTAGTGCGCACAAATCGATAGTTCCCGAACTGAATTCTCTCTCGACATCTTACTGCATCGTGAGTGAATTTATTGACGGTAGCCGAAACCGACGACATTAAGGGACCCTGCAGAATAAACATTCACTAACCATATAGTTAATTAGTTCACTCCGGCTAGCAAATAAGCTGGATGGGAAGGATGCAGAAGGGAGGGGGAGGGGGAGGGGGGGAAGAAAAAATTATTTATGTAAAGGGCGAAAGATGAATGTGAATGATGATCCTCTATAATGGAGTGTAACAATTGCTAACACATTCACTATTACATTAAAAAAAAAATCACACCACACTGAATTATTAGAGTTATATTTTCGAAAATCTAAACAATACACATGCAAATATAAGAATATTTATTTATATGACGATCAACACAATAAGATATAAACAAAGAAAATGAAAAGCCATTGATTATGGCATCTTAAGATGGCAATACAAGCAATTCCTATGACTGCTTTACTTCCGTGAAAAAGTTTACTTTACAACTGGAAATAACGGAAAAATATAAAAATATGCATTCTAGAATTTTGCTCGGTCATTTTTTGTAGGTGGAAATACCGAAATACGGCTGGAAATAACGGAAAAAAAACATTCACTAGGGAGTAGTTGACGAACAACGGTTAAACTCTAGTGAATGATCTCACTAACCCCTATTCCTTTTTCTTTGATATTTCAGCAATCTCAAAGGACGAAATAGAACGGTCAACGAACGGCTCTAAGTATAAACCCTTTCTTTGGCCACTTCTATGGGTTAGTTGTCATATAACCCAACTATTATGCAAATTTCTTCAATCATTTCAGTATCGGTGTTTTGTGCAGTAGAGATCTCGATAAGCCAAAAGGATTGGAATAAATAAAATTTTCGAGATCGGTAGCTATCCGTTAGGATTGACGGTTTCATAGTTTTGACTGCCGCTTTTTCTTTCTATGACTGTATCGTTCTCACTCGGCGTATCACCTGAAATTAGTATGCTGACTATCGTTTCTTCGTCTTTATCTGGCAACTGCCCCATTCGTACTCCCCCCCCCCTCCCTACTTCCCAGGGACTCAAATCTATGACGAATAAGTGGAAGTGGGAAAAGCTGTCACAAATGAACACAAAGCTGCAAAAATGTTTTTGTTGAGAAAATTCTCACTCAAAGGGATATATCTTCCTCATATTCAATCCATCTAGTCGTTCAATGAATGTTCCATAATTAACACAAATGCAAACGTGTGGGGAATTGAAAGCGTAACAACGAGGAAGAAAAAAAAACACTCGTTTACTACGAATAACAATGGTACGCAACTCGAAGTAGCGAAAACACAACACTGATTGCCAAGCAAGATCACAGCCTATTTATATCTTCGGCTATGACCCTAGAAAATAAATTTCATTAGTTCAAATAATTTCTATTTCAATTAATTTCAAGTTTTTGAAGCAATTAAATTCCAAAAGAAATAACTAAGTACAATAAATGAACTGAATAAAATTTTTTTCCCAGCATATGATTGTCTCTTTTTCTTTTTCAGATTTTTATTTTCAGTTATTTTTCTCATCTTCGAAATATCTATTAGAAGATCAATAGAATGTAGCCCAAAGATCAGTACCGTATCAACAAGAATATAGCCCCTATGGCAAACATTGTAATTCCATTCCTATCCACACATCTAGCAGCTATCATTGACAGAACTTTACCACGCCTTTTGAAATGACGTCAAGGGGATACGCCATATCTGTTATATATTAGAGACATTATTGTCAAAGCTTCTTTTTGAATTCTATATTTTACATACATATATTTAAATTCACTAATTTTCAGCTTAAAAGAATAAATATTTCTATGAACATTCACATGAAAAAATATAAAATTAAACATCGTATAGTATATATTCTTTTATTTCTTTTTAATACTTATGAATTTACAAAGCAAATTTGCAATAAATTAGTATGTTTGCATTGAAACTGCAATGCAAATATATCCAAAAAATAACATGAACGTTGCATAAGCTTTTTTTTTCAAATAAAACAACATGGCAAAACAATAGAAAAATATTCTTACTTATCAATTGTGATAACCCATTCAATAGTTACAAATATTGTTGTGCAACTCCCGAGTCAATAATTTAAAAAATCGTATATGAATACCCATGAAGAAAAAGTTTTTAATGTTTCAATAAAAAAAAAAAGGAATTCACAAAGCTAATATTACTTAGTACTTCTACAAACCTGAACTGAAAAATGCTGACTCTTTTGTTTGCTCTCAACTTTTACGAACTCGAGGTGAGGGAAGTGGGAGAAGAAGAGAATTGAGATGGCGGTGGAAACACATAGTCATAGCACTGTGGTAAATAAAAGAAAAACCACGCATAAGTATGTCAACGATGCGATGCCATATATGCATATGATATAACTTCATCGCAAATACCCTAATCCCTCCCCTCTCTTTCCTCATTTTTCCTATTTCAGTGGCATAAAGAAAATATGATTTTAGATGAGATGCTTTTATACTCTTATTCAGTCGTCCACATCGAAAATAATATTGTATAGCACTTTGGCTGTTGTCTTTGCGATCACCGAAGGTGCGAGTCTGTTATTCGCCATCTCTAATTGGCGGTGTTCGTAATTCGCAACTCTGTATTATTCAACATGTATGAGCGTTAAGAATACGATTTCTAAAGCAAAGAAAAAAGTATTATAGGTACATCGTAATTATTAAATTGCAGATATGCTGCAAAAAAAAAAAAAAAAAATATCACAGATGTGCCAATATTTTCTCAAATCAAACAAATGAATTTAATTTCTATAAAAGCATCGCAGTTTATAGTACATGCAAAATGAAGGTATGTGACTATTTTATTAGTTAAGCGATACAGAGAGGATAGTTTCAAGTTTAAAATAAAAATAAAAATATCACTTTTAAGCAAAATTATCATCAGTTTGCTAAAAAATTAGGATAAAGGCATCATCGATCATCTGGTGGTAAAGGAAAAGAACTCGATGCCCAATAAACTTCAACCTTGCATCTCGTTTCAAACCCTAACAAATTGCACGGGTAATTTGCTTACTTATAATACAATCATATGACTTCCACAGTATCGATCTGTAGAGAAAAAGTTTTCTTTAATAGCAGAAATCAGAAAAAAGAAGAAAGGCTATAACTCCCACCTTAGAGGTTTAATCCATTCGATCATCGTGTCTAAAAATTACGGCAGAGAGGCTGGAAATATTCTGCCAACTTATAAATATAATTCGATACTTTGTTTGCTTATCTTAATTTGATTAATCTTCTCTTGAATCATCAAAACCACAATGTTCTCTTCCTCAAGTACACTTCCCCCTCCCCCTTGTGTGACCATGATGCTTCTATTTAAAGTGATACGGTACGAGTTCCTTTCCATGGATAAAGCTTCTAGCATACCGGGATTAATAAAAATATGTCGAGAAAATTATTCTGCCATAGGAGAATAAAACCTTTAGCATTCCCAAAGATTTTGTTGGATATAAGTGCGTATTTGGATTGCGATATTCTCTTCATATCGATTCCGATCGACGAAGAACTCAAGCCCAGTAAGCAACTCGATATCGCGTATCCGTGCCGTATTTACAAACAAATATTCCATCGGCTTCTGTAAAAATAAATAAATAAATAAACAAATAAATAAATAAAAAATAAATAAATAAATAAATAAATAAATAATAAATGTTGCATATAATTGCATATCTCAACAGCTTCTCATATTTCAAAACAACGCTATTTTTAACCATCGGAAGAACTGTTAAGCGTTATGATAGATGTAAAATTCACCAGGCAGTTGAGGTCATCGGGTACATTGGGCAGAATGAATGCAAGAACACGAGTCTCTGATATGTTACGACAACGTTGATTATCGGCTGACCAACGGTTATCATTACAGCGCAGTAATATTCGGAAAATATGAGATGGCCGTTCATATAGTAATTCATCACTAAATTTACGCCTGAAAACATGCTCAAATACTATACAATAACTACTACCACTATAACTGGTCTAATATCCACTCAGTGAATTATTTCGTTTTAGAATTACAAATATTAAGTAAGTGCTGTAAAAGGCTTAACTTTTATTTTTATACCTTATTTTAATCGGCTAAAAGGTAGCACCTCTACTTCCCCTCCTATTGGGACTAGAATCATCCCAAATCCTTTCTATGTTAAATTATTTTCATATGACTTCAGCTAGTGGAAAATATGTTAATCTAATGTTTTGTATCATTTCTTCCGCACACTCTACTATTGAATTCTTGAAAAATGCTTGCAATTTTTCAACAAATTTATATAAACTTAAAAATTTTAATATGCAACCGCTTTTCCTTTCAAGATCCACATGAACTCAAAAAATCGTTGAAATTATGCAGCAGAAATCTATGAAAACCGGGTGGGTCACTGCTGTACGATAATCTAATCCAAGCACATAGTGGCCACAAATCGTAGATGCCGGAAGGGTTTTCGCTGCCGTTTACTCAAAGTATATGTAAGAAAAAAGTATGGCCACAGCTAGGATTCTTTAAGCTATAACAATAAATCCTTCCGTTGATATTTATGATGTTTTAATGAAGGCAATATTCCCCAACATGTTGCTCGAAATTTCAACATCACCTTGGGGGTTAAAAAAATAAAGTTCATAATATCTGCCACCATTAGGAATTTAACATAATATCGAAATATGGTTGACAAGTGGATGAATTCTCAGGTACAGCAAAATGCAGACACAGATACAACTCTTTAGAGTGAATGATAATGAAGGAATCTCACCTGAACACATCACTTGAATCTGCAATCCCATTGTTATCGTTATCAAAAATATTTCCCGTTATTACAAGTAGACGACCATATTTACGAGTACACATTTTTGTTAGATTTTGTAGATGGGCAAAAGATCCTAAATCGAGAGAAAATTATGGACCGTCAAGATAAAAAAGAGAATTCCTTAGGAGATTTTGCAGCGCAACGGGGAACAGCGATTCAAAAAAATTAAAACCTTGAAAAGCACAGTCGTGAAGAAGTCATTTAATACGTTAGTCGACTAATTATATATCGTATTACATCGGATGACCTTATATATATATATATATATATATATATATATAATATATATATATATATATATATATATATATGCAGAGATGTAAATATGGTCCAAATAGCTCTCCTCAAGCCTGTCATAATTTAGAGAAAATATCACCCACTCCCTCCCCCACCCCCCCCATTAACGAAACTCCTCCCGTTAAATGCACCCGCTCAAAGTCCTTGAAAATTAGTAACTTCCTGGAGTTCTGTTCCTGTCAATCAGAAGTGCAAAATTAGTCTCCATCGAAACAAAATCACGCTTTTCAACAATGCTAAAAGCAATGGTTAAAATACATTTTATTTCCGAGTAATTCAATCTTTACTTAGCATTTCCTTTACCATAAATCACTCAAATACAAAAACCTTATTAAACTTGATGGAAATTTTTTTTTTAAATTGCAAAAATATCAATTCAGCACTCACCATTAATGAAGGAGTCAAAAAGGAGTGTTTGCATTCGATCGATATTATTGTATTCTGAAATGAGTTTGTCGACTCATCGATCGCCATTGACTTTTACGATTTTCGTGGAAGCAGTGAACATTTTTCCCACCTATTACTGCTATTATGATAAGCTTCAATTTCTAAGGAAAACTTCTCGGTAAGTAAAGGCATAAGCATAACTTCCCGGAAACTGAAAAAACCAAAGCTATCGATTCTGCATTACTTCGGATGGGCTCTCAAAAACATTCACAGCTAAAGAGTCGATAAGTAAACCAAAAAAGTGCCACTTTAAGCAGCTATCTGTGGCATGCTGATATATGTTGACAATATTAGACATGCGTCAGTGTCATAGTTATGACCTGAGGTCACTCTAGAGTAAAGTTTACGACGTTTTGATGCTGTGCCTTTCTAGTTCCTTCAAAAAAGCTGCTTCACCTCAACTTTCAGTCTTCACTGGCGCCCACGCCGAAAAAGAGGGAGAAGTTTGGGTCGTGGGACTTCTCAAAACTCGTAAATTCTCAAAACTGATCTACTTCATTTACGTAGGCGCCTCCCATTCTGATTCTGAATTATCATTTCTGAGTGCTAACTTAAAGGTATTTGTAAATACAGATTTTGGCTTTTAGCAGCAAGAATTCGGCAAGAAAAGAAAAGGAAGTTGTAAAAGTGACGTCACTCATTCACATGATTTACTGAATTATCAAAACAAATACTTACTACTATGCGTATTTGCGAGGAGACTATGATACCGTAGATGTGATGCTCTTGCGATGTGTCGCTTTGCATTCCATTGCTCACAATCTATTGGAAATTGATCGTATATTACAGTACACCTTTGCACTTCTAAAGGTTTTGGCTGTATATCGACCACTGATAGTGATTCATATATAGTCAATGAATGAGCTGAAAATAAAATAAATTAGAGAGTATCGTAATGGGTGAATTAAATCCAAAATTGAAAATACTGCTATTGAGAGGAGGGCAATCAAAATTGAAAGCAATACCACAAAACGTGAAGAAGGTCAACGATAAAAATGGTACTATTAAGGGGAGTGAATCAACTACGATCGTAGCTGNAGTTTTATAAGAAAACTATCTGCAGCAATATAACTCTAAATTTCTTATAACCCCTCCTCTTTCCCCTCTTTTAAAAGAAGTCTAACTAGTAGTTTAATCTAGCAATTTTTTTATATTTTAATAACGCTTTTTTAAGCAAATTAATGGCAATTAAGCTGTTCCACAATGAAACGAATGCAATTTAAGCAAGGAAATCATGATGGAAGAGAAAATTAATCAAGAAATTAATGAAAAATTAAAAAAAAAACTTACTACGACCTTCTCACAACCTACATCGCATGACGTCATTTTTGGTGGACGGGATAGCACATTTGCTGAACATTTATGCAGTTGCATCGACTGTCGATGGGTTATCGTTTTTGGAGGGTTGATCAAAATTTCATGTAATCGTCCATATGTTCCATTATTCGGGAATATGTTCGGAATACCAAGTAGATCTGTTGGAAGTCTATCATTAACGATATCTTTAATCATCACCGAATTACCTAATCGCTAATAATAAAACTTCACTTTCTAGGCACTAAAATATGGCCAATACTTCATTTTCCTCCGAAAATTCAGTAGGTATAATAAGAGACAATGGCCTTGCTATTAGTGTCCTTCGCAAAAAAAAGGTGGGAAAGTGATAGAGAGAGGAGGTAAAGTCTTTCTAGGAAGATGAGGAGTGTTTTGCACTGTTGATTATAAAACCAGGTGTTAAACAACAGCCCGATTTTACCTATTTAGGATTTGAAGGTAAAAATTATATTATAAATTCTAGGTACCTATTGTGAGATGTAAAAACTATTATTATTTCATAAGCATTATATTTTATTTAAAAAAAAAAAGAAGTCAGAAATGCAAATAAATAAAGAAAGAACAAAACGGCACATTAATTCAACATCAATATTGCTAAACGATGATTAAATTCTCTTACGTACATTAAAATGTTGTTATTCTTTTTAAGGCAATTCAACCATTATTAATTATTTGTAACTTTTTAGCTTTTATTGAAATGATAGATTTTGATAATTATTCGTAAATTAATAATATTAGTAGAATTGACAATACAATAGAAAGAAGTGTGTAAACTCTTTGAAACAACTGATTACTCCCACAGCGAAATGAATGAACACGAAGAATTTTGGGTTCGTTCCCCTTCCCCCCCCCCCCCNTACTCACTCTTTCTGAAAATTTCAGCATCAAATCGGCATTAATGTATTAGCATATCAAAAAAATGCTTATTGTTGATGTATGATATGCTTATATTTATATTTACACTTGTAAATATATATTTATATAATGTATATGCATCACCTATAGTAAAATAAAGAAACAAAATTAAAATATACCAATGACGAGATTAAATAATTCGATGTTTTGAAAAGGTTCAAGCAATAATTTCGGCTTTATATCCGGTCCTCTTGCATAGAAGATAGCATGCATCGAGTCTGTCAAGTAATCATATCCATGATCAGCCACAACTCCAACATCACTTCGTTTATCACTAAAATTAGAAGCAATATTATCGGTTGACTCGTCTTGTAAACGTTCACTTTTACAGTAATTTTACAATAAAAGCCCTTTTCCTATTTCAAATGTTGTTACAATTTCAGCTGACTCGTAAGATCACAATTTTCATTTCATTCTTGATTGGTATAATTGGATATAGCTTTAAAATATGCTCCTTAGTATAGAGTTAAAAAACGCGAAATATAAGCGAGGTTTCAGTGTTTCAGAATAAAATTTTGCATGCAATCGTATATAAAACAAATTATTAGACGCTTAAAGAATGATTTCATAGCAAATTTCCTACAGAGAAATTTTAGTCCTATTTTCTTTATTTCCTCATCAAACTTTATTTCATTTAAAATTTCTCAAAAATACTTTAAAACACAGCCGATATCTTGAAGAATGTAGCAAAATAGGGTTAAATGAGTGCAGGGGAGTTAAGATCAACCGCTTTCCGTTACCTCGGCAAATCCATGCATCGATTAGCACAACACCTGGAACCATACCGCTCAATACTATTGCTTATCACCCTTCCCTACTTTTTGTTTCATAAAGTCGTTAATTCAGTAACAACCTGAGAATGCTAATATTTTTTGTATTATTTTCAACGGTCTCTGTGTCGATCGTCGATGCATCTCAAAGAAGTCGTCAAATCCTCTAAAAGGACAAAGCCTTTTCATCGCCAAATTTTTTTCAATGGTTGGTAAGAAAAGAAACAAGATAAAAGAATCAGAAACGTAAAGACCACCTCGAATAAACTGTGAATAAAATGTGCTGAAAATGCTGAATTTTTGGGATTGTTGATGAATTCAAAACTTATTGTAGGGTGCACAGACGGACCGCAGTGGTTTTTTTTTAAACCACGAACCAAAATTCCCAAAAACCAGAGCCCCGGAATCTGAATTCCAATATCATCCTAATATATGTATTTGAACATTGAAAGCAGAATTAATGCTCCTAAAAAACCATCGAAATTCAACTTTCTCGAAATACGACAGAGTTGTGTTTAAATCAAACAGAATTTCAGGCGACTTTAAACTCAGATAGACTCCACCGAAATAAAAGACACCAAATTTTCGAAAACATTGCCGATCGAATGGTACTTCGGCGATAGAAGGGCATAAAGACGGAGTGATTATCACCATACTCATTACATTATTATCATTTATTATTATATTATTATCATTTAGAAATGAAAATTGAATTTTTGATTAATTTAAGTTAATAATTTAAAAAAGGCAATCATAAAAATGGAATAATTGGCAACTCGTCAGTTGATATCTAAAAAAATAAACTTACCCAAATAATGTTACTCCAGGCATTCCTTCTAGGATCAAATCACCAATACGATCGGAACGCGCATAATGATATCTCTTTGGAATATGCTTTTTATCGTAGATTCTATATTGTGTACCGTTATTAGAACAACGGAAATGTTGCTTTAGTTCGGCTAACGTTCTCCCTAAAAAGTATTATTATATTTGCAAATGATTAGCGGATATCGAAATACAAAACAAGGCAAACACGGTTGGAACATGACTTCGTGATAGGATAGGCATTTCTTAAGATCGCCTCTTGTAGCGCAAAATTCTCTTAGAAGGTAAAAAGCCAACAATAACGTGAGACAGATTGAGTTAACCAACTATTTAAGTAAAGCTTTCTTATAAAAAGAATTGAACTAATCAAGTCCTTACTTTCAAAACGTACCTGAATTGGCCAATTCGATTCTAGCGATCACTCCACTTGAAATTATCATTCCCGTAGTATTAATATATTCATTCAAATAGTAGCGTTTTTCAAGTTTTTGCATTCCTATAAATATGATCAATAATATAAGAAAATAATCAAAAACAATTACTAAAATTTCAACTGAAATAAGTAGCTTGCACCTCTCTCCTCTCTCTCCGATAAATTTGCAATGAATTTTTCCAACAAGAATGTACCAAATATTGCATCATACCTATGATATACATTGCAAAAATTTTTTTAAAATGATAGTTTCTCGGAAAAACGAATGCTCTTCATAGTCTCGGAAAAAAATTCATTTACTTTTTCTTTTCAGAGGATTTTCAGAGAAATTCAGCAAAAAAAATTTATTTCTCATGTGATGATCGTCTTTGTCTGTCAGCAAAAAACGGAAAAGAACATTGGTGAAACCAATTTTAGATATAATTATCGAATATTTTACCATCCAGTTTTCATGAATTACATTTAATTCTCCATTCATAATCGATTTCCGGCTCCCACAACGGATATGAAAATTTTCTCGTGCATTGCTTCAGCAGTCAACAAATAATATAGCCTTATTCTTTCAGATGCCTCCTCATTTCGATCAGAAGTGAATAGATTTTTCACCTCAAGAGAATGAAATTACTAACGACACCATCACTCCCCCCTTCCGCCTCTTTAATCCTGCAAACAATCCAAGCATTACTTTGTTTGACGGTCACTACCTTTATTGGCTCAATCACTCAATAAAAACCATACTTTCTATTATTCATCAAACAGTTAATATCACATCTTCTATTATTTGAGCTCTTTGGGATAGATAAGATAAATGCAATTTTCATGGGAACGCAAATGAATTATTGCACTACACATATAAGGATGACGTCATTTCTTTTCTTCAAGAATGACGTCATTTCCATTCTCTCGATATTCCCATGAACAACTCCATCGAGATATGAAGAACATTTAAATTAGACATACCATGATCAGAAACGATGAGGATATTGGCGCAATTCAACAAATCTCTCGAATATAGAGATGTAAATAAATTATTCAAAATATGATCCAATTCGATTAATTGTGCATCAAGCTGTAAAATATTCGAAATTAGTCATAAAAAACGTTGTGCCAATCTCTCTCTCCCCCTCCCTCTCCCTCTCTACAGCATTTTACATAAGACTACAGCCCTATAAAATGCTCCACCACCCCATCAGTGGTGAAGAAAAGTTTTTCCATCGAAAAGAAATGATATATGAAATATGTGTCAACACACTCTCTTGCAAATTTTAAAAAAAAAAAAAAAGAAAAAAAAAGAAAGAAAAGATAGTTATGTGAGCCTCAATTGGAATGAAAGAAACATCAACGGTCATCAACCTCTGAGAAGGAACCTTTGTAGATTCGAAGCAACAACCTCTGCTCTCTCACCTATACTTTCGTTCATTGTTCAATAGTATTTTTTTCTTTTCGATGGATGGAAAAAAAATGGAAAATGGAAAAAAATGGAAAAAAATGGAAAAAAAATGGAAAAAAAATGTAAGTTTGGTTTAACACAAAAGTGTTAATAAATGAAATATATGCTTAACTTGAGGAGTTTTTTGAAACTGCGATTTAAGAGACGTTTAGCGCATTCAAATTGAATTCTACATTGTTAACGAAAGATAGAGTTTTATTTGCCACAAACTTATTTATAATACTGTTTCCTCTCAATTAACCACTATAAAATATAACTTACTCAATTATACTCTTATAAATTTGTAAATATTAATATATTGGCCAATTCATAAATGTTGGCCAATATTTACGAATGTTAAGGCCAGATAGAACAATCATTTCAAAATTGGTCCTGAAAAAATTTCTGAAGTCTAACTGAAATTTTCTATAAAGAATGTATGATTCATATACAGCCGCAAATAACTATTACTGAGCAATACTGAACAATAGTAATTAAAAAAAAGGAAGATTGACCTCTTGCTCATGCTCTCGGAAATGTCCGATAGTGTCCGGTTGGTTAAAATATGCCATAATCAGGTGTGGTCTCTGCTCTTTGGGAAGTGATAACCATTCAACAATCTATAGACATCGGGAAATTGTTCAAGTAAATCACTGAGTTATATTGAATAAATAATTAAAACGTTGGCAAATTCAATCTGGTTTGAAGATAATATTACGGTAAACTGCCTGTATGATAGCTAAACAAATTTACTACTGAGATAATGTAGGATTTGATTATAAATGTTGAGATATGGGGCCCTTTTGATTGTTCAATGCTAGAGCTGTTCCCATCCCAAACATTATCTAGATGAGGCAATACAGTATTTTAGTCGGATTAAACAGTATTAAAGTAAGCGATCAGATGAAAATATTTCGACTTTCGACAAGAAAAAAAAGGACACTACTTGAGGTCAATCCCACCTTGCAGCTCCTTTTTCATTCAATCTCCCTGAACCTTGTCACTCTTCTTAGAGAAACAAAGATACGCCACCTTATTAAATCATTAAATTCATTTTAAATGAATATCAAATGATGCAGTTGAGTAGTAAACATACCCACTTTATCTACTCTTTGCTGGAAATTGAATGACCGATTATAACGCATATTATATGTTGGACTAATACCTGTAAACAATAAAGTGTAGACAAACATAAACAAATATAAAACAGCAACATATAAAGATATCAATGCTACCATAACGCTTATATTGGGCATCAAATATCATTTTATTTATGCATACAATGCTTTTGTAGTAGCTTCAATCTTTACCACTTACCAAATACTCTTCTAGAAGGCGCAATAACTCTTTAGTCTTTTCTTGCCCTTTGTTAACATCCCTCCACTTATACCGTCTGTGCTCATTATCAACTTGCATAAATTAATAACCCCAATCAAAATTTTCCTGAAAGCGGCAAGGGAGAGGGGGAGGGGGAGGATGGAAGGAAGGGAATGCGGTGGAGGAAAAAATTCCATACTTAAAACTCTTAAAGAATAAGGATCAAATTGAAAAACAATTAACAAATTTTTGAATCTTTCCACATAGAAAAATTGTTCTGCGACCTAGAATTGAAAAATATTTTCACTGAAATTAATACCCTCAATCGTTTTAATAAAATTTTAGCAATATTTCCCGCGATCCACATATAAAGTGATTGTGATTTGATCGGCAACACAGCCGCTGTCCCCTTCTCCCTCCTCCCCCCCCAAGAACAATCACGATAAAAGCCCAAAAGCTAGTGCAGCTACAATTATTCTTAAGCACTCATTTGAAGGGTTAAAAATCTCCCAATATTTTTCTAATAACCTCTAAATAACCTTGAACGGAATATTTATCTAATGAATTCATGTACTTTCCGAAAATCAACGAGTAAAGAAATTAATAAAATTAGTAAAATTAGGGAATTAATTAGTGAAATTTTAAAACTAAAGCAAACATAACAATAAAGAGAAAACAATCGAAGTATAACAATAAAAAATAAAACACTTACCACTAATATTTTGCCAGCATCCAGCCCAGAATAGACAAGCAGATCGCAAACCATTCTTCTCTGCTGCCACCCATATCTGAGATTTCCCACTCCGATTAGGCCTCTCAAGTACTCACCAATATAACATGTATCACTAATAGTAAAAAAGTAATGCATCGCCTTAGGTGGATACCTCAAACGCAAGTAACAAAGTTCAAAGGTCACTTAAACTTTTCAGGGAAATCATATCAGAGATAGTGTCACTTAAAAATGCAAAAATTTGCATATAGAATAAGTTGATTAGCTCAATTGCTGCATATGTATCCTCGCATAACACTAACAGCATTATTCATCAATTCAAAGAGAATTAAAATGCAAAGTTTGAGGAAAAAAAAATGCAAAAATTAAGCAGCTAATAGACAATGAAAAATGCAAATTTGAATCCGGTATCACAAGGCGTTTTAACCAATCGTAATGCACGGCAGATTTAGCTGTAAAAATTAGAATAAAATTTCATCCTCCCCTTCCCCCCACCCCCCCATAAAAAAAAACAACTGCAAAGAAAAAAAATCTTTTTAAAAATAAACAAAATTTAAAATGCACCTCACCGGCTCTCCTTTATAGTATTTCGGATCATTTGTTTTCGGCATATATTGCAGTGTTGATGAAATTTCCGGTGCATGTACATAATTATCAACAATACCATGTGATTCAGGATAGAGTCCTGTCACAATTGAATAGTGATTCGGAAATGTTTTCGACGGATATGATGGATACATAAACTGCAAAAAGGATCAAAGATGTATTTCAAGTTCGTAGCCGATATTTAATCAACTCCATCAATGAAAAAGGTTTACTTTGCATAATTTCAAACTGCTGTTCAATATAAGAAAAAAGATGCAGTCGAATGCATCGAATAGTAATAGTAAATAATGACACAGAAATGCATACCGTATCATCTCTAATAAAAACATACCGTATCATAAATGCATGCCGTATCACCACAGTTCGAAGATCCTCAAAATTTCAGATGCAGCTCGCTGACACTGAGAGAGGGATTGAAGGGTACCAAAATTATGGTAGACTCTACCAACAGTATATTATGTATTAGCTATTTGAAAGCGAGTCCCTCTCTCGAGTTCAGAAATGGAATGGAAGGATTTTTTGTAGAGAGTTAGTCGTCCTCTCAGATCCAGAAGAGTGGGAATTATTGAGGAAATCTAGAGTGGGGTTAAATGAGAGCGATTTTAAACGTGGTGATATGATAGCTTGAAACTGTTAAAAACGATGAGGCATGAAATGACAAAAATAAACAAATAAACTTATGAATATCCTAAACGATAAAACCACGGCACTTCATCATCAGATTCGAATTGTACTCGCCCAACAGTGCAATTCATGTACTTAGAAGCATGCTTTTTTTAAATGAATAATTCGACTCGCACGGTATTATAAAAAAAATTAAAAAAAAAATTGCAGCAACTCCATTTACTTCTCTCGACCACCCTCATTACCTATCTAAACTATCACATGTTAAGGAAAGAGCAATACAACGGCTGAATGTAAGCTGACACAACAATTTCCGGTATTATATAAATAATCGATCAATTCATTACGGAGGAACACTTCACCTTATTATGAGTGGCAATTTACCTGAATCAACTATGCAAACATCATCTCAGAATTTATAACTTCATAAGCGATTTCAGACTAAAGCGCTTTAAAGAAATATCACTTCGAAATGACAATCTGATATTAAAAAAGGGGTCAGTAAATAAATTTTTAAGATCAATTAGAGGAAACCTTCCAAATAAAAAAAATAATAAAATTAAATTTTAACGTAGTCCTCTCACCTTTGCTGATACACCACATTCGGCAATAAAGTCGAGTGTTTTTACAATATGCCTATTCACATATTCTTTAGCAAATCCATCTAAGCTGATCACAACAACTGGTGGACGTCCAATACTGCAATATTTTAGTGATGTCAACATGCATCAAAGTGAATCAATTTCGGTATATGGCAGCATCATAAAACTTTTAGATGCTTTAAACGACATTTCTTGCTGCAAAACGGTTTTACCTGAAATGACCAGACAGCTGATCTAGAAAATACGCATATTAATGACTCTGATTTACGAAAAAAAGATGAGTTAACCCTCAAATAAATTTTGAGATTAGAGAGTTACAGGTATTGATTGTTATCGAAATTCCATCAAGCCTATAAGCCAATTCCAGCGATCAATTGAGCTCAACTAGGTCAATACCCATCAGGACTTTAATGAGTGATTTGTTCGAAAATATATGTGATATTATATCCACCTAATATTTTTCCTAGATAGGTAAATCACCGACTGGATTCAATCTTCTTCATACCTATTTGCATCCAAAATAACATAACAGTTTGCATTTTGAACGTTCCACATCTTCTCTTCGATTTTTGCCATTCACATTCAAATCATTGAGATCATTCTTATATTCATAAAATTTTGTTCATCATCGCAATTTTCTACTTTTTCTAGTTTTGTCTCTTTCTTAGCGATATTTGATGCTTAAAATTCAAATTTTCAACAACAATGAAAAAAAAACAAACTAAAACCTGAAAATCCGCATGAACAATATGAGTTACCACAATATTACAAGTAATCAGGTTTACCAAGAACAGTGAGTACTGATTTAGGTAGCTCGAGAAGAGAATAAAAGGCGAGAGGGATGGGAAGGAAGAGGGCACGCATTATAAGCAAAATATTGTCACTAACCCATCTCTGTTACACCTCATTGTGCATGTGCGATCATACCACAATGGTACTCGATTAGTGTTATACGCATCGTCGGTTGTATATGACGGAATATCTGCTACTGCCTTGATGGGTGGTACCATGCTTGCAGCATCCATCATCTCATTCGAATATATGGATTGCGAATCTCCATTCGTTACCCTTATATTTGATGGAGTTCTCACGATTTCTGCATAAAGTTTCTGAAAACATCGTAAACACTTCATTAAATTCTTTTCAAAACATAAAAGTGCAATAAAAATTACAAATACAAAAAACCTGATATTTCTAGAAGCTTATTCATAGAAACATGAGGACGCGTCATAAAAATTATTCAATAAATTCGTTATTGTTACCACAGAAACCTAAACATCAAATTTTCTCTCCCTTCGTGACTCTCCTTCCAAAATGAACACTCTAAAAATATCAGCAAAATTAAAAGCCCTGGGACTTATTTCTGCAAATAAGGTAATTATTTCCATAAAGTTTTAATACTAGTATATTAATAAAACACTCACATTCATTTGTTGTGCAATTATTTTAGCTGCTCGATCACTTGCTGCATTCATTTCGTTGCGTATTTGCGATAAATTAACCATTGCAAAGATCAATAAAGTTAGAATAGACACCGCAATTAAAGTAATAAATAAGAGGAAGAAATGAAGAAGCCTCGGCGATAATCGATTTGATGATTTTATATCTGAATTTCTTTTTTGTATTCGAGTAATGGGTTATAGTTAGTATACTAAGTGGTACTCACTAATTATTAACTGAAAAAAATAACTTTACTGCCTATGCATAGTTGATTTAGTGACAACCGCTGTTTAGGTAGGATCTCCAAAACTGCGAACTTTCGCTTTTTGGGCACTCATTCAGACAGCAGGAAGTTTTATATTTAAATCTCAATTGTGAACCCAATTTTCATGCAGCAAACTAAGTAGGTAACTAAAACAATATAACACCTGTAATATGAAGTGAATGAATTTAATGAGCTCTTTATCTTAGTATATAAATAACTACTAAATTCACTAAAAAGGGTATAATCTTTTAATATAATTTCTTTGCAAACAATTTTAGCTGAACGAATAAATTTTATATTAGCAAGAGGAAACTGTAGCATATTGATAAATTTAAGCTAAACTAGTTCCCCGATGAAAATTCAGCGAACGATGAATAAAACGAAACTATATTTTCCATTTTAGAAAATAGTAGAAAAAAGACGTTTACCATTTATTTGTTCAAAACTGCTAATTTCTCCCTCCCAAAAAAAACAAAAACAAAACAAAACAAAACAAGCAAAACGCTACTTTTATTGCATGTAATTCATAGAGTATTCACTGAGCTAAATTGAATAAAATTTAAAAAATTAAAAAATTAACCAAATTTTACCAAGCTATTTACTAAAAAAAAATGATTTAAACTCCTATATAATCCAAAGCATTACAATCCTACTTGACTAACTGAACAACTATTCAACAGATATAACAAATCACAACAATGCACAACTCACCCGCTAAATCAATCGTTGTGCTATTCGTTGATCGTTCGATTTTTCTACGGATCATTTTGCACTGAAATGTGAATATTTTTTTATAAAAATGAGAAAAAAAAAATAGAATTTTCAAGGATTTAAAATAAGAACGATATTGAATGATGCGTCATGATAGCTTATCAGTTGATATATTCAAAAATATATCGCAATATAATTTTATAAAAAGGAAATCCAACAAAAAGCTTTTCAATTCAGGATAATTTACTTTAATTAAACATATGTAGGTAATATTATTCTGAATGGAAGCATCAACCGAAAATAGAAACACTGCCAAGAACTAAGCACCTCACGATTGGCACAATATGCGCTTTTTTGGCTCATTCTCGCTAAAATTAAAGAAGATAGGTATGCTCATCCACCTATCGACAGAAAGCTATTTACAAAGATAAATATGGGTTAAAAATTTGGGCAAACACGTCAACCTGCGATTCGTTTCGATGCCCATCGGGATAACGTAACAATACTGATCAGAGGACCTTGTTAGATGCATTAGATCATTAAAGAAAAAATAATGACCATGGGAAAACACTCCGGCTATCTATAAATCAACGGTTTCCCTCCCCGGAACTCCTCAGAACTGACCAATGTCCACCATCTTAGTCATACCTATTTACTTGGTAATTTAATGCTGATATTATTCCTTCTCTGCCGCTCATCAATATAAACCTCCAGATCAGGGAGTGTCCACTTCCTATGGCACTAGCCAATACTCGACGGTAAGCAGTACAATACGAGGATACCATAGACGAAAATATGGACTCACATGAACGTTGCACTATCACAACTCGAGGGAAATTTGCATATCATCCAATTTAAACGGAAACTTTCTGCTGAAGCATGCAAATATTTTTTTGGGGAGAAGGGATCAAAAAATGAATAAAGCGTTAGATGCTTCTTGAATGTTGAAGTTATGGCTATGGTTCATTTCATGTGATCAATAGAAAGATGGGATTTCATAACTTTTGCTCATTTCAAAAAATATATGGAATTTTATTTCAAAAAAAAAAAATCTTGTGCATTTCTTTTGAGAAGTCTGAAATTAAAAAATTAGCATTTAGATTAAACTGCTAATAATTTTATGCCTAAATAAACTAAAAGGAAATAATATAATCGCAGTTTTTTTCTTAGATCAAGTGAGCGAAAGTGAAAAAGTTGCTATTTGTAATAAGTAAGGGGCAGCAATCACGAAAAGATTATGTAGGATTTTCTGAGCAATCAATTTAATCATCAAAAACGAGCACACAATCAACCAAACAATTCTCTGAAAGTCAATAATTGAAGACAGTGTTGACTCTAGTATAATTATCGTAATAAGGATGCGTCGATCCAACAAAAACAGAACCTGTCTAAACTGACGAACGGATTGGGAGAGGAAAATGGAATAGATAGAAGGGAGCAGATGGAAGGAGAAGGATTGGAGATGAAGGGCCACGAGCAGGCTAGGTGAAGGGTGAGGTGCACGAATCCATCAGAGGATCAACCCACATGGTGAAAGATAAGAAAGCAAAATAGTGCAGCGCACTTAAGGATGAAATACGATAGAAAAAAATCTAATTCAGTGGGAAATGCCCCCCATTCCAATAGGTAGACTCAGCTGGTAGCTAATCGAACGGTCCAATCTCATATCTAATTTCAGCATGCTCGAATCATCAGGCGTAAAAAAAGTGGAACTTTGAGACTTCATACAATACCTTTCAGGACGATTGCAACACTGGCTTCAGCTCTGTAAGGGAGATACCTAAACAGGGTAAATTCAACTCGAATATTCAAAAAAAAAAAAAACCCAACGTTCAAAATGGGATGACACTAAGCGCTATTTGAAGCATAGTACCTCTAACTTCGGCCAATGTATTAATAAGATAGAAAATGTTGAAGGATGTCACGGTCAGGAAGATTACCGAATCGTCGCTTGATCTTATAACGGGTCGATGATATCCTTCGACTCCTAGTAATGTTGATATCGGCTCAAAATTTGTTTCATCCGCTGGGATTCTTTTGCGCATTGTTTGCACGATACGACTTTGATCGTTAGCGTTCGAAACATTTAATCAACTAAACAACAATAAACAATAAAAAATTAAATATTATAACATATAGGAAATTTACATATAAGAGTGTAAAAATTATAAAAAAATTAAATATTATAAACATATTTAAAATATTTTCGAAATTTTTGAAAATTAAAAAATTCATCCCATTTATTTTTAACCTCGCTCACCATGTTGTATATTTGAATATTTCTCTCAAAAATATTCATTTTATTCAGCTCAATGAATTTAAAAATTTTTTGAATATTCCATATTTCATTCCATCTTTAAATTAATCTTCGAACGGCTGCGTTTTAAATCGACGCACTAGCCATCGTTGATGGCCTATATAAATATTTTTCATTTGCTCAAATGCTCTACACTGATATATATTGAAATGCAACGATTTACGATGATATTTGAGGTTATAAAATGCACTTTCTAAACATTAGGCTTGATTCCTTTCATTTTTTTAATATTAGACAAGCAGTGTTTATTTATAGTTGTAAAATATGAGTTGTAATTTTTCACCATATTTAGTTTCATTCTTAACAGATATTCCAATATTGCAATATTTTAGAAGAGAGTTTTCTATCAATTTGCGAAAATTTCAATTGTAAAAAACAATCAAAATTTTTTTTTTGAAAATTGCAAAACTTATAGTTGCAAAGTTATATTTTCCGGAAATAGAACATATTTTCCCCTTAACTTTCTACATCTGGCGAAAGCGTCTAGCAATACTCTACTATGCAAAGAGCCAACTGATAAGAAAGATTCGTTATGACAGCTCACAATTAGCAACAGAAATTGTTCTTTTATTAATATTCTAGAGGAATATTGGTTTATTTTGAAGTGGTCCGATACCATCATTAGACCTAAATATACAATTCATCAAGGACATGACCGCCTCTAAGTTTTGCAACCTATGAAAGGGAAAGCGGGAGAGAAAGAGAAAGATGAGAGAGGATCGAGTGGAAATTCAAGCAGCTATACTTAAACATTCGTATATGAACAGCAGTAAAGATAGAAGAAATGAGATGTACAAATAAAGATGATTTGATCGAATGTATCAACCAGCTGGGTGTCATCAAATAGTACGGAGTGATGCAAAAACGCTTTCAAAACGAAGCATAAAATTATGAATTTTTGCATTTTGCTTTAAAAGAATAGTATCGCTTATAAGAATATTCAATTACATATATGCAAAAAAAAAATAAATTAATAAACAAATAAAACAAGCGAATAAATAATTTTTCTATTCACTCAGATAGCTGAAAAAAAAAAGAAAAGAAAAGAAAAGAAAGAGAGAATATATTGAGGGAAAATAAAAGGGGGAATGCGAAACGATCGGGCACAATATGCCCTTTTTGGGAAGCACACCAAACAATTCGATCAATAGCCAAAAGTATAATAGAATACCACCAATAATTTAAATGAACAGTGAAAGGTTGCCTCTCCTATACTTGGACTCACGATTTGAAATATATGCAAATAATTTCTCGACATAAACCCCGAGGGGGTATGATTTTTCACATTGATCGAGCAATGCAATTCTGAGATTTTTTTTTTTTATTTTTTTTTCTAAACGTTGGCAATATTTTTCTTCACTAGAAAAGTTGCATCTTTTCGAATTTAAATGGTAGTCTTTTTGCCCAAAAAATTAAACAATTTTTGTTCATCTAGAACTGCCTTCCCTAAGGCTAGAAAGCTAATAATAACGTTTGAATGAAACTCGAAACAACTTTGATACATCTATAGATTTGTTCACACATTAGAAATTCCTTATAACATCATTCGTTTACTGAACGATATTATATGGTACATATTAGAATCTATGAAGTAGAGCAGTTTATAACACCTAATAATGCAATATCATATACAGTACATAATACAATGCCTATTATACAGTAAAACGTACAGTAAGCCGACGTACTGTAAAATCCCCCATACAATCACTATCCCACCAAGTGACAAAAAGACGAAAAAAAGCCGACAGCAAAATGCAAAAACTTTCACGGAAATAGCGCTGCATGGATTGCAACAATGAATTTAGCGGGAAATTTAAAACATAAAAGCTCACTGAGATGACCACCAACAACAACAGTAAGTGATAACAATCGTAACCAAGATTTGATAAGGGATTGGAATTGATCAATCTGTATGGAATATTTCCGGATACGGTTTGTCATTACTATGGATCGAGTATTGGTTAAGCGCAATGATCTAGTTTTCTTTCTGCTTGAGTCAACTCTACCACTCTATAACCTGTTCACTACTCTATATTGTAATGATTCAATCCATTTCATAAATACGGACCACCTACGATGATGAATACCAACCGCTACAATAAGTTCTGAAATAAAACCCCTCCTCAATATTTATTTATCACTCTATTCATTAATTAACGGTAATTCTTATCTTATAAAATAGCACACGTAAAAATGAATTTTCACAATGATAAAGGCGCTTGGTTTGCGTTATTCTTCGATTAGATTAGTCATCAGAGTTTGCTGAGTAAATCTCTTCAATGTCACTCTTCGAGGATCGACTGTCACAATAAATATTAAGGGGATGCCGATTATAAAAGAACTGGAATCTACTGTTTACTATATAAACTCTCAGAGAGCATTCAATACAACCTCAGTGTTATATCTTCCACTGTCTCATATGAGACGAGATGAAGTTTTTTACAAAGATTTTCATTTTTATTATTTGTTACTCTATGAAATCACTGCTAGAATATTGGTTATTTTTATGGATAAAATGTAAAAAAAATTTGAAATTCTAAAATTATTGTGAGAAAATTCCAAAAAATTCGAAATAATTTATGGTATTTACTTGAGTTTACCGTAAACTTTCATAAATAGAAGCCCTTCACTTTCATGACCTAAAATATAGAAATTCTATTGGGAATAAATCCAATCTCTCCTCTAAAGAATCTGATGCTTAGCATCTTTCCTGCTAAAAAAATTATCTGAATATTGCACTATAATATTAACATATCTCTAACATATTACGATATTACAAACACAAACAGTAATTGAATATCTAATTAAATAAACAATTGAATGAACAAAACGTAAAAATCAAATTTTAGATCTTTTCCCTTCATGTTAAACAGAAGTTCGACCATTCTTATAGATCATCGTAACAAATAAACCCCCTGGGTCTTTATCCATGAAATTACGATAGACAACTTCTAACTACCTTTTTTAATCCTGTGAAAAGTTTCTTGTTGTTTCAATTCTACAGATAAAGGAAGTGATTAATCCTCTTAGCACATTTCTTAATAGTCAGAGAGTATAGAACGATTTATTCAGAATGTGTTACGATGTATTTCCTAATAAATTGTATTATGTGTATAGTAGTTAAAATTGAAGTATTGATACCCAGTGGTAATATTTGCATGAATACTGTAGCGATATAAACAATATATGAATGATTGAAAATAGTGTTGCAAGCAATTACAATTATTAGCAGACTCGTGAGATGACTTGACATTTTGTCGATTAAGTAGACGGTAAGTGCGAATTTATTGAGAGTAATATAAATATCTCATCATATTTCAGCTCATAACGCGATGATTCACTTCGTATCTTTATTCTATTCGCTATTTTTATTCGGTAAATTTGTTCGTTTCGCTATTTTTTTTAGTACTGGATAGATTATTCACTCAAAAAATTTTTTATCATCTTTTGGTTTATTTCGGAAAAGATATATATATACGTTAATTTCCGAGAATACTTTTATTTAAAACGCTTGAAGAAAATGTATGTAAAATAATTTTTACGTGTTTTTCCCTTGACGAAAGGCATCTTAGAACGAAATTTGAAATTTAGGAAAATTTGCAGGATACATACTCAAGCGAATTCCGTGACAGGCATCTTCTCAAGTTGACCGCGCTGCTTTATCTTCCAAATTTCTTTCTCTACTAATATTGTCTGATTTTGTTCGCTATATGGAAGAAAATTTTCCCCAAAAAAATAGACCTGTCTCAATAATTCAGATGGATTTGAAGAATGCGATTCCATCCCCTCCCATTTCCTAATCGGTGCTGTATGCTATGAATCAATCCTGTGATTGCTGATTCTATTAAAAGTAGTGCCAAATAGTTTCCCAGCAAAATCCATCATTTAAAAAAAAAGAAATCTATCAATAAAACAATAACAATTATAAATGAGAATGAAATTGCAGTGAACATCATAACCATAAATGCACAATGTCCATCCGGAAGTGTCGCATTATTACATAACAGTGAATGTGCAACAAATATCCAATGCCAAAATCAAGCACCTGGATATATATGTTACAATGGCATATGCTGCTCTGATGGAACAGGTGATCATATCTTATTTCCTTTCTTTAATTAATTCAACTTCGATATGGAATGCGAAAATCGCAAATATCATCCTTCATAAATTCCAAAAAAGAGAAAAAAAAATTTTTTTTTTAAATTTCTCGTAAAAATTTTCACAACTCACAGTTTCTTCAATTTAGTACTAAAGTAAATCATTATTCAACTCGATTTAGCTAATGCGTAAGCGTACAATTTTTTAAATCAATTGTAATTTTTACCTGAATGCAGTATAAATATTCATTCCACATCCATCTTTTTCGCCAGTTGGCTGCCGTACCAATCTTCCTTTTCCTCAGGAAAACTCCTATAAATATTCTCGATAAGCACTCACAAAGTTTGATGAGTAATTTTGGCATGAAGATTGCATTTTTCCCTACAGCAAGAGACGAGAAATTCATACAGTAAACAGCTATCCCTATTGCATTAATCGACTCTTAACTTAGATTGACTCACTGACTCAATTTTTGTCTCATTGATTTATCTTTTTTGTTGTTGTTTGTTTTTAATATGAAGCTCCCCAAAAACCTACTGATATGATCGACTATCGTATATTCGTATCTAAAATTTGATTCACCTTGTCTTATACGGTGACCACTACTAGATGACAACTGAAAATACGGTCGATATCCGAATCCACGATCTTCCATTCCCTGTACTCCAATCATTTATTCGTCATACCATTAATAAACGCAGAAATAACCTAAGTACGGTCATTCATTGATGATCAAATGAGTACGGTACATTTCGTTATTAACAATGAACAAAATGAAGCAATGCGCATTTGCATATCGTTCGTTTTTGATGCGTTAATAAATTTATGCACTTTACGAGTAGTGAATTTTTTGCAAAACAAAAAAGCCTTCGGATTTATGAGATTTTAAACTTTATGGAAAACTGTAATATAGGATCGGTTTATACTATGCAATTCGTGATCATGTTGTGGAATCATATACCCGAGAAGATATACTGAAGGCTAGGTGGGCATATATTTGATAGAATACGGTAAGTTACTATTCAACACACTGAATTTTTTGAACTGAGCGAAACTGGTTAGCAGAAAAATGATTTGTGACTTTTCTAGTCAATTTTTTGTGCTGAAGTTGCAGATACGGTGAGTACAGTACCTTATGATGGATACTGTACGATGACTAATCAATGTCGAATGGAACATACGCAATGTTTGAATAACCGTTGTGTTTGCGATGATGGATATGTCTATAGTGGTCAAACTTGTATCCCCGGTTTGCTTTTCGTCTTTTCTCAATCACCTGGGGGAAAAAAGAACAATTTTTGAGAAGAACCTTAAATTCCTAACAATAGGATATATGGATTAAATGAGATGAATCTCACATCAAATAATGCACAT
>QEWY01001804.1:447227-504328 GCA_006503575.1 Baylisascaris schroederi
AATTTTTCAAGTTTTTTTTCCTCATGCAATCGAAATATTGTATTGATTTCACATATATTTCATTTTTAAATCCTACTTCTTATTACTTATTCACTCTAATTACTATTTAATTTTACTTACTATACTCGTTATAATGGGAATTCCATCGGAATTCCATATTTTTTTGCATAATTTTTATATAATTTTCATCATTTATTATGTTATGACGCTAAAATTAGTAATTAAATTAATCGAGAAAAATAGAGATGATAAACAGATCAAATCGCATCAATCATTTTCAGCTATAATCAACTCTCCAATCTATGCGGGAACCCAAAATGGCTTGAAAAAATTCAACAGAACATTACGCAATAAACGAATAACAAAAAAAGCTCAGCTGTTTTATTATTTATAATACAAATAATGTATTCCACTACAAATGTTCATCAATAAGTAAAGTATGATTGAATTGATCAATCAAATCAATAAAAACATTGATGGCAAACTGCTTGTTGAGATCATCCACAACGTTTGGATTAAACTGAACTCCATAGAAGTAGGAAGATAAATATTACTATTACGAAGATATCGAGATCGCTGATGCAAGAATCGATTAGTTTGAGGTTTCGAATTTACTAAAAAAAATATTACTAAAATTTTTTTGTTACTTTCAAATTTTTACTAAAAATTCACTACTTTATCAAAAAATTTTGCTAAAAATTTACCAAAAAAATTTTTTTTCTTTTGGATAAAAAGGGTCCAGAATATATCACTTTCACACTACATGTTTCCGTTTAATTAGGAAAACAATGATCCACGACTTTATAACAGTAATTTTAATTGTTAAGATCCGAAATATGAAACCACAGCCGTGAAAAAATGGGAAAGTAGAGACGACAGAGGACAGAGAAATACAACAATGCTGTGAACTCTTTTATTGACGTAATATGGTGATAACTTTTATCATTATAGTTGGGAATGACCTTTCCACCTTATCAATATGACCTTTCCCTTGAAAATTCCGTATAGGAAGAAAGCGTTTCTAATTTCATCATAAAAGTCGACAGCATGACTTTTTTTTTTTCGTGTTTCAAGTGTTGCATATTGTTGGATATAATCCGCAGAATTAGGAATAGTCGGCAGAATTAGGAAAATACCCATCCACCACTCAAATGAAACTCTCTATAAAATTATGAAGATTTTATAATTCTCGAGGTTGAAGCTTTATAATATGATAGATTAAAATATGCGATAAATAGAACTCAAATTTATCTCAGCTTTCATTATAAGAGCACTTTTATCAATGATTAAACTCACCGAATTTGCCAAAAAAANGGGGGGGTGGGGGCGGAAGGAGTTAACTTCATCGATCCTTCTAGCAATTTCATTATTCATTCTACTATTTCTTGCAAAACGAATGGTTGTTAGCGGCTGTCTCTATTAGCTTACACCAGTCGTTTGCTGCCACCCTCAATTATGATTTAACACTAAGGAATGATCGCCGCATCTTTTTTCTTGCAATGAGATACTTGCGCTATAGGAATAAACCTCTTGTGTTGTCACTACAAACTGACTATTATATCTCCGTGGCTCAAATTGCCTAAAATATTTGTTTAGGCATTTATGATACGGCGCAAATGTTCCGTGGCGCAAGTGACCGATCGTGTATTTTGCCCCATTTTTGTGACTTTTCGACATCGTTTTCATTTTTGAAATATCGTTTACCTTCATCAAGAAGTAAACGAATATGACGTGCAGAACGTTGTTGTGTTTCGGGCATATAAAAATAGATATAAACGGCTGAAAACGTTAACGGAATAATGAAAAGCATAAAGCTGAGTGGTGCAGTTAATTTTTGTAGTGGTGAATAGATGATTGGACAAACAAAACAGGTAATATATTGCGCCGATATGGAGATCGATTGTACACGTGAACGGCATGAGGGTCCCGTGAGTTCAGTACTGATGAACCATGCCATTGGACCGACACCAACGCTGTAAAAGAATTTCGTATGATTTTTGCAACATTTACCAACCAAGTTATCACTCAAAAATAGGATAACAAATGAACTTAAGGAGGAGGAGATGATGAAAGGGGATGAATTGCGACTTGAGGAACCCCGTCAGATAGACTCAAACATGTAGAAGCAATGAGCGATTCCTTTTATTAATTTTGTAAAAAAAAAAAAAAAAAAAAATCATTGATGTAAATAAAGAATCGATTTTATCGATTCTCATATTAAATTCTTCAATAACTTCTGAGGTTATCCTATAAATTTAATATAATTTTTCAAGTTTTTTTTCCTCATGCAATCGAAATATTGTATTGATTTCACATATATTTCATTTTTAAATCCTACTTCTTATTACTTATTCACTCTAATTACTATTTAATTTTACTTACTATACTCGTTATAATGGGAATTCCATCGGAATTCCATATTTTTTTGCATAATTTTTATATAATTTTCATCATTTATTATGTTATGACGCTAAAATTAGTAATTAAATTAATCGAGAAAAATAGAGATGATAAACAGATCAAATCGTATCAATCATTTTCAGCTATAATCAACTCTCCAATCTATGCGGGAACCCAAAATGGCTTGAAAAAATTCAACAGAACATTACGCAATAAACGAATAACAAAAAAAGCTCAGCTGTTTTATTATTTATAATACAAATAATGTATTCCACTACAAATGTTCATCAATAAGTAAAGTATGATTGAATTGATCAATCAAATCAATAAAAATATTGATGGCAAACTGCTGGTTGAGATCATCCACAACGTTTGGATTAAACTGAACTCCATAGAAGTAGGAAGATAAATATTACTATTACGAAGATATCGAGATCGCTGATGCAAGAATCGATTAGTTTGAGGTTTTGAATTTACTAAAAAAAATATTACTAAAATTTTTTTGTTACTTTCAAATTTTTACTAAAAATTCACTACTTTATCAAAAAATTTTACTAAAAATTTACCAAAAAAAATTTTTTCTTTTGGATAAAAAGGGTCCAGAATATATCACTTTTACACTACATGTTTCCGTTTAATTAGGAAAACAATGATCCACGGCTTTATAACAGTAATTTTAATTGTTAAGATCCGAAATATGAAACCACAGCCGTGAAAAAATGGGAAAGTGGAGACGACAGAGGACAGAGAAATACAACAATGCTGTGAACTCTTTTATTGACGTAATATGGTGATAACTTTTATCATTATAGTTGGGAATGACCTTTCCACCTTATCAATATGACCTTTCCCTTGAAAATTCCGTATAGGAAGAAAGCGTTTCTAATTTCATCATAAAAGTCGACAGCATGACTTTTTTTTTTTCGTGTTTCAAGTGTTGCATATTGTTGGATATAATCCGCAGAATTAGGAATAGTCGGCAGAATTAGGAAAATACCCATCCACCACTCAAATGAAACTCTCTATAAAATTATGAAGATTTTATAATTCTCGAGGTTGAAGCTTTATAATATGATAGATTAAAATATGCGATAAATAGAACTCAAATTTATCTCAGCTTTCATTATAAGAGCACTTTTATCAATGATTAAACTCACCGAATTTGCCAAAAAAAAAAAAAAAAAACCCGAATTAGACCGGTTCAGATTCCGTTTGAGAACAAATTTTATATTCGACAATATAAAAAATTTTTGGAATATAATTTTTCGAGAGCTTTTTTTTTCAATAATTACAAAAAAAAATTTAATTTGTTAATGAGTTTACTATATTGTGAAAATATTTCAGCTATACTATACTGTATTCCATATTATACTGTAAAAATGCCACTATAAACATATTTTTATTGGTTCACTATTGAACAATATATATCATCATTGACTTCCTTATACTTTGCATTTTACAGTTGAGGTGTAGCAATTACTATTTACAAGTGTTACTATGGAATATTTCGAATTCACAAATAATTTTTCTCGAGCTCCATTTCCTTCGTCTTTATCGACCCTCTTGAAACATCTCACTCTTTTAGTTGACGATGAAAATACGCAATACCCCCCCCCCCTCATTTCAGGTACAATATTTAAACGGTTAAAAAGTATTGTACAACCAATAAGGCGTACTTTCACCATCAACTGAAATTCTTAGATGTTTGAAGAGGGGCGATGAGGACGAAGGAGATGGAAGTGGAAGAAGGTGAAAAAGATATGAAAGAGAATACGAATAAACTCTGATTTCGTTCATGTAACCAATCTATACAGGTGCGATAAATAGATACAACATTTTCGGTAGAAACCACAATTAAGAAAAGAGCGCTCAAAGATGCAATTCATTTATTTCATCTTTGCTATTCAATATTAAAGAAAAGAACACGTAAAATCAATTAGGATCATGTATGCCGAAAAACAACAAAATATGTGACGAATTTTCCAAAGAAATTTTTTTTTCTTTTTTTTTGGGGGGGGGGGGGGGGGGGGGGGGNTATATATATATATATATACAGCCGTTTTCAAACTAACGTTTTTTAATCTCATGTTTAATTGTTGTCCCTGCGATCGATCTATCATTCTATTCGCAACTAAAGAAATTTGCATATTCAACTAGATTCATCCTCATAGTGAATTTGCATAAAACTCTAATATTGCTATTTTTAAGCGATCTCGAGTAGTTTTTTAATAAAATTCAAATACGTTCTCAGTTATCGTAAAGCGTGAGATGATCATACTTTATCCACTTACTTTATCAACAGTGAGTGAACCAATAATAGCCCCAGCAGTACCCGATAACGACGAGAGACAATTTGCCAATGCGGCACCATTCGTTGTAAAACCAATTCCACCAAGTAGAAATGTACCAAAGAATGAAACCGCCATCACACCACTGAAGCTGACTGTCACATTGAGAAGAACCGAAAAATAAAGCGCTCGCCGAGTTGGTCTGAAATAACTTCTTAGGTTTAAAGTTCACTAAACTTTTAACCAAACATATATTACCATCATTGACGTGGAATAAAGATTCTGATTCCGATGTTAATGACAACTTCGCTCTAGGATTACATTTGATATGTACTTTATATTAGCTATTATGGCAATAATACAATGAAAAAATAAACGACTAATGTTATATGATGGTCGAGACGAAATGCAGTACAATTCTATAGGTCGATAGGGTATCGAGAAGAAATCCACGTAAAGCAACCTATTATTGAAATTAATAGGCAGTCATATAAATATTACAAAATGTATTCAGTTAACGATTGGTTTTATATAGTTTTATGTTGAGATTTACCTGCAATGTAGCTGCAATGTTGCCTTAATATTTGTTCGTTAGCGTGAATTTGAATTTCTATACGCATATCGGTGCAGGAAGTTATTTGAAACGGCTACAAAAGTTAAAGTGGACCGAATCTATAAAAGAGTTTGCATTGCAATTTAAAACTGATGCAAATCTCGATGAAATTGCATTGTATTGCAAAATTGCGTAAGATCATAATGAATTTTTTTGCATTGCATTTGCAAAACGAATGCAAAAGAAATTGCACAACTGACGCTTATGTAGTTAATTTTGGCTGATCGTATAGTGAATTAATTATAAATTTAAAAAAAAAAAGAAGAATAAGATTTACCTATCAGTGAAAATATACTTCCATCCAATATTGCTAACGTTTGAATTCAATTCCATTTGTAATTGCTTTATAGTTTCGTTGTTGTGTTGTTCGGGTTTATAATAGAAGGCAATTGCTGTACGTGCTTGCTTCTCGTCACCACGTTTCAAAAACTCAACTGGACTCTCGTTAAGTATAAAAATACTGAAGAGTAATAGAATTACACATGGTATAATCTCCACATAGAAGCATAAAGGCCAAAATATCGGTGTTCCAAGAAGTTGTGGAAGTCCAAGTGCCGATGCGATCACAAAACCAATATTTGTTGATAGACCAGCCAATGTCCCCATACAACCACGACAATACACTAAATTAAATGAATTGGGTAGAAATATTTCATTAAATGGTGGAATTTCTTAAAAAAAAAAAAACAGCAATAACGATTTTGCCAAATTTTGCCTCATTCGAAGACGTAGAAAAGTTTGGCGTTCTCGATGATGAAGTGATTGCTTCAAGGGGATTTGGGTCTTTAAGATTGCCATGTCGAAAAATCTATCACTAGTAATAGTACTGAAATACTCCTAGCTCGATATACCATATTGTTTTATACTTATAAGTCCTATGTTCACGACATTCCAAGATGTCTTTATATTTGAGGCTTGTAAATCATGAAATATGGTACATTTTCGATTGAAAATATTTCATTTATTGCAAAAAAATTATTAAATGTAAAAAATAATAAATTTATTAAAAATAATGAAAAAGTCTTAAACTTATTAAAGATAAATTTGGGAATCAGAGTTTCATAACCCATCACCAGAGAAAAATCATTTCCTTTAAAGGATCAAGCTATACTTTCTTTAGAGAATCAAACTACAATTCTTTCAGAGAATCGAACTAACCAGGACTGATTTCAGTGAGAAAAACTCCTTGTAGGGTGGTGCCCATACCAACACAAATACCCACAATGAGTCGAGATACGACGAACATTTCTGCTGAATGTGCGAATTTCGAGAGCGCTCCCATAGCGAGGCCTATGCTCATTATCTGAATAAACACGAATATTTTGTAATATTTAACAAAATATTTTTGCTATAAATATTGAATATTTTCGGGAAAAGAATTTCCTTAGGATAGGGAAATTACCCTTGGGAAGCATACCGTAGACTATTGCAATACCATCTCGATTACAGATAGAAAAAATTAAATTAATTCACTCCTCCTATCAATTATATATTCTCGCAGAAAGTGAAAAGAAAATAAGAAAAAAAAATGACCGATGAAATTTGCAACTGCAATTACCCGGAAAGAATTCGAGACCATAAATTTCCCGAAATACTTCAAGGAGGTTTATTGCTGAGGAGGACTTTATTGAGGCGGAATGGAGGAGTGGGAGAGGGACATTTCTAGCACAAAACCTTCCTATGTTGTTTGCAATGCATAAAATTCAAGCGTAGGAAACTAAACCATTACTTCAAATTGACTAATCCAAGGTCATTTAAAAACGAGAAGAAGCTAGATTCGACACGTTTCATTGAGGCATAGGAGGATTTAATTCTTCAACAAATATCTAGAGGTTTTTTTTTTCGATAGAAACATGTTATTGACCAATGCGATCTTATCCCGATTAATATCGTATTTATATAAAAGTTCCAAATTTTGTGTAACATATTCAACTACTCTTACTCTAAAAAAACATAGAACTTCTTAACCTTGAATAAACAAGAAAAAGTAAATGCATTCTTATAAGCAAGAAAGTGAAAAATATCTAATACAAAGCAAACAGAATTTTTATATTTCATTTTTTCGAAGTTTTCTCGTTGAGAGAAATTTTGCAAACAAATCAATTTCAATTAAAAAAATGCAAAAATGTAAAGAAGTAAATTCGGAAGAAATGAAGAAATAAATACGATAATAAATTCTGAGCGAAAATGATTGAGTACATTAATTATTCGAGTACGAGTATCGCAAACTAGTGATTAATTGATACCGTTAGAAGAGTTACATTCTAAATGATATATAGAAAATAGTCAGCATTCAAGTATTTGCACTGATCTGCTCACAACAGTGTAAACTAGAGATGCGTCTAGATTCCGGTTCCGGTCCAGAAACTTAAGTGCTTCTTGGAATTCTCGTAGCGCTATCTTATTCAATCCTTATTCTATAGATTCGTTCCTTTCTTTATGTTTGAAAGAGAAAGACAATATCGATCTCATGATTCAGAATTGGGTGATAGGATTATACCAAAAGTAGGCTTCTGAAAACCCAGAATCCTATGCCTTCTTCTGGTTCCATTTTCTGCATTAAAAAACATTTCCGTTGAAGCTCTAGTACAAACATTAATTTTGAAGTTTGAGTAGCTACAATCGTACTCTAAAATCGACCTTTTCTATCGATTTTTCATGTTTGATTATATCTATTGCTTCATTGCTTACCGATGAAGAAATAACAAATGACCATCGAGCACCGATTTTTGCCATAATTGAAGGGATGACCGCTGCTCCAATAACGGCACCAATAAATAGAATCCCTGCTACAGATGACCAGAACACTCTCGATGAGATTTCCGTGAAATGGATATCGTAGCGTCTATAATTTTTATAAATTCTTTAAAAGATCATCACTTCGAAATATTTCAAACATTTTTCCCATCAATGGAAGGTTAATAAAATTAAATATGCAACATCGGAAAATTTTTTCAGATTTATTCGAAAGGAAATAAGAGAAAAGTATATAACAAATAGCTTGACATCAGGTTTTTCCTATGTTCACAAAGAAAGTGAAAATTTATTGAATAATCGGAAAATTTACGTCGAATCAAAATTTGAAAATTCATTCAGCTGTCTTAATGGTGCTCACCGCTCTATGGATTCGGCCATAAATGTTTGTAGTGTCTCAGCCAATGGATTAATAAGCGATATTTGAAATCCAAAATGAAAACCACCACCAAGCACGACAATAATGCCAGTAATAAGCAGTCGGAATGATGGAACTCGGAGTGATGCTTTATGCATCTCTAGATTCTCTTCTGGTTTATTATTGCCTCGAGCAATATAATCCTCTAGGGCATAATTTTCAAGTGGCTTTATCACGTGGCATGATTCTATGATAGTCGTTGAACTTGATGGTTTTGGCTGATCGGTAGATGTCGTACTAACATGATCGTTGCTATTCTCATCGTCGTTAAGTTTCACCTCACAGGTAGTTGCCATACAAATAAATTTCGAATGCTGAATAAAATTAGAAATTATTAAGTGATTGAAATTTCTACAAAAATTGAAACCGCAAACATAACACATTGTATGGACGATATATATATTAATAGATCAAATAATACGATAAAATCCTACCTAATCCCCTCTATCGTTATGAATATATATTTTTTCATAAGTTAATTTACATAAATCTCTAATATTATCATCAAATACTTCGAAATGAAATAATAAATTTGCATCTAATAAATTATATGAAAAAGTATGAAAGTGATTTACACCATCTACTTGAATATATGCATAAGCGTTAAAATCAAATATGAAAATAACAACAGAATATCAATTGCACAAACTTATCACCAATATGCGAAAGGTTGCCACTATCGCTTCAGCTTTATCTGTAATCACCCACAAATTATGCTGCCAACTGTGAAGATTGATTTTAATAAGAGTTGATAAGGTGATAAAGAAAAGCCTATCCCGATCAATGCCTTGAGTGATAATCGATCAACTGATAATGAAAAACCTCTATCGATTTTTGGAATTTCCTTCATTTCGAAAATATATTCGAAATGGAAAATAGCTAGGAAAATATAAAAATTTCAACAGTAAACAGCAATCAGTCTGCAATGAATCGCTACTAAGTAGTCAACGATGATTACCGTAAAACATCTTTTTCCAGAAAATTCGGGAAAAAAGTAAAAATACTGCAATGTGTCGATTGTAGTGATGTGTGCAGCAATGATATGACAGTATAATTAATCAAATGCAAAATATTTGCGCAAACTTTTATGGAATATAAGAAAAAATCGATTCCCATAGTAAACGAGTTAGGTTCACTCATCTTTTTGCACATACAAAATGCAGGTAAACGCGATTTACACAATGAACGAGTAATAACGCTTAGATAGCGATTCTTAATTGCTTCTGTAAGGAATGAACTTATCGACTTAAAATAATAAATTAAATTGGCTATCTACCATTTGCTTACCGAATCGAAATATTTCATTACTAGTGACCATTACTAATCTAGTCATTATTGAGAATGCGTGAAGGATTTGCGATAATGAGTGCCAGTCATATCTTAACGACGATGTCTAGGAACGAGATGCAGCAGAATGAAAAAAAAGAAGGAATTCATCGAACCAATCAAGTATGAAAATTTCAAAAATTTTTTTTCAGCAACGTTGACTGCATATGTAAAATACTTAGGCGCTGAAATATGTGCAATTATCAGTATTTTTGCAATCTATTAGGAGGACAGAAAATTTCCATGTCATCCAGCTGTCACCAATTTTATGATAACTCATTAGCTCATCGAAACAAAAGAATCCTTTAGGTAGATAATCTGCAAAATTGCTCGAACTGTTTTAAAATTACATAGAAAATAATGAATGGAAAAAAGAGCAGAAAACTTAAACACCAATAAGTATTTAGCGACTAAAATTTGGCCTCGACTTTTTTCGATGAAATACAGTTTCCATCAAATGCTTTCAGCCGATGAGCCAACCGACAGACTTGAAATTTATTAAGTTACAACTGAAATTCGGTTGCAAAAAAAAAAAAAAAAAACGTTTCCACCGTTACGGTTGTCACAATTCTATCAGAACAGGATTGCACAGTGCGACGTTGCAATTATAAAGAACTTTACATGTGCTAAGTTTTTCTAGCAGCATTAAGGTCAATACAAGACACACTATGCTGCAATATTTAAAATTTGAGAGAATATTTGTACATCGGAGGAAAGCAACCGAAATATAAAATACTCTCGTTTAAGGATGATTCGAGTCGAATTCGATGATCAAGAGGAAGGAAACGAATGAATAGAAGAATATTAGTATAGCGTCACGTTTCAAAGCAATTCATCTTGAAAACATCAAAAACTTCATCGTAAACATATTAAAAGGATATGAAAAAGAATGAGTGAATGAGCAATCCAGATAATGCAGAAAGATGCAAACAAAAATTAGGAATTGATAAAGGAGCAAATAGATCGGAATTAAAAGTACCAAATGTGAAGAAATTTTCGATGGATTTGAATAGTGGTGCTGAATGAATAACGATGCTTTGAATGGCTCAAGTTTTTTTGTCTGATTCCGATTGTCACCATGAAATTGTCCTCGAAGAAGACGAAGATTTGATAATTCAACGGCTTATGAAAGATGGACTAATGAGGCGAAGCATTGGTGGTCAAATACGGCGAACTGAAGGAGAAAAGGGCTTGCAGAATAAAATAGTTTGCAAGAGGTGCCAAAATTAGAAAGAAAGGTTCTGAATGCCGATTCAAAAAGGAGAATGGACACCAAAAAGTCTCTTCACTTGAATAGACGAAATGTTCAACAAAGAAGCAAAACATTGAATTATTCAGAAGTTTATCGGGCAGATGGAAGCTCAGCTAGCAACAATGGAGAAAAGAAATTGGCCCATTGGCGAATGCGTGGACGCAAAAAAAAAAAAGAAAGAAGAAAGAGTTGGCATTCAGGAGCTCATGCATACAAACCCTCAACCATGAATATGATGAACGATCTTTGAATAGCTTATATGGAAGATGTGAATTGATGGAAAGGCTAAAAAATTATTCACACCTAAGTTCGCTTTATGTGTTGGCGCTTTATTCGTTGGGGATTGTAGACACAACGAAGCGAAACCTGTATTTCGCAGATTGGCGCAAACGTTTAATACAGTAACGATGACAAACGATATTTGGCTATTCTCTGCGATGAATTCATACTGTAGAGCTTTTCTAAATATTGTCACCTTCTTGATTTGCTATGCTTAAATAGCGGTAAAACTCACTGAAAAGTTGTATTGAGTTAGTATTAGCCTGCCAAGTTTATTTTATCTATGTTTTTTTTGGCTATTAATTCTTTGTATATATCTTTGCCGATTATTGATAACTCTGAGATAATAGATGATAAGGTTTTTGAGAAATTAGTGATCATCGTTATGCGCAGAAATGTTCTCATTTTCGAAATGACAAATCTGTTGATTATTAGTATTTTAAGTGTTTATTTTTTTGATGAGATTTCTAAGTGCTTGGATATGGTAAAGAGTAATAGATTACGATCTTGAGAGCATATGAAAATGATACCGAAAAATTGTTTCAACATTACGATTCAAATTTTTTAAAATTTTCTCACGGTTTTTTTTCCTCAACTATATACTCTTCCGTATTTATCTAATACCATTTTTAAGCTGTTCGAAGATATAAGCATTTTCATCCGCTTGAAATTGCCTATTATTTAGACGATCTCTTAGTTTATTTTGGTGTATTTTCACCAATTATGTTCGATTAATTTCATCAGAAAATTTTTGGTACTTTTTATCTAAAGCAAACTACTCAATTTAACCCACTCTTCATATATTACTTTCTTTTCATTTTTCTTTCTAAAATTTTCTTTTCAATTTACAATTTGAAGAAAGATTCATGCTTCATGTTCGGTTAAGAATTTGGTAATACTTGTCTTACATAGAAATCATCATCAATTGATTAATTAAGCAGTATTATTACTGGAATAAATATAACTAAAAAATTGTTGCATTGATTAAGTAAGGTTTAAAGAATATCTTTCTAATAAACGATATTCAATAGAATTCTGAATGGAATTTAACGATTTAACGAAACAACTGCTGGCAATATATTATTCAATCAAAACTTCATACATTTTTATATGATAGTCAAAACTATATGAGCATCAAATATCGCCACAATGAAAATGAACTAAGATATGCAGATATAATAGATACTTTTCAAGGTGATGTATAAGATATTAATTTTCTTTTATTAAAAAAGTATAGCTATATCTGAAAAGTTTGCAGATAAACTAATAAAAAATTTATAAACAGTGGTGCATCGATTGGAACATTTCTAAGAGAAAGGCGACCGTATAATACATGATATATATAAATACATAAATAAGTAAATAAACAAATAAATAAATAAATAAATAAATAAATAAATAAATAAATAAATAAATAAATAAATAGATATATAAACATATAAATAAATGAATACACAACTATATAAATATATAAATACATAAGTATATAAATATATAAAAACTGATTTCATTAATGTGGAGCAGCTGAAAGGAAATGAAAAATATTCGTTTCAAGAGTAAAATTCATAAATAGCTATATATCAATTGATGTCACTAATAAACGAGTTTTTCGTAGTGCCGTAAATGAATGCAAATACGTATTGAATGTGACCCAATTAATTTTAAAACTAAACAAAACGAAAACAATCATTACAACTCGATTGTTGTTGTCTTATTTCAGTGCAAAACGACATCTCTATGATGCTAATTATAATAAAAACAAATTGCTTTCTCATCTAAAATCAACAATACCTCTGATAAGTACAATTAGCATCCATTAAAAAATGTTATATTAAATGAGCATAAACTCTAGGAAAAATTATAATAGAAAATGCCTCTTAGTCGAATGCGTATATAAATTTCGTTATATGAGAAATCTACCATCACATTCGTCCAATTTTATAAGTTTATCTACTTATTTATTTATTTATTTATTTATTTATTTATTTATTTACTAATTACAGGTAACTAAATAATTACAGGTAATCAATTTGATACTAATTACAGGTAACTAAATAATTACAGGTAATAAATTTGATACTAATTACAGGTAACTAAATAATTACAGGTAATCAATTTGATACTAATTACAGGTAACTAAATAATTACAGGTAATAAATTTGATACTAATTACAGGTAACTAAATAATTACAGGTAATCAATTTTACTGGTAATTTCATACTTTATTATGAGTATAAGCAATTGATTTATGATAACTTTTGCAATAAAAATCAACCGAATTCCTCTTCGATTTTCTCTACAAATTGAACTCTGTTCTTAATATTTTTGAGTCGTTGCTTAAAATTGTAATATCCCATTTTAGATAAATCATTGACAATTTAAACATCGATTCTTATTCCTTTTCGGTCGCTCATCAACTCAAATTATTCCACTTGCAAGAAGCATTCTTCTTATCTTCACCAACTGAACGTCTCCATCTGTACCCTCATCGAAATGCATACTATTCCACAACATTAATTAATATTACCCAAAAGAATTTTGAATAATTCTTTGCCACCTTCCTATAGAATTTTAATTCCGTATCAATTGCACTTTCACCTTACATTTATTTTTTATTTTAATATTCCTTTATAAGCATCAAAACATAAGTACACGATCCTATACAGTCCTATTTATAGCACATGCAAAAATATACGCGAATTCAGGCATCAGTCACCAAAATTTGAGAGGAAGGGGACAAGGACAGAGTGGACAGAAGTGGATGAATGATGGGTGGGTGAGATATGAGAAGAGAAAGAGGTAACATATTAGTAACGAATTATGCGATTACAAAGTAGAAATTAATAAGATTTCATCAATTAGAAGTGAAAATTTTTTCATTTGTCATTTCTTATTTCATTTTTTTCCACCAATTTTTCAAGTATTTTCATTATTTTTGTAAATCACATTCTCAAATGTCAACATAAATTCAAAAGATAAATTCATCATAAACGCAACGCTTTTATTTGTTTTTTTTTAATTTTTTGGAAAAATTATATAAATGTTTCGGGAAAAAAAATTCTAAGATATTCATTAATATGCTGTTGTAAAAAAAAATGTTTTTTCAATCATTATTCAATGTAACCATAAAAATATCAAATGTAAAATTATGGCGAATATTTCCACCAAAGAAAAAAAAACAAGTAAATCTGATAGAATTATAGTGGACATTTCCGCCATTAAAAACACCTAACGATTTGGTTTAATGCAATTTTCTTATATACTACCGATAGTTTATTTACCTCTCTTTTTTGTTTACGTTCCCTTTCCTTCAAAACTTTCTAAGCATGAGGGAATAGATTCATTGTCCATCATTGAGTTTTCAATGTAATTATATCACTATAGGACATCAGATAGCCAATAGCGAGCTAATAGCTAAGTTACAGTACTAATAACTAAATTACAGTAATGTTAATATCATTCGTTGAATAAGACATACAAATCGGAAGTTTTTAGATTATCAAAAAGATTGCGCATTGTTGAAAGAATACAATTGTATTCCATCGCATTCATTCACTATATGAGGGGAAAATTTATAGAAATTATTCACTTGCGATTCCGGATTGTGGAAATGGGCTTTATTTAATTATTTTTTCTTTATTTACTTATTTATTCGCTTATTTATTTACTCACTATTAAATACTTAACTTATTTATTTATTTATTTATCTAATTATTTAATTGTTTATTTATTAATTTACTTACACATATATTCATTCAAAAACAACGAGGAGATAATAAATTGGCAACGATCATCTATGATGACGTCTAACGCTATAATATTGCAATAAAAGTTTTCAGGTTTTTATTCATTCAAATTACTACGTAATTCTTCATAGTATTTACCTTTTGAACGAAAAAAATTTTTAAAGCTTTTTTTTAAAATTAGATTTCCAATTTCGGCTTTCTTCTCATCACTAGCAATAATTTTTCATTCATGCCTAAAATTTTTTTTTTAGCATATAATTTCTTCAGCATAACACATAATTCAGCATAAAATAAAAGTAGTTTATTTTAGCTAATTTATTTATTCATAAATCTTATCATATCACTAACTCAACATTTAAATTTAAAAAAAAAACAGTTCAAAATATAGAACAGAAAAACTAATATGGACAGCATATTTTTTGTTCCCCCTTTCCCTTCAAAAAAAAAAAAAGAACATTACATAATCATATAACAAATATGTAAGTAAAATTTCCACTAAATTATTTCGACAATTGAATTTTGACTATTAATTTCAAATTCATACCTTTTGTACCCAATACCATTTCTCACTTTTAGTGTTTGAACTGAATAAATCTTTGTCAAATATTAAATGAATATTATGCAAAAGTTTTTGTAAACGTTGTTGATAACGAAGAGTTGAGAAAATTAATTAGTACTTCAAAATTGATTATTAAAGATTAATCTTAAGAAGTAAAAAATATTGAAAATTTTTTTGCAAATGGCGCATAAATGGTCAATTTTTTTTTTTGAAATATATAAGAAAATTCCACACATTTGCAAAAAAAGTTGTTATTGATACGTTACTTCCCATTTAAACAAAATTCCCAACAACAAATTTCTTGAATAGACAAATTACCTATTGAGCATTCAGGAAGTGCTCAAATTTTACTTCTTTCCTGTAAATTTATCGTATTTAAAGCGTTTAGAATGGAAGATTACACTTTAGACAAAAAATTTCCAGATAACAACTATTGGCAATAATTTGCGAATTCATTACAAATCAACCAGTCAGATAATACCTTTTCTTACTAAAAATGTGAGACTAAACAGAAGGCACAAAGAATGGAAAAAAAGAGTAGAAAACTGTAAAAAATGATCGTCAACCGGTTTGTCGACTTGATCTTTAATGAAGTAGTATATCTAGATAGACGATGCACAGTTTACTGACATGGCTTTCACTTAACTGACATAATGCTTCAAAAACGATGACATAACGCCTCAAAAACGATGACATAATGCCTCGAAACGATGGCCTGAAGTAATACAAAACATTTTTTCTGTACTCTTTGCTGAATTTTCATGAAAAATACTCATGCTACACCTATTTTACAGTAAAAATTTGATTTCATGGTGACTATGTGGATGGAGGTGGAAAATTTTCGAGACACGATTGCCGAATTCACTTTTCGTTCGCAAAGTTGAACCTGTTGGACGAACACAAACAGGCCTACACACATACACACATGCGGATAAACGCATGTACACACATACGCAAATATGCCACACATATACATACATATACACACATACACACATGCCCACAGACACATACACGCATACGCACGTACACACAGACACACATACACACATGAACTCACAGGCATATATAAACACATACGCACACACGCACATATACACAAATATGTAAGTAAAATTTCCACTAAATTATTTCGACAATTGAATTTTGACTATTAATTTCAAATTCATACCTTTTGTACCCAATACCATTTCTCACTTTTAGTGTTTGAACTGAATAAATCTTTGTCAAATATTAAATGAATATTATGCAAAAGTTTTTGTAAACGTTGTTGATAACGAAGAGTTGAGAAAATTAATTAGTACTTCAAAATTGATTATTAAAGATTAATCTTAAGAAGTAAAAAATATTGAAAATTTTTTTTGCAAATGGCGCATAAATGGTCAATTTTTTTTTTTGAAATATATAAGAAAATTCCACACATTTGCAAAAAAAGTTGTTATTGATACGTTACTTCCCATTTAAACAAAATTCCCAACAACAAATTTCTTGAATAGACAAATTACTTATTGAGCATTCAGGAAGTGCTCAAATTTTACTTCTTTCCTGTAAATTTATCGTATTTAAAGCGTTTAGAATGGAAGATTACACTTTAGACAAAAAATTTCCAGATAACAACTATTGGCAATAATTTGCGAATTCATTACAAATCAACCAGTCAGATAATACCTTTTCTTACTAAAAATGTGAGACTAAACAGAAGGCACAAAGAATGGAAAAAAAGAGTAGAAAACTGTAAAAAATGATCGTCAACCGGTTTGTCGACTTGATCTTTAATGAAGTAGTATATCTAGATAGACGATGCACAGTTTACTGACATGGCTTTCACTTAACTGACATAATGCTTCAAAAACGATGACATAACGCCTCAAAAACGATGACATAACGCCTCAAAAACGATGACATAATGCCTCGAAACGATGGCCTGAAGTAATACAAAACATTTTTTCTGTACTCTTTGCTGAATTTTCATGAAAAATACTCATGCTACACCTATTTTACAGTAAAAATTTGATTTCATGGTGACTATGTGGATGGAGGTGGAAAATTTTCGAGACACGATTGCCGAATTCACTTTTCGTTCGCAAAGTTGAACCTGTTGGACGAACACAAACAGGCCTACACACATACACACATGCGGATAAACGCATGTACACACATACGCAAATATGCCACACATATACATACATATACACACATACACACATGCCCACAGACACATACACGCATACGCACGTACACACAGACACACATACACACATGAACTCACAGGCATATATAAACACATACGCACACACGCACATATACAACATACGCACGCACGCACATATGCATATGTACAAATACACACAGACACCATACAACATTACGCGCAGAGCACATATGCGCATACGCACATATACACACATACATAAACACACATACAAACACCCAAGTATGAAATCGTTTTGATGCATTTCTGAGAATAAATTGCAAAAAGGTCGCAATATGAAGGTTACTACAAACAAGAGTGGAAAAATGGCAATAATGATTGTGATAAATAAAAACGAAACGATTCTCTATGAAATATAAATCAACCGCGTATAGCATATGCAATAATCAACAACACATTTGATACTTCTAATAGCTTTCACCAAAAAAAGTAAACATGATAATATTTCCCGTAAAATTTCCCATAAAAAATCATAGAGACGATCGACTGCTTATTAAACTTTATTTCTCACTTGTATAAATATATGTATAGTTAGGCTATGAATAAAAAAAATTTTCCTTTGAACTCCTCTATCAGTGTTAGAATAGATGCACTGTCCCTGAGATCTCTATAATTTCTTAAATATATATATATATATATATATATATATATATATATATAAATTTTCGTACAAACTTATTACGATCCACGTAAACAGCAAAGAAACGAGGCGAACTGGGACGAACAACTTTTATTATACGATATTGATGTTTCTAATAACTTGTAGTATTAGTTTGGTATACAGCAACAACCATCGATTGCAATGGTCGTTATATATCGAATGTGTTGCGATATGCAAGCATCACTAACGCAAATCATTTTAATAGTTCATCAAACTATTGACGAACTGTCAGTTAGCTTAATAAGGAATATATAACAAAAAATATGCAATTCGTTTTTTTTTTGTCAAAATATTTGAGAAAAAAAAAAGATTAAATCATTGCATTCATTTATACAAAATTTGCCTTGTAAATATTTTCTATTTTGGCTATAAGGCGTTCTGAATTTTAAAAAAAATGATAGAGAAACAAGTTCTCGACTGCAAAAAAAAAAACGCAAAAATTTCCCGCAATTTGTGATTCGTTCAAAGGAATGCACTATATAATCGCTGATAAATGTCTACAATCAAATCAACAAAATGGCAATCGATGATGACTGAAAAAATATCGAAATAAAATTTCCTAAATTTTACCTCTAATGAGTACTTTTTAAAGAAGCGTATTATAGCTCCATCCTGATTGTGCATATATTTGAATGAATAAATCAACTCTTGAATTAGACACAATAAAAGTTGACAAGTAAAGCTTACTTCAGAAAGATTTTTGAGCTGATTTCGCCTTAAGTGAACACCTTATTCATGAGTTACAGCAGTTTGAGAAATAAATTTGCATACGCAAATTTCGGTCAAAAGCAATCGATCATAGCAAAGACCGCATTTCGCATAAATGTCGGCAATTTCGAGAGCACAATAATAGGCATTTTTTGAACTTTTTTTTCAGATGTACCGACAGCCGGCTGGATGGGCTAATTGAATTATGAGAACTGAATTACCACCTTCGTTAGCACAATCGCCATTTATTACTCGTTCTCGCAAATTTACACTTGCAATTCGCAAAACGTCGACGCTGCATCTATATATGCCTCTCTCTCTCTCTCTCTCTCAGTCGATTAGTTTTAGTTCGAAAACGACTGAAGCTGAAGTCAGCAAATTTCGTGAAATTGATCAACACCGCATCTTGAACTCAAATATCAATCTTGCAATTGATCGATCAAATCGAACCGAGTTATTAAAAATTATTAGAAACATAAAAGGTAACTTTGTGGTACTTTTTATTTCACATTGATTGTATCGTTAGAAAAAATTAATATAATTAGTATATTTCTTAAAAGAAACCTTTAGAAAAGATTTTAATAAATGAATACAATTATTTTTGTATTTATTTTGTTTGTTGAAAAAAACTAGGAAAGTCCATAAGGTGAGATTATAAAATCGCATATTGTACCAATCATCATAGCGTATCTCGTCGTTTCCTCTTTCGTAAATAAACGGAAACGAACAAGTTCTTCAATCAACTAATATTCGATTAGAGTGAAATTGCTGAGGAATGATGTGTAAAAAATACCTTTTTTTCTTTTTAAATGAAAGCACACAATAATGGCTCATTGAAATACCGGAAATTAGTCAGCAAACAAAACAGTTCCACAAGCACAAAGATCAATCAAATACTTACCAAATATCATTAATATTTTTTGATAGTGCTTTTTAACAAACATATTTAGAAATTCTTTCATAATATATCGATGATATTAGCCCATCTCAATATGCCTTTATCATCGAAGAAAAAAAGTTGACCGTTTTTTGTTTAGTTTCTTATTCGAGAACCCATCCTTTTTTTATGTTTTTCCCCTTATTTAACAAACTATCGAATTAAATTCACTCAATGAACGTGGAGAATAGTGAATTTAAAATATGAAGAAATAGAATATCAGCGAACATTTGTTCTTTCGAATATTCCTTCTCATTCTTCATCACGATAATCTTCGGTTAGCTCTACACAAAAACTGCATTCTTCACGATTGCAATATTAGAAACTTTGAGCAACTAGAGGTAAAAGTTAGGTAGAAATAAGTGGAAATTTGAATGTATTATATGAATTTTACTTCCTCTCAATCTATGATATACCCCGATTTGAATAAACGCTGTGAAAACAACTGCTCAAATTTTTAAACATCAAAAAAGGAAGAAATCATGCAACTAGAAGCTTTTCAAGAATACAATTACTGAGTGACATGAAATTGGAACTGCAAAATCGACTGACAGTCAGGCACGCATACATATAAATGTAAGTAATATAAATACAAAAATAAGTACAAATATAAATATGAATATGAATATAAATATAAATATAAAATATAAATATAAATATAAATATAAATGTAAATATGAATATCAATACAAATATAAATGTAAATGTAAATATAAATATAAACACAAACACAAATAAATAGATATAGACATAAATATGAATATGAATATGAATATGAATATGAACATATATATATATATATATATATATTCACTTAGCGACTCTCATCAATGCACAAGATACAAAATAAGGGAGGATCAACATCCATAACAACTAGGAGAGCGGAATCTGCTGGTATTTGTCGTCAGAAAGGATTGTATTCCATGAATGAGGAACTGTTAGAGGGTACGGTGAGTGCTGAGTAAAAGAAGCTGTCTAAACAACTAAAGTTGCTTAATTGGATAATCGTTATCCATAATACTGAAATAAAAAAGAAGAACGAAGCAATGCTAATGAACCGCTTTGAATTTGGTAGAAATTCTCTTCGCGATGGTTTTCACATAGGATTTATTTTATTTGCAGTTATTTTCTGTTTGTTTTCGGCTTCAGGGAAGGGAAAGTAAACGAAATCCATTCATCTATGGTGACGTTCCTCCCCTACATTGGAGATGGAGGGAGGGGGGAGTGGGGAAGACCCCTTCACGAATATGATTGTTGAAGATGAAAGAGAATGGGGAAAACGAGTCTTTATTTTCGGCCAAATAGTCGAGAAATTTTTGATGACTTCTTTCTTTTACAAATGACCTTAACTACGATATGGACTATTGTACAGACAGCTGCGAGAAGTGAATTCTAATTGACAACCGTTTGGCCAATCTCCAACCTTTCAACATCGCAATGCCCAAAAAAATAAAATTAAATTACGCGAACAAATGAATTTTGGATGCGATACTCCCACACAGTGCAGTGTCACACTTCAATGCTCTATCTTTTCAACATTCGCGCAGTTTTCACAACAAAAAAAAAAGAAAAAAAGAAAAGAACGAACGAAACGAATCAAACAGGAAAACTTTTTTTCTGATGCCATTTCTGGCAAACATTCATTGCAGGATGGCAATGGTTTTGAAATCAATATTGATAATTGAGCTCAATCATTTATTCAATTCAAAACATCATCACTTCAGACCAACTCAGACAAACTTTTAACGATATCGGCAATAATCATAACAAAAATGCCTCGGGGCATAAGTATCTCTCGCAAAGCAAGCATCAGAAGATCAACATTACTGCAATAAAATGTTTGAATATACACATCTCCCGATTCTTCTGGATTAAATATTAACATATATGAACTCGTGCAGTTGCTTAGAGTAAATACAAAAGAATTATAAAACCTATTTAAGAAGCAAATAACAATGAAATTGGAAGTTTGAGCTGCAAAAAATTTTCACTTTTTTAAAAGCTATCTTTTAAGTTCATCTGCAAGTTCAATTTGCAGAGCTTTACCTTTAAAAAAGCTAAAAAAAAACATTCCTCATTGTGAAAATTACCCGATCAACTGGTGTGAAAACTACGGAGGTTGTGAGATGGCAAACGATGAACGATGACGATCTATTTAAAAAAAAAAAAACATGATGAGACTACCAAAAGAATATGTTCATGATCACATGTATATATGAGTATAGAAGAAAGGAAAAGAGGCAATATCTGATAATCTTTAATTTTCTTATGAATACGATACTATCAATCTAATGAAAAAAAAAGGAGAGAAAAAAACATTCGCTACCTACCACTTTCAAAAATCGAAAAAAAAACGATTTAAATCAAAATCAAAAAACCTGTATTTCTAAACAAGAAGTTTTTATATACATATAGTAAATATATCCAATATACAATAGCTCTATGGCTCTTTAAAGAAAACGTATAGTAAATCCATTCGATGAAATACAAAATTTTTAAAATTCTTTCATTTATATAAAATATTGATTTAAAAGTGTAAAGATACTTGTAAAATCAAATATTTTTCAAAAAAAGGTAGAAAATACCATCAGTACTAAGAATAATTTCTGCACGACCGTCCGTCAACTGTGAAATCACACCACCAGCAATGTTTTGTGATTTTCAACAGTTAAATAGGTGATCATCGTTTTGTTAAGTAGATCGTATTTTTAATGCACAATAATGCTACGATCTCATACGTTTTGATCGATGCATATGTGCGTATGTCTGTCTGCGTGTATGTGTGTATATATCCGTATATGTCCGCGCGTGTGGGGGTGGGTGTGTTATGTGTGCTTATGTCCGTGTGCCTTTGTGTGTGTCTTTGTGTGTATGTATGATCGTCGATCAGATATCTACACACATTTTCTTCGCATTATCACTTTTGCGGTCGGTCGAAGTGTTTCTCCAAATTTTCCAAATTTTTCCATAATTCCAAATTACCATCCAAATGAATTTCAGGAGTAAGCCGACCCATGAATTCTCCTTCACCGCTGCTGAGAAAATAGTTTACTTATTTTAAAACAATCCACTTATTCGCTAACTGACGTAAACATCAGATAGACCAATAAACTTGCAAATGCATCCCAATTTTCGCCTCAAAATAGTATAAAATACCATTCATATTCTAGAATAAAAGAAAGCGTTTCAAATGACAAAGATAGAATGATAATATTAATACAAACAGTTACATTTTAATATATCTAAATTTGGCATTTTTAGGACATATTATGCACTCTTTTTTCTCTGTGAAAATGGAAAATTTTGAGGGGCACGAGAAGCGAAACTTCACACGGTAATGAAACCAGATGTATGCCTACGAGACAAGATCACAGTCATATAGGTGTAGGTGCTAAAACAACCAAAAGCTTCTATGGCATTCCTCTCGATTAATCCTAGATGCCAAGTCCATAGATGGTTTCTGCGATTTATAAATTACACAACAGCAGTTACATATATATATATAAGCGAACGATGCTTCTTAAAATGTAAACTCATAAAGGAAATAAAAGCGCACTATTTGTTGGGAAATGATTTCGGAACGCGTTTAGCGCATTCCAAACGAGTTCTTCACGAGTGAATTAGCCGACATCGAATTTGTCACAGGAACCCTCTTTTCGCTCAAATAAAACAGCGAACGGCATATTGTCGAATAATATCTTATGCGCGAATAAAGTCAACTAGTAAAATTCGTCGAAATACGGCTCACAAGGAAATTGGACATTTAAAGCGACAGAAAATAGTACTGTTTGATAGCTACAAAATAGAAGCAAATACCATATAATCAGCCATTTGCACCATAAAACTTTACAAATCTATTAGCAATATATTAGAATATAGCTCTATTCGGAATATAGCTTAAAGGACCCTCAGTGAGAGTAATGGAATTAATGTTTTAGTGTCCTAATCGTAAAATTGATTTGTTCTTTTTTGATAAATATATTTAAAAAATCGATATAACTGATCTTATACTCGAAGAGCTTTTAACAGTGACAAGGAGAGGTATGTTTAATATACTAGCAGCCATTTAGAATGAATAATAAACAACGTTATAAATAAATTTTTTTAGTTCTCATAGATTTTAGAAAAATTTCTGGAGAAAGAAAATTTTTCCATTGGTTTTCTCTGAGTATCAGAAAAATATCTATCAAAAAATCGAAAAATATGGAATATATACAAAAATTAGTATCAAATAAATTTTATGTGGAAAAACACTCTTACAATATCGCATCGACAATTAAACAAAATGAGAAAATATATTCCCAACGATACACCTGCTTTATGTCTACTTTCATATATTATTGCTAGCAAGCGCTGCCAAAAAAGCTTTCAAAACAAGATAAGCTTATATGAACTGCTAGATATTTGATCATAGCTGTAAGCTGACCAAAAAGATCTTAACCACAATAAGCTCTAATTAAATGAAATTCCTTAACGAATTGTGCATCAATTTTTTTTTCTGAAAATTCCTTTCATTTGTTTTTCTCAGTGTTACTATTACTCATTACTAATCCAATTTCTATGAAGAACAAAATTCGATCCAATAAAAGTATAAAAGCACAAAAGTGCATATAAAAAGTACTAAGGGGGGCTTTATGAGTTGATAGAATTTATGAGAGGTGTAATCATTTATACACATAAAAATCGATTCATATTTATTAATAGTTACTAGATAGTTGTCCTCTTGCATACAGCACATAAGCCATACGTATTTCCACAATCAAAAAGATCCCATGGACCCCACTTATCGTTTGACATATAAGCACAGTAACCGTTGCTTTCAGAAGATAGTGATTCCGTATTATTCCTCCAATTTGTATAATCGAACTTCGAGAAATCCACCCATTGAAAAGTATTGGCTGCGTTGGTGCTTGATTTGAGACCTATTGCTGCATGTGTGCACCAATGATCACCTGTTGCGAGACCTGGAAAAATTCATCTATTTGATGATTTTATATTGTACAGCTATAGACTAATTTAATTTTTATGCAAAATTTTCGTAGTATTTCAATTCTGCATAATTATCGGCGTGAGAGAGGAAAAGAAAAGAAGTCAGAGGTAGCGAACGGGGAATATGGGAGGACTGATGAGTGTTGGTGGTTGCCTCTAGATGGGCTAATGGCATTCTGAGAAGCGCTAATATTTTTAGATCGGTACTGAGGTAAGAAAAAGCTCAATTAAAACATATGAGAAAGCAACTGTCTTTCTTTATGCGGGAAAAATTTGGTATGCACTTCACATCGAAGAAACGCCAAGTTGAAATGACTTGTGAAAATACTTCATTCCAACCTCCCTCTTCCAATCATTTGGTTAGTTACAAAATCTGTTTTACAAATCACCAATAAAAATGAATCTTATTTAAGCAGTCGATAAAATTAGTCGAGTTTTTTGAAAAATATTTGTAGAAAAAAATATTTCAGAACATTTTAAAGGGAAAAATCGAATGCAATAAAACTATTTTTAGGAACAGTAATGCATATCTCTCTTCAGTAAATTAAAGTGGTGAATCAAGTTCGGACAGCAAACTTTGTTAGGTCAAATGTGTTGTAACTAACAATATTTTGAAACTCTACTTAATTTTTGTTGATTATTTATGAACTATAATCACATGGAAGTGATACTTAAAATTTGATAACCGTTGAACCAACCAATCAGCATCGGTGAAATACTAATTCTAACAATGAATTATGCATAAATGATCGATTCTATAGGAAAATGCGCCAAAAAGCTTTATGTTGTTGTTGCTTCAACATCTACACAGATAGCCGATCTAATCAGCAGAATTACAAAAAGCATATATTATACACGGCTCATCTTCATTCTTCAATATTTGTTAGATTTTGATTGAAGGATGAAACTTACTTCGATCTTTGTAATTTGGAAACTTGAGCATCTAAAAGTAGATTTGTAGAAGAAGAACTTACAACGTACCATAAACGAACTGATTTTCCACATCTGAGTGTACTGAAGTGAGATAGCCACCTTCTTTTAGACAAGCATTCGCGATATGCTCCCATCTCATCCACGAAGAATGGTCATTCAAAACCTCAATAAAGAAAATATATAAATTCAATATTAATCGCTGATCGAACCCGTTCTGAGAAATATTACTTACGTTATTGAATCACATTTCTATTGATATTATTAGATAAAATATGGTGCTAATTGATAAGATTGAAAATAATTAAATGCGCGTAATGATGAAAGCGGAAATGATAAACACTTTCTAGCAGCTTATTTGGAAATTTCATTATAAAATAATAAACTCCATCTTAATGTTTTATGAGAAAATTTACATAGTACAATGAAAAATGAAAACTTACTTACTTTATACCATGCCTCGGTTGAGCCAAAGTATGTCCAATTTTTAGCTGCAAGATAAACCTACTTTTAACTTCTTTACTGCAATTTTTCATCTCATATAAACAATCTAGAATTTGGCATTTTCACCCTATTAGATAGGGTATTTTGTTAGAGAATAGAACAAAATAGACTCGGTGATGATAATCTTCCTTCTAGTGGTTTCCCGGCAGACCTTAATGAGCAGTGCACATGATGCACACTTTGCGCGAATACGAATTATATTAATTCTAAGAAAATCATAAAGGAACCATTAAAAATAATATGCAAGAAAACAAATAATTTTCCGGTTAGTACTTTAAAAAATATGCAAAATTTGTTTGTTAGCCAAGTGATTAGATCGACGATCGCTAAAGAAAGTCGGATTTAATATGCAAATTTAGTTGCAAAAATATTTGAGGAATATGTGACCAAACGAATGCCAATTCAGTAGGCTAATAAACGAATAAATGAATGCATATGCGCATCGCAATTACGGATGGAGAAACATCGGCGATATTATTACACCTGATATTATTTCTCTGTTTGTCACGGGGCTGAGATGACGCTCAGATATAACTTCACAGTCATTGACTCAATTCACAAAAAGAAACCACCCATAAATAAATTCTAAATAAGTATTTCGCAAAAGAGACGACATAGGAGCTGCGTTTATCCGCTTTCATCCACAGACAAACTGTGCTTATCCACATACAAACTATGCATATCCACAGACAAACTGTGCTTATCCATAGACAAACTGAGCTTATCCATAGACAAACTGTGCTTAGGTATAGACAAACTGTGCTTATCCATAGACAAACTCTGCTTATCCATAGACAAACTGCGCTTATCCATAGACAAACTGCGCTTATCTATAGACAAACTGTGCTTATCCAGTGCTTATCCATAGACAAACTGTGCTTATCCATAGATGAACTGCGCTTATCCATAGATAAACTGCGCTTATCCACAGACAGAAAAAAAAAATGCTGCAACATGTGTACAGGGTAGTCACCTTCGATAAACCTTCGTTTGTGTTGAAATTTTTCTAATAGCTCTTGAATTGTCATTATAAATTATGGGAAGAACATTAGAGAATAGATATTTGAAGCATTTAATAAAAACCATTGATGAAATTAAAGGAATACGGTAAGCGAGAACAGTATCCTTCGACGTGGGATATGATAGCATGCTAGCTCCTTTTAACTAGAACACATGGTCCTACTGTTAAATTTCTCAACTTGATTTGCATTTTAACAATCCAACGTTTCTGAAAATTTCCTATGTTTTCATCATTTTTGATTGACCAATCAGATCAATAATCGATGCCTCAATCAATCTCATTTAATTGTGCGTCCACTTGTGGTCAACAGATCTTCAGAACGCAGGGTCTATGGGGTAGTATTGCAATTTCTATTCCTTCTCATCGTTCCAAAATGTCCCCTTTCTATATTGTCATGATAACAAACATGCGGTATTTTTCGTATTTTATTTCAGATGCAGCTCAAGCAATCAAGCTAATAGAAATAAGGATCTCAGCGATTAATATATTCATTAAAAAGCATACCTCTGAGATCGTCGGTCTCAGTGGACGTTGTGGTTATTGCAGGTAGTGATATGCAAGGTGTAGCCAATGGTTGCGTAGTGCAAGGCTCACAAGGAGCGCATGACTGCGCAATAGTCTCGGTCTTTGCCTTCTGAAAAGTAGTAGCTTGTGATGCAACTTCAGGATCACCGGAATAGTTCGGAGAAGACAACTGATCGTCAACCGGTATATCAGGCAGCGAACTCGATGGCAGTTTAGAATCGTCGAGATAACTTGGGGAAGACAATTGAGCATCAGCCGAAATGCTAGGCAATGTATTCGATGACACATCAAAATCGGTGAAATAGTCCGAGGAAGACAGCTGGTCGTCAGCCGATATATTACGCAATGCGCCATCCAAATGCTTGTCGGCTGAACTCCCCAAACAACCTGAAATTAATTTACGTAGAAGAATTAAACTTATCACAAGAATTGTGGTTGATGTTTTACCAATACTATGACGTCATCATATCTACAGCCTAGTTTTATATAGATACAAATTTCAGCCTGGCGAAAGATCAACACGAAAATCTGAACAGTTCGTTTGAATGGATGTATTCGTTGCATAGAAGCTCCCTACTAATTTGTGATGAAAAATAAAAACTCGATCTCTAATATATGGTTTTTAACGAGAAAAACTTATCTTAGGAATAAATTAAAAAATTAAAGAGCTCACTTTGGCAATCATAGATGATCAACATCGTTTCGCAAATAAAAAATTTCTTCTCATTACAATCAGTTGTATACCATTTTCCAGTGGTGAGATTTGCAGCTACACATAATTCACTTCCGTTATCGGAAGGATATCCTGAAAGAATATTCACTTTTTAATGATAACATCGTAGAATAAAAGCAGTAAGATATCAGATATAATATTAGATACAGATATAAGCAGTAAAATCATCGTTACCTTCAGCCCAATTATTATATAAAAGAATGGATCCATCACTCCACCGCCATGATCTGTGTCCGTCAGTTTTCTCTAATCCAAGCCAATAGTCGTATGTCGTAAATCTCTCAACGGCGATTCCTAAAATCGAGATCCTTCTTAAATTCCCTTAATAAGAAAAAGTGAAAATGCTTAATTTTTGGAAATTTAAGCTCTAAAATTTGCAATTCTCCGACTTGTTAATTTAATAGCAATCTCTACTAATCGATAAATTGAATACATTCGACCTCCATTGATAAATGCAGTACATTGAAAGAAAAGATTAAATTTTCAAATTCAATCCATAAGACTTCACGACCTTTGATCTTTGATCATTTAAAAAATTATGTCATTTTATATGCGCCTCTAAATTCAAATTCAAATTTTGAACATAATGGTCGTGTTGAATAGTAACAAGTGCGGTTTTCACATAATAAACAGCCTTAAAATATTAAAAGTGAAAGTTTACTACTAGAATTGATGGACTGGTGGACGAGGAACATCACAAATCTCTTCGTCGGAAGTGAGCATCACATGCGGAAGAATACCTTATTTTATATACTTATACATTTAAATACAACGCAAATAACCGTACTTTATATATATATATATATATATATATATATATATATATATATATATATATANAAAATATAACTGAAAAACGATTACCTAAGACGAAATTTTGCTGGGATTCATTGAAGACGGTCAGTAAACGACAATTGATACTCGAACATATCGTTTCGGCATCTCCTTTCGTTTGTGATGAGTGAATAAAAAAGAAACACCTTCCGAAAGCATTGATACCACCATTGAAACATAACAAATCACTCCAAACAACAAGAAATGAACATCCAAACAAAAGAATGACTTTAACTGTCATTGCTGAAAAGATTAATCCACATTTGAATAAACTTCAGAAATAGGTGATAGGCTTAAGAATTAACTATTAACTAATCGCAAGCCATGAACACCGTATAGTCGTGAATCAAGCCATTTAACATTACTGATAGAGTTTTTCAAGTGAAGAAAAGGAAATATTATTCTAGAGAAGAATGCTGTAGAAGCAAGGTTTTATTTAAATTGATCAACAGTTTCTAAGCTTTTTAATTTGTGCGCTGAATATATCAAGCGTTACGCTATAGCTGCAATCTTATCTACTATTCCTATTTGTTATTTACAAACGAATAATTCCACTATTTTAGGTTGGCCACACAATTCTAAAAACATTAAGGTACCATTTATGAAGGCGTCATGCTGAGATCAGCAAAAATAAATATTTGCTAATAAATAATAATGCAATTTGCATCAATTATATTCAAAATTTTCATTCTTCAACTAATTGTTACTGTAGGCATGAAGAGATAATCCAACTACTTCCTCGTTTATTCATTCACTCTCCTCTTTATCCGCCGAAAAATTAATACTATTATACTATGAATATTATTAATTTACTGTAGGCAATAAAGCAATAATGCTAAGTCAAGTGCATTTGATAGTGCACGTGGGTGTTTAAATACGAATAAAAATACATTCAAAGAAAGTACCACTGAAAAATGTAGATATAAATATTACAACACTTAAGAAAAAAAAAAGAAAATACTCCTAATTTACTTGGCTATTTTTGATAGCAATCTAAGTTCATCAAAATTGAAATTTTTTAACATGTAAAAGATCTACTAGAATAGAAATTAATTTCATTAACGATCAATAAGATGACCCTCTCTAAATGGTCACCAAATGGTCAGCACATTTGCTTGGTATTACATCAAGTGGTGATCTTAAGCTGCAAGTGAAAGTCGGTGAGGAGCAATTTCGGCGAAAAGTCCCCAAAATTTCAAACTTACTCTTAAAAGAGATTGCTGGACCACCCTCCCTCTTCCAGAAGTTCATCACCTCCCTCTGGTTTTAAAGAAGTACGCTTGGAGCTGTACAGCCTACTTTTTTACATCTAACATTACATAAAAAATTAAATTCAAAAGGTGGAAAACGTTCAGCAAAGGCATAGAATATTCAGCACTTCTACGCTATGAAAAGTATGAGAACATAAAAGCAGCGAAAAACCTTATAAACGCTTACGAATGTGATAACCCAAATGTGATAAGCGCTGATTAAAGAATGAAAAAAAAACGCCCTTTATATACACGCTTATTTCACTGATGTTATTTTAAAGTGAAGATAAAATGCGTAGTTCTTTTTTTTAAATTTACATGAGCCTTATCAACCATAAATATCGATAAACGGAAGCAAAGAGATACCAAATACATTGTTGAGGACGAAATCTGACTCCCTTAGCATAAAAGCCCACCAAATTCTTCCCCTCCCTTTTTCTTTCGCCATCATCTCTTCTAAATTCATATAGCATTCACCCCTCCCCCCTCCTCCACCTCCCCCAACGCATCAAAAAAATAACAAAAACTTACTGTTACGTTAACCTACTAAATGGAACGCTGATTGTTCCAGACGTTCAAAACACAACCATAACAGTTTCATTTCTTGGTATATGCATAAAAATTCATACAAAATCACGTTAAGTGGGGCCTAAGCGTTTGTTTCGATAGCGGAATGGAAGCGCTACGCGTAGGAATGAATGAAGCTAAAGCTGCCCATATAGAAATGAGGTAGACATGGAAGATGACGCTACTATTCCCCTAATTTTTCTCCCTTTGTTGTTGTTCTTCTCCATGCCAGAGCTAATGCTGAGTAATAAACTAGATGTCGACCCAATATTTCAAAGGATCTTGTGATTCAAAGGATTCAAAGGGTACCTCCGGGATTTTGCTCTTCGTGACCCTTTCCCCGACTTTTTGAAAGTTCATTTAGAGGAAGGGGGCCACAAACCGACCTGAAATCCTTCCATTCGAATCGTACAATTGCAGTTCTAAACGTAAGAACAATAGCTGCACGAGGACACGCATTTCAAATCGTAATGCACAATAAGTTTTATTTGAGGATTTGGTACCTGTAAGAACAAAAACATCAACAATGACAACAAGTAATAACGAATAACAACGAGTAAAAAATGGATAACAAACTCAAAAAGTACGAAAACACAAATCAAAATTTCAATTCAACCAAAGTCTTTTCAAATCAGCTATTTTTTAATAAAACGAGAATAATTTTCAACAAGATGCATCGAAAAAAACTGATTTTTTTCCTGAATTTTCTAATATTTTTATTGAAAAAAAAGTTACGCTCGAGAGAAGAAATTTCTCTCCGGATCAATAAATCTAAAAAAAAACGGCCAAAAGAAGGAAAATTTTTCAAATAAATGAAAAACGCTTGCAGCAATAAATTATTTTCGCTCAAAAATTATTCGTATAAAAATATTTACAAAAAATACTTCAAAAATTATAACACAATAGTGCATCTCCGAAAATTATATATGTAATGGCTTCATTCATAAATTTTCGACTCATAATCTAGAAGGTTATAGAATGAATCCATGTAAACAAATTTGTCACTTTTTATTGTGTTATAACGCCTCCAAAAATTGAATTAAACCAAAAATATTATTGGAAATGATCCAATCCAATAAATATGCCCACTAAATTTTGTCGTAGTGAAGAAATTGAATTTCAACACCACAACTTTTACAACTAAAGGAAATACAAACATATGCACAAAAGTTTTAAAAAAAAAATTGTAGTCTCATCAAACGCTTCGAATAAGAACTTATAATATACTTTTACAACAAAAGATGCACTTTCTCTGATGCATTTTCTGCAGTTTTTGCAACAAAAATAAAAGAATTAAACTTCACAAATCACAAAAAAATGCATCTTTCAGTGATAACAACAATTAAACTGCTATCAATACCTTATATGAATGCACCTTTCTGGAAATTCTCATAAATTGTGAGCAATTTTGGATCTGTTCGAGGAATGACCACCTTCAATGATTCGCTGAAATAAAAATTCAACATGAACAAAGTATACAATTACGAAGAAAATTCCATAGAAATTAAGAATATTGACTTATCTATTTGTTGCAGTAATCAATAATTTGTGAATTTAATAAATAATTGTTCAGTTGATCGCCAATCAATAAAAGCAATCGTTTATGCAAAATCAGCCGTTTATTTAATCATAATAGGATTTGCCTAAATTATTTGCATACTTAACTGTCAGATCAATCTCTCTCATTTCTATCCAAGGTAGCAGTGCTTGATAATTCCAAAGCGAAAAACACATTCCGACGCCTTACGTATCGTTAAAAATCGGTGGAATATTTCAAAAAAGAAAAAAAAACAGCACAAAAAACTGGAATATTTTAGAAAAAACTCGAGGTATCTCGAAAAATTCGAAGTAAGCGTAATCGGCCTCTTCAATCAGTGACATTATAAAATGTGGAGGTTTTACTATTTCTTCAATTGTACGTTTCCACTGCAGATGTAAGAAACAGGATAGGTCTCTTGGATCGTTTATCCTTATCAACTACCTTAAGGAGCACTGACAACAATGAATGGCCTGATATTAGATAAAAATTCCATCATATATAATCACGCAAAAAGTTTTTTGTTACAAAAAAAAGCCGTGTTACGCAAATTCGGATCCCACCACGAAAATATGCTTTAACTTCTATTAAATCAACCCTACCTCCTTGCTACTCCAGTCCGCCGTTGCAACCTTCGAAAGAAGAAGAACCACACTTTGAGAGGATATAATACAAAATAAAAAGCTCAGATATACCGCAGTCTTTAAACCAGTACCGGAAAAGCTAGTGGCATCATGCTGGCACATACACTTCAGAAGTCAAGGTCCGTTAGCATAGACCCGTTAGAGAAAATCATTTTGCAGGAAACATCAAATGACCGAATATAAAGAAGTATAAAACCCATACAGGAAATGTTTTCGTCGAACCACTTCAGCAGTGATATCCTCACGCATCGCTATAAGTGCCGCTTGACGACATAACGCTACAATCTCGGCTCCCGAATATCGAACTGTTCGAGTAACCAACTCATTCACATCGACATCCTCATCAATTTTCATTCGATTCATATGCAGGTGCAAAATTGATAATCTTAAATTATATATTCATAAATGGTGCTAAAAAAGCGTAATAAATTCGTTTGAGGCACATGAATTTCAACAACATAAGCGGAAATAGCTGTAAGAATGGCGAAACCGTTGTTTTTTCCTTATCACTTGGATTATGTCCGCATCATACGCTTAAAAAATTTAATAGCTGGGTCAGTTGTATCTAGCGATCATGTTTTTGAAAAAATACCAACTAAGAGTTGTGACGTTCACCTCAGAATACAGGAATTGCACGAAATGAACCAAATGGAAAAGTGGAACAGCAAAAAATTCTCGTTCGAAGAATGTCCAAAAATTCCAAATGAAAATTTTACGGACACTCTCTGGAAGAATTCGCGAAAAAGGATTTTGGCCTTTTCCTTTCAGCTTCCCCCCCCCCCCCCCCCCCCCCCCCCCCCCCACCCCCCCCCCTCCTCACACCTGTGTAACCACCTTTGCAATATATTGCTCTATCTGTACCACTGGCATAATACAATTTTTCATACACAGCATTTGGATAATCTACACCATTGCTTTGCAAGAATTGATATTGTCTAATAGGTTCTAGACAAGGAGAGCGCAGAACGGAAAGTAATATAGAAAATTTTATGCGAAAACATCCTCATGCACTCTAAATATGCGACCTTGTGAGTGGCAGCATAATCCGGGCTAAGCTACCTCATCACAAAATCAACCTTTTTGGGAGTCTTCGTATACCCCCTCATAAGCAGTTCAAATAGACAGTAACTAGACATGGTCACCCCTTCATAAGCAGTTCAAATAGACAGTAACTAGACATGGTCACCCCTTCATAAGCAGTTCAAATAGACAGTAACTAGACATGGTCACCCCTTCATAAGCAGTTCAAATAGACAGTAACTAGACATGGTCACCCCTTCATAAGCAGTTCAAATAGACAGTAACTAGACATGGTCACCCCTTCATAAGCAGTTCAAATAGACAGTAACTAGACATGGTCACCCCTTCATAAGCAGTTCAAATAGACAGTAACTAGACATGGTCACCCCTTCATAAGCAGTTCAAATAGACAGTAACTAGACATGGTCACCCCTTCATAAGCAGTTCAAATAGACAGTAACTAGACATGGTCACCCCTTCATAAGCAGTTCAAATAGACAGTAACTAGACATGGTCACCCCTTCATAAGCAGTTCAAATAGACAGTAACTAGACATGGTCACCCCTTCATAAGCAGTTCAAATAGACAGTAACTAGACATGGTCACCCCTTCATAAGCAGTTCAAATAGACAGTAACTAGACATGGTCACCCCTTCATAAGCAGTTCAAATAGACAGTAACTAGACATGGTCACCCCTTCATAAGCAGTTCAAATAGACAGTAACTAGACATGGTCACCCCTTCATAAGCAGTTCAAATAGACAGTAACTAGACATGGTCACCCCTTCATAAGCAGTTCAAATAGACAGTAACTAGACATGGTCACCCCTTCATAAGCAGTTCAAATAGACAGTAACTAGACATGGTCACCCCTTCATAAGCAGTTCAAATAGACAGTAACTAGACATGGTCACCCCTTCATAAGCAGTTCAAATAGACAGTAACTAGACATGGTCAATGCTACATTCTATTTTACAAGCAGCTACATGAAAGGAAATAATAGTATCTTGCTGCAAAGACAACGGTTTGCCACTGAACGATGTGCACAGGACAAAATGCATTTGTTAGCGGTATAACAACCAGTCACAAGTCAGACGTTTACAGCGATTACAGGAGGTAATAGCGGTGGCAAAATTTGTATTTCACTTACTGTAAACGAACGACCCAAAGTACAAACATACTTCAAAGCGACGCAGACCACTGCCGATCAACCACTCACCTTTAATATTGCACTGTTTTTAAGTACAGGTAATATGAAACCAATCTTTCACCTCCTGCGCGGACCCTCAATTCACCCGGCAGGTAGTAATATTGCCCGGAAGGAGAATCTGACTCTGTCCTCCTTTTCCTTCCCTTCCTTTCTCCCGCAAAAAAAGCAGATTTTTGCACACCATCAAATGAAGAAATCCTCGCCTCCACCTGCGATTGGAATAAGCGATACTCAACCGCAATTAGAAAACGAGGACATATAGGCTTATTGATTTCCCAGCAGCACTACCATGCAGTGCATCGGATGGAAAATGACACCGCCTCAATATTGAGTCACTATATGATAAATTAGTGATGGCATTTTTACATTGAATGAAATCACATTTTTCTTCAGCAATCAAAAAATGGAAAACAACTTACCGAGTTTTCTCGTCTGGCAATGGCACATATATAGAGCGATCCAATCGACCCGGTCGTAGTAATGCGCTATCAAGGGTATCAGGACGATTCGTTGCCGCTAATACAAGCACACCACTCTTCTTTTCAAGACCATCTGTGGAAAACCAGAAATATTATAGCTTTCCAATAAAACAGATTTTTTGCACACTTCCAAATAAGGCAGAGCATTCCTTAATTGGTCATTGATGTAAGCGTTGTTCAATTTTATTTAATTTCTTTGAAAAATACAATTTAATACTAAACAAATGTTGAATTTGTGATAGTCTTCCTCATCTTCTGCCTCTTGAAGAAATGCAAAAACAGAAAATTTGGTTAAACGTTTCTAATGGTAAGGTAAATCTAAAGTCCAGTTCGTGAACTAGGGACGAACCATTCTTAACATGTGAGCAGACGAAGGGGGCCATCTGAACATTCCAAATGAAGATATGAGTATGGAACGATTGCAAAACATACTACTGACCAACACTATGGGTAATACAGCTGAGACGCTTATCCATATAAACCTAACCAAACTATAGTGCATATTCAAAAACCTGCAACTCTAACTTCACCTGTTCCCAAACTTCCTGACACACCTATATCCATACATCTAATGGCACATACACGATATTGAGATAATTAATTTTGCAATTGCAAAATAAAGGCATAAAAGAAGAAGTAACCGATAACCTAATTCCGTGAGCAATTGCGCGAGCACACGATCGCCGACTCCACTGCCTGACCTCTCACCTCTGATGACCGCAACTGCATCAATCTCATCAAAAAATAGAATTGTTGGTGCAACCTAAACCAGAGAAAAAACCACTCCAACAAAATGGCAAACAACCTTAACAAGTTGATACTCCAATTGTGCAATAAAACCATAACTAATACTCGCTCCTCGTCTTCCAGTATTTTTTGACGCACCAATTTCCGGTTCGGTCATCTTCACCACACCGGATGTTTCGTCTCCGAGGTTTTTTAATCTCTGGCAACTTTTGCCTATGGGTTCCTGGCCCGATGATTCACTTCTTCGGATCCACTGTCGATTGAGAGGTCGAGGTTCAACTCTCGTAACTCGTAATGTATTCTGACTTAAAATGTATAGCACATTTAGGTTTCAATTGATAAACTCGAGATCATCGAGTTAAACCTTTGCTTATCACTTGAAAAACATTCCACCTCCTTAATCCTCAATTTCTACTTAGTAGCTAAACAGGTTCTTAAAATAAACAGTGACGTTTTCTATTACCTGTCTGGCCCGTCGGAATAGCTCTCGGACAGCTCTCTCTGATTCGCCAACCCATTTACTGAACAATTCGGGACCCTTTACGGCCAGAAAGTTTAAACGAGATTGCGATGCAAGTGCACGAGCAATAAGCGTTTTACTACATCCTGGTGGACCATAGAGTAAAATCCCTGATGGTGGTTCAATACCAAAGCGCTTGAATGCATCCGCATGCAATTGTGGCCAGATGACTGCCTAAAATACAACAATTCTTTTTCATGCATTACCAACTTCTATTCTCTCATATCACTCGTTAGAGGGATATCAAACGATTAAGCGTGCAAAATTTGGTACTCCCTATGGGGACGAAAAAGAACACAACTCTCGGTCTTTTCAATGACCATTTACTGGCTTCATTGAAATGGTAGTTTTTATGAAAATTTTCTTCTTTTATTCTTTTTAAATGATATTCAAATTTCTACGATTATAGATGAATCATGTTTTACTCAATAATTATTTGCATTTCACTCTATTCAATTCCTTTTTTGGTAAATTTTCAATTAGTTGGGATAAAGAACAATGAAAATGATAGAATTGATAATACTGTTGTATGTTTGCAATAAAAAAGTAAATTAAATATTATAAATAAAGGAGAAGATAAGCAGAATGAAAGAGAACCAAAAAATTTCAGTAATGGGAGAAAACTTCGATAAAGAGAAGCACAATGCACTTCTAATATATAGGGACTAATAATCAACAATAAAAAGTTCACATAAACGATGTGAAAGCGATACCCTATGGCACTAATAAAGGCAAACGGTGAGGAATACTCTCTCTCCCCTCCGTCTCTCCATTAAACTTAGTTGAGAAAAAGGCACCTCCAAAACGAATTGTCGAATACCTGTTGGACGAACACGCCTACGAGCACTTTCAAACCTCTTTACAACATCTGATTCACTCTTCGCATCGAATTCAGCCAAGCAACACAGACACTTCAAGTCGGAACCCGTAAATCCATGTGTTTCCCTATAATCAAACCACTTATGCAATTTATAATAACCTAAACATAAACATAACATAAATCCATCTACTTATAGATATAGCAATTCATTCAAAAGATCGAACATTTTTATAATATTATATAATTTATAGTTTATATTTGGCAATGTTTTCGGTTTAAACGTGCATATGTTTCTTGGTTGACGCCATTTAAGAAAGAGTACGCCGAAATACAGCAATCAACGATCATCTGTATTTTTTTGCTCATGCTCGATAGTAGTGAAACGTCCCGTTTATTGCGTCACATGTAAAATAAATTAACATTCCGTTTTTAAATCTTACGACTAATGGGTTTTCAAATTTTCATCGATGGGAAACACATCGAAAGCAAAATTCATAGTTGTAGTTCTACCTTGATTATTGAAAATTATCTGCTGAAAAAAAAGCGTTCGTTATTCGCCTTTCGAAACTCAAGAAATCTAGAAAAATTTAATTCAAAATCCAAAAATAAAAAAAACGTTTTTTTTTCAGTTCAATTGAATGCTTCCTATACAAGTAAATATACGATTGTAATAGTTTCAAAATTTCAATCCATAATTGATGATCAACTTTGCAGCATGTCTCCGACAAAAATCAATCCTGGATGGTTTATTGCCGCAGGGAATTTCCTAAATCCTTTCCTTCATCAAGTATAACGTGAGGAACACATGAAAAATAACTGAAAAAAGCACTCACCTTGCAATGCTCTCAATGACATCTCTAGAGGCAAAACCATCATCATGCAGTAACACGTTAAGAATTTCAATACGTTCGTGTAGTGAAGGCACGGTAAGTTCAATTTCGATTGGAAAACGACGTCGTAACGATAGTTCAAGCTCATCCACTTGTCGTATAGCAAGTACAATTGATAAGTTTCGATGAGTATCCATTAGCCTATAACATTTCTCTAAGCTTCGATATCCACTCAACAATTTGCAACATCATACATTTTATATACATGGTCAGTTCAGTGAATAGAAAATATGTCTTTGGAAGATCATAGATGTCTACCATCAAGAATCCGATCAGAGCATCTGAATCGAATCAGAACACCGTTGAGACAATGGATTCAAACCCCTCATCATTCACTGCTATAACCATTTCAAACAACTTCAATCTATCATGCAATAGAATCAATGACGATTCTAGTTCAAAATAAACCTCAACACGGAAATACGAAAACAAAATGACTGAATGAATAATCACAATATTCATGTTAGCGACGTTTATTTCATTGAATATGTTATCAACCTTAATATGAGCCAACGAGGTTCGATAAGTGAGTAGCTCAATAATAAAACACAAATGATACCACTCAGTTAATATGCAATCATCAATACGGAACAATTTCTTGAAAAAATAAAATATCACCTTCTCAAAAAAATTTCTTTTAAGACACAAATAAAAAAACATCTTTAAACAGGTACCTATATTCTGATGCATTTCTTAAAAAATTTAATTACACAGATCGAAAGATTTAATTATATGAAAACCGTTTCATCTAAAAGAAGTGACAGATTCGAAGTCTTTTCACCTGCCTCTGTCCTGATTTTAAAATCCAAAGACCGGAAAAAAATAACCAAGGAATGAACAATATTCTCGCCCACTACAATTTTCAACATCCACCGCTGAATATGGTACAACAAAAAACTTTAAATAAATATTCAATAATTAAAAGATTCTAATGCTACGATCACTTTCTATAGATATATATCTATAATAAAATATAGATTTATGCCACATATTTCATGTGCCCAGCGATGTATTTAGGGAATAGGTCGTATATACTACATGAATCTGGTATAAGCCTTCAATAAACAAAGAAAAACGTATGAGCGGAAATCGATAATGGTTGAATGACCCAATGATTTTGATGGGAATTCCACGTTTTCATTTAGTGGAATATTTTTACCAAAATAACCCCTATCCATAGGTGCTAATGGTATGTATCGAATGTAAAAATTTCCCTGTTCCAATCTTCTTTCACAATAGAAATAAAAATAAAAAAATCGAAAATAAAAACAAACCTCGATAATATCTGTATGCATAATGAATCGGTTTTCTTCTTCAAATCATCAAAATCATCAATGAGAATCGCGATTCTATTAACATTTCCTAATAAAGCGATTTGTTCATCGAAATTCGAATTGCTTTCGATCATAATAGCCAAATTACCCAATTGTTCGCGTATAATATTCAATAATAATGTTTTACCACAACCCGATATACTTCTTAAGATAATCGAGCATGCATTCCCACCACTATAAAACAATTACTGCATTTATTGGCACAAACTTCAAAGTATTTAATAAGAGCAATTAGCAAGATGGTATGACCATCGTTTCTTCCCAATCACAAACACCGTCTATCGAAATCAACATCTACCTTTCTAAGTGAGGCACTGAATATTCACCAACCAAAAGAACATGAAATTTCATTAACACTTCAATGCAGATCGAGCTCAACCATGGTCGATTCGCACAACCACAACGCCATAATCCTAAATCATCCAAAACTTTTCTAGATCGATTGAAACACAACTGAATCATTCTTTTCCGTTTCAATACCACATAAAGACATTAAAAACACAGAGATCATGTCCAAAACTATTAACGCAACGAAAGACTGAAGTTAAAAGCGATATACTATATCCTACCATCATGCCTAATCGAAGAACTTTTTAAATTTTAAAAGGTTACTCTGTAGAGTTCAACATTTTCTATTCGAGGAAATATAAAAAGTTGCACCTATTTATATGATCGCATATTTACAGTAATAAAAATATTAGCGATGCAACCCTCCATTACAAGTAATGTAACTTATAAAGTGCTTTCTAACACGTTCTTGTTCCCTCGGTTGTTTCTTAGCACAAATACAATAAAAACTTATTCAAGGGAAGGAAGGGTAGGGGAAAGTGGGGGGGGGGGGGGATCTTTTCGGTTGGGTAACATATTGAAGAACAACGAAAGCACCTGGACTTCCCAATTTATTTTCAGTGCAAAACGATGAAAAAATTATTACTAATATAGATCTAAACACATTGCTTAATCAAGAACCGCTGCAANTGCTCAATAATGTTCAACAATAAAAATAAAGTAAAGGAAACAGAAAACTTTCGAAATACAATCGTTTACATACAAATACTATTGACCATAATAGAATAACTTAGAAAGAAACGTTTCAATTCCCTTCACGGGAAAAGTCTCTCCCCCTCCCCCTTCCCTCTCCACAAATGCAAAAAACTTCAAAAAACAATTAACTTGAAAAAGAGATCGACTTGTTGGCATGGCAGTTCCCTATATACTCCTTTATGACACGACCCATAGAAATATTTGAAAATAATTTTCAATTAGAAAAAATCTTGGAGATAGAAATTCAAGGACAAATGGGGAGTGGAATTTCGATCATCTATCTTCATTATCTGCAGAATACGAAGGATCCAAATTCATGAGGACATTATTCCTTGCAAAACTTTGCCATGGTTTCTTCCATCTTTTATCTCAACTCTAAAAATCAAAAAACCAACCTGAAATGATCAGTGGAATAGAAATCATTAGAATCCATCAATGGTCTTAAACAAATCCTCTCCACTCGTACAATAGACGACTCAAAAATTGGAATAATACGTACAAGGCGATCATACGAACAATATGCATGCCAGAAACACATTTGAGGTACCTGTAATATTCCGCGTATCATCAATTCGAATATTAACTTAGAAAATCAAATAATAAATCAAGAATTCGAATGCTAAAACCAAAACCACTGGGAATGTAGGAAGAAAAATCGAAGAACATAACACGGAGGGTTAAATTTCATATATTTTCGCAGTTCTGCCTAACATAGTCATTAGATGATTAAAGTTACTTAAAAACAATGATAAACCGCCTAATAATGCAACCGACATTGACAGCCAGCCCCTCTAACATTTCCGTATAAACAGAAGACATAATCATTGAACTCCGAACTCCTTGAACGTTTGATAAAGTCACTCCCTGAACAGCTTTCATCCATTTCATCAAAAAAAAAGAAAAAAAAGAGACAATATGTTCATAGAGGATAGCTATCCCTATGTTATAATACACCCGACGCGATGCTTATTTAGTGGGTGAGTTCAATTTTCATCGATGCTATCGACAGTACACATAACGATTATTACTTGTTCTTCACATTTTAGATATCGGGTGAAGAATTCATTCATTGACCACAACAAGTATACTAGGCGAAAACCGGTCAGAGGGTGGTAAATCTTCTAGGATGGTAAGTATGAGCTAAACTTCTAGCATATTAACCTATGTACTAGGTATGTGTCTTTATGGAATTTCTTTATATATACACTAACATGATAGACACATGCAAACGAAAAAAACTAAAATTAGTATAGCTCATACGAAACAATTCTTAATTACCTCTCCCTCCTTCCCCCCCCCCCCCCCCCCCCCCCCCCAACCCCAACGTATCCTGAATTCGAAATGCCGCACCACTGACCACTTTTCATCGCTGAGGCAATCCATCCTCCCACGATCTAAACAACCATTTAAACATAACACAAAAAGATAAACACTTCACAATAGAAAAAAAATACAAACCTGATCACATGGCCAAATAGTTGCAATATAAGAAGCAATATCCGTAAATATAAGGCATGGTTGTCTTGCGAGTACTCCAAATTGAGCTAGAGTCTCCGAATGCACAAGTACTACATTATACTTTTCCCATCCACTAATATTCGGCGGTAGAAAATGTTCAGATTTAGCGAGTGAGTGCTTGATGGCAATCAAAACTCGTAATGGTGAAACTAGTTGCACCTCACTTTTATATGGATCATTTCCACAACTATCCTGAAATTCCCCTTTTAGTTATTTAACTTTAAATAAACGTTCAGAATGCTAATTGCAAACGATATGAAGGCAGGTGTGAGAAGGAAAGATGAAGGCTTCATGAGCTAGTGAGAGACGTAAAACTGAATAAAAATTTCGTCAATATTTTGCTAGAAAACTTTAAACTGGGCTCATCCAAGGTGTCTTAAAACTTATAACGCATAGGTTCCATGCGTATTATAACCCCTCAAGTATGCCCTACATGTATCTTTTCTCTCAAAATTTTATGCAGTACCTATAAAAAAGAATAAAAATCCCAAAAGAAAAGGATATAATAGTCGAGATTGTTTTATAAAGCAATAATTCGACGGATCTCGAGGTCATCACATCAGTGACGCATGATTTCGGATCTAACTTGAGATAAACAACAAAACTAAAGTAAACTAAAGGAGCCGAAGTGACCACTCAATGACTCCAGTTGGTCAGTACTAGAATTACTTCTGACTTTATAAGCAAATAAAAAGAATATAATTTAATAATTCAAACATAAGCCTACAGCAGACGAATAATCAACAACGTAGTGATGAGGTAGCTATTAGAAGGGCTACTAACTTCATTAGAAGGCGAAATAACTTAAAATTAATAAAAAGAGAAGATTAGAATTTTTGCAAATTTCCTGTGCAAGAATTTTAGGCAAAAACATTTTCATTCGACATTCTTTCCTCACGATTGTGTTCCCACGGGAAATTAATATGCCCACAAGGAGAGACGTTTCAAAATAAAATGAATAGGTATCCAACTCTTTTAAAATATAGAAATTTTAGAAGATCAAAAAGTTCTCAATAAGAAGGATCAAAGAATATATTTTTTCAGATCCATTTTCCCTTCTATTCCTACCATTTTTCGGGCGATCAAAGAAATTAAAAATGACACAAGGATAAGATATATGAGCCAATTCCGCTAGCGATTGATCCAAAATGATGAAAACTCCTGTCGATGCCTTATCAACAAACTACAAACTCCAACAACGTCAATTTTGCTGTGCACTTCTTCAAAGAACGACACTCACCGATCTTATCCATACTAAGACAGCAAATTATTAAACATTTAAGAAGCATTGAACAAACGTTATTATTATTGAAATTAAACTAGAATTAATTAAATTGAAATATATAAATCCACCTTATGACGTTGAAAATCTTTGGAAAGAACGAAGCATGAGCACACATCACATTCAGCAACCAATTTCTTTTTCTTTGCACTTGACATCGTTCTCGAGAAGCTGAAAATTCATGTACTCTATTCTTTACACTTTGAATGTCTATTCGACAATAGCCATATCCACGAAACGATAAATAAATAATTTAAAAAAAAAACAATATAACAAAAGTATACAAAAAAAAAAATTTAGAGTAGAACAAAGTAAATCGAGGAATACTCAAACTCTCTCCTTTTTGCCTCCGCCATTACTTTCCCTCCCCTCCCCCCCCTCCCTCCTTCTTTGCAAGGTTTGTGATGATTTGCTTTTCAAAAGGTTTCCCATGGGAAATTAAAGTTCACTTTCAAATAGGCAATAGAAAAAAAAAACGTAATTTCTGCTCCAGTACGCGTAAAACCATAGAAATGTATGAAACTCGATTTCATAAATCATTTTCCTTCTTTTCAATGGTAAATACTTTATATATTTAAGTAATTAAAATGAATAGACCTTAATTTTTTTTAAGTAAAAATGAATAAGTACTTAAATTAATTGCTCTTTTTTGCGCATAACGAATACAAATAAATAATTTGCAATTTTTTTCGCATGCGACATTTTTAGGTAAAAATTTGCATCTAATTGGCAAACCGCAAGAATAGCTTACTTAGAAAGATCGGAGTAATAAAAATGCCAATAATGGTACTTCGATATCGGATACGTTATAAGTTTTGATGAATTTCTTATACGCTTACTCACCGTTTAATTATGAATCACTTCATGGAAATTCTAAAACGTTTGAATTAAATAGTGAATTAAATAGTAATTCCACATCAAACGAAAGAATTAAATATTTTCCTTTCAAATAGTGAGAGTGAGGACGGTTATTATATGTGTTTCTATATTGATACGCATGAAATTCGACGATTTAACTCTTATCGATTTAACTTAAATAAGTTTAAGTTCAAAAGGTGGAAAATTTAAGCCATTTTATCTCCGATACTAGATAGTAGTAAAACCTGCTCGATGGCGATCTGATATCAGCTACCGCGAAGCATTATGCCATTTCAAGTCAATTGTTTCCGACGATTTCATATCCAGTAAGAACCAATCCATTTTTAAGCTGCGGGTCACCTCCACTCAACGATGCACAGGATAAGGGGAATCTCATCAAATATTCAAATATATCTCTAGTCACGGAAAAAAATTTGGTTTCTCGAGGAATGCAGCCACGTTTATTTTCTCTAAACCCTTCAATCTATACATCTGTCGTCATAATAAACCAACATCATACGGCGGCAGTAATATTCCCCGTATGTTCGAAGAAAAATTCACCTTTTTATTAAAATCTTATTTTCCACAAATTACAGAACTTCGCTATGTCCTCTTTGGGTCACCAAACCAATGATCATACCTTTACCGGGAAATTCTGACTATACTTGTTTACCCAACGAGATCATTAAAAGCGCCATAACGATGTTTATAAATTGTTTAGAAAGCTTTTCGAGACGTGCTCATTCAAGTTGTACATACTTCAAGAAATGCCTTAGCGAACCTACGCATACTCGGCCAACAATTTTAGCTAACAAATTTCAGCGCATTACGACGAAATTTTTTTATTTGAAAACTCAAATGTGAATGAACGACACTGATTGCATCGGCCAACCCTTCAATGGAGGTTCTCTCAGCGCTAATCCACTTCACGAAAGCAGATCTAATTCCCAGACGGGTAAGTAAGGCCACCTAAATTCTTTTTCCCACATTTGTAAGCGAGGGCCGAGAGTGGAAAAGAACAGAGTACTGATGCCAACAACTCAAAAAATAAATAAATGAATAAATACCCCAGTAAAAACAAATTCCTCTATTCTACAGCAATAAACGGATGACGGAAATTTTTCTGTGGGACCACTCTAGAACTCCGGAAAACTGGCCGGAATGAAACACAAGAAGTAAAAAATCAAAAGTAAGAAATTTAAAATCACCAACTCCCTCCTCTCTACTACACGTATATTGTTCCTTCTCTTTCTATCACCCTTTCTAGGAACAAACCGGACATATGCGCCCTCGAATATTCGAAAATATTGCGTTAACATATTTAACAACGAAGATCAATCAGATCCGATCGTGCTATACCGTAAAGCATTTTCACACGACATCGATTAGAGCATATTGTTCCATATCACTCACTGATAGCCTACATCATTAAAATATTTCAAACAATGCAAATATTACGAAAAAAAAAAACCTTAAAGAACGTTCTAAAATTTCAGAGGTGAAAAATATCAGAAATATTGGCTAGTCGCCAACGACCAATAGAAAAATAGAGATCAATGTGAATATTGGGAACAGAGATAAAAATTTTTTTATTTTACCAAAACAAGATTCTCATAAAAACAAAACATTATTATATGCATTTGAGAAAGCATTTCATAAAAGCAGAAAAAATAATTCACCTGTAAAGTTTGTTCACGTTTCCCTTCTAATTTTACGAGTTACTAAGCCATCCCTCCCCCCTCCTTCACAAAAAAATTCAACATTTTCAGCCATATTACTTCTAATAGTGACCCATATTTCATCATCAAATGCCATGCATATGATGCATATTTCTTATCACCATAGCGAGGGTTTATGAAGACATTCCCCTCTTTAAATATCAAATATTAAATTGAAATACAATCCCACTAGAGATTGACTAAAGAAAAAAGCAATAGCAATCGAAATAAGATCACATAAAGGAAACGGCTTGAAAAAGAACAAGCTATGCCTCAACAAAGAAATAAATAATAAAACATCTATGAAAAAACGAACTCAAAGATTCTAAAAGAATACTTTCACAGAAGACACTTAAAAAAAACCACTGAGGTAAGATACTGCAGAAATTAGATTTGGTGGACTATAACGATTGGGATGAAAGTGGAGAGATTAGTGGTATCCTCATCATACACTATTACTGTCCACGATGGAGCCATCAAATCTCTGCGTACACCTTTACCGCTTATAACGAGTGGGTAACATAACCGTAAAAGAGTAACAATTAACCGAACATAAAACGGCTGCATCCACAATTCTATCATTCACTAAAGGTGACCACTTTGGTTCCGAATCGAGATCATGAATACACCATATTCCATTATAGCCCCTATATGAAATTCGAATCCCATAGAAGCGAGGATGTATTTGACGTTGATTGTGCTGAAATGTGACATTAAAAATATCGTGATCAACTCTCAGAAAGCTGAAAAAAAAAAACATTTCAGAAGAAACAATTTTCGAGATTTTCTACAATTAAACGTTGTCAAATCTTTGCAAATATGGTCACTGTTGAAGGAAATAGTTTATTCTAGCATGTGTCCTAAGTTCGTATACATATGTAAACATTGAGATAGAAAAATAACTATAACATCAGTGATATGTCGGTATAAGCAAGAAAACTTTTGCACTAACCTGGCGGTGGGGCGTTCATATTGGCTGGAGGAATGGCAAATCCTGGAGGAGGGGCAGCGAAATTCGGAGGAGGGACGGCAACGTTAGAAGTAGGAACATTAAGGAATGGCGGTGGGATGTTGAGGTTAGGTGGTGGCACACTGAAATGCGGTGGTGGAACCGACAAAATTGGCGGAGGAATATTGAACGATTGCGGCGGTAAACATCCTTCAAATCCAGCAGTTGGTGCAACGGAAGTTGCAACATCACTGAAAATGAAATATTCGTAAAAATTAACTCTTCAACAATGAGATAAAAAATTCCCTTGCAGGATCATTTCACATCTCTATCTCTTTAATTATTTAATCAACCACCATAAAAAGTCGAATTCGATCAAAATAAACAAACACTCCTAAAATATTAGCCACGATGATCTTATCTCAAAAGGTAAGCTTTTGCTTTCTAGTACGAGCTCATGGTGAGGGAATGAAACATCACGAGAAACAAACTAAGAAGATGATAAAATGCCCGAAAATCTGGCATAAAACAATACAGGAAAATGCCCACTTTCAACAACAGCTCCTTATTTCCCTAACCCTTCACTCAATATGACTCGACTATTTTATCCTTTAAATATGTGGAACAACTTAGAAATAGAAGAAAAACACATAAAACTTTTCATATCTTTTTTTCACAAATAGAGAAACTTCATTCAGTGATATTTTTCCACCGCAAACCGTAATTCGTCTTGCTATATGTGACCATAACAATTTAATAATCGAACATAATCATACCAAACTATTAGCGCTCCATAATTTAGTATATGGTAAATCACTCTACCGCATTACCTTAAAAATATTTCAGATCTTCCATTTCCCAAAATTCAACTAAAAGAACTCTACTTCATTCAAGCGATATTCCTCTCAATCTTTGAAATGACGTTTTATATTCAAATAAATTGAGTACCACACTTCCGCTATTTACAACAGCTCAACGCAATTTCCATAGATGAATTCAATCAGAACGTTCTTAAAACTATCAAACATTAACATTAATAGAGATCATGACAAACCATAGTTCTTGCTCTTTGGATTCGATCCTGTAAAGATGAAACTGCTTTCATTAACGGTCGTATAAAATGAGAAAAAAATTCGAGTAAAAAGGATCGAAAAAAATGAAACATAAAAAACCTTAAGGATAGCATTCAAATTCTGCTGTGCCCCTAATCGAAATTCAATATGCAAAGAAGATACTCACCTGTAACGCAATACACCATTTTTATTCCCATAAAATTAAGAAATTTCCCATAAAATTAAGAAATAATTTTAAATTAAATATGCGCATAATAATAGCAACAAGTAATAGGCATGATAACTCGATGCATACCGAGATCCGTTTGTTCCTCCCATAGGTGATCGCAACTTCGGTGCAACTGAAAAAAAAAGAGCATTACTACCTACCAATAACTGCAGAATTAGCCAATAATGTTAGCACTAAGTTTTCGAAAATCGAGGAACCTCGAGATTTGGAGAACTCGAACAAAGTTCGTAGATGTCGAAGTGAAAATGGCAATGTAGCCATCTTAAAATTGATAAATTTAAGAATCCATTTCATTTTCGATTCTGATAACTTCTAACGAAAATTTTTAGTGGCCAATATTAATTGCAATAACCCATATATAGCAGTAAAAATATATCAGCAAAATAGACAGGACGCTGCATACATATCGCAACAATCACTCTTGTTCCACATTCCCCTCCCTCTTTCTTCTCTTAAGATAAGAATAACAAAGCCCCTCTCCTTGTTTCCGGAATAACCGGAAAAAAACGGATATGAAAACATAAACATGCTCACTTGATAAGCTTGAAAAGTTGTTTTCGAGCACAGGGCAGCTCATTTCCGTTGGAGTTTGATGAGGCAATGCTACCTCACCCATAGCTAAGCCATGTTCCCGCAATTGACGATCGCACTCTCGAATCCGCTTTGCTTCCTCATCGAGCACTGCGCGTAACGTCCTTAAACCCTTTTTTTAGTTAACATACCACATTTATGACCCAACTTTTACACACTTTTGCAATTACATATGCTCAGTTCTTGTTGCTTCTCGAAATCCCCCACAAAGGAGGGAAATTCACGCAGAAATTCAAAAGGAAATAGAAGGAAATGTAGATTAAAGAGGAAATTTAAATGATTTGATAATCAGCAACATGCACTAATTTGAACTGCACAGTATTGGCCCAACTTTGAATGAAAGACGGCTAGAGGCAACACATATGTTTTTGAAGATGTGCGAATATGTAACATTAAATAAATCCCCTTGTTCCCTTTTCACTAATAAATAAATCCCCTTGTTCCCTTTTCACCAACCTCTACATTCTTCTGTATCGCCTAATCTTTAAAATCTTTCCTAGTTATTCTCAGTACTGTACTTATCTACTCCTCGAGAAAAGTACTGTACTCACCCGCAACAGTACTGTACTACCTACCCGCAACAGTACTGTACTTACCCGCAACAGTACTGTACTTACCCGAAACAGCACTGTCCTACCCACAACAGTACCGTACTTACCCATTCTTCGAGAAAAGAAAAAACGGGAGAAGAAAAAGTGCTAATAAAAACCACAAAAAGAAGTACTCATTTCAATAAATCCAACAAGCAAATCTTACTTCAACTTAGCTTCACCGTTGCGGCAAGCACGTGATGTTGCCTTATTAAGCTTCAACAACTTCATCACCCATCTTCGCAAATCTTCAGCTCCCATTCGGCATACCTAAATTCATCAATTGGTTTAACATGTAGATGAAAAATATGAACTCAAAAAAATGAAGAAAATACCGAGAATTTTTTAAAGAAAAATTTTCATCATTGAATTCTATTGAACATTCTATTTGAAAAAGCAGAAACAATTTTATTCTTCGATAGCGATAAGAACACACCTTATTGTCACTGTGCGCAAAAAAAAAAAAATTTGAAAAAAAAAAACAAATGCAAAAAAATTTTATAAATAAATAAATGCAATCAAACATTACAGCTTAGCATGAAAGCAAGTATGAAAAAACTATAAAAAATCATCTCGAAATAGGGTCACATCTTATAATGCCTCATTTCCATACAAAATAAACGTTGTTCGAAAAATTATTATTACGTAACAATAAATAAAAGAAAAAAATATTTGAACATAATTGCATTTGAATTTTTATGAAAGTGAAAGAGGAGGAAGGGAAAATATTAAAGTTGATGTAAAAAAAATAATAATGGGTACAAATCTAATAACTTTTTCCCTACAAAAAAAAATGAAAACCATGAAACCCCACTCAAAAGTATGCCTGGAATTGAAAGCTCACAGATGAGGAAATAAGCAGGTGGGGAGGGAGGGGGGGAATGAGTAGGCGGAAGGAAGCGTGATGACTACCTGTATCACGGTGAAGCTTGTAATGCCACACTTCAAGCAAATTTCTGTAACGATATGGATATGCCAAAATTTTCAGTGGATACCTATTTCTGGGCATATCAAATCAATTATCTCACCATTATCTGTCACTTAACAATTTCTTCATTTCCTCATTATTTTTATACACCAAATAACTCTTTTCAAGCTTTGCAAGGACTCTCAACAAATTTGCACATATCGATTAGAAAGAAAGTGCTCCGCATGATAGAGAGCGAGTTATGAATGTGAGGGAAGAAAGTAGTGGACAAGGGAATGAAAGGAAAACACACACACACACCTCCAATTGTGTTGGAATTTTACCGAATTCATTCCGAATATCGGCCAATGAAAGTATTTGCGATTTCTCTTCAACATCGTCTCGCCGATTGGTATACCTCTCACTTCCGCTTTCATAATCTCTAAAAGTGTTCATTCGGTTATATTCTCTAATTGCGATAATAAACGCTTAATCGTAGAGAAACGAAAAATAAAAATATATTAAAATACCTCTCATAAAATATCGGCTGAAATATGCAAAAATCTAACGAATGATAAGCTGCCAAACAATTGATGATTTGATAATGATAAGTTCGCAACATTCTACCAAAGTGAACTTTTATAGTAGGATGATTAGATAAGTGCGGTAGGATCATCAATAAAACGACTGTTGGGTAATGCTGTTCATTAGATTAGGATCGACCATTATCTAGCTCATTCCCTAAGAACTCATCGTGACCTAATCCAACCTATATCCTTCCCTCCTCCTCACATCTATTTCCATAAAAAGAGAGGGAGAAAAGAATTAATCCCGCATAATCTTAAATATTTTTATTAGTTTATAAAAACATCTAATTAATTCTCTTCTTCTCTTATTTATCAAAAAAAAAGCAGTGAAACACTTACGGTTGATAAACAAACAATAAACTTTGAAAAAAAGACATTCGAAAAGATGACGTCATTTCATTACATTAAAAAAACCAAAAAAAAAACTATACAGCGAAAGACCGCGATTCCATCTCTCAAACAAAAGCGAATGAGAAGCTAAGCGAAAATAAAAGCGCTGAATAGCCTAGGAATATGAATGAAATTCCTAACTCTATGAAGATATTAGATGTAATATATAATTAAATATTCTTTTATAAAATTTCACTTAATTTCAGATTTATTCACGAAATATATCACTTTTCATCCCTCAAACAATCTTGCTGAACGATGTTTGCTGTGTCAGTCGAATCATTCATTCCTTTCCACTAGTTCCCAACCTCCATTCCGGGAAGGACAACAACTCTTTATCATATAACGATGACGTCGCAAACAACGTGGTTTGGTGGTAAAGTTTTGTAAACCAAACAAGATCCCCGAGTATTTCCCATTAGGTAATATTTCCTAACAGGAAACGACTTGTTCCCGTGGGTATATCTCAGTATTTACCATCTTAAAGCAATAATCTTAGTCAAAGCTACATATCGAACACGACATTCAATCATATAATCACCTATATAACCTGAAGTCTTTTTAAGCTCTATGGGGCAAAACTTCAGAAAAAAAAAAAACAATAAAAGAGAGATGAGTTCAATTTGCACTGAAGAATAGTACACAACGCCAGCCAATTATGTTTAAAGCCATATACCACAAACGAAAAACTTACATTTCAACGATTCACATTTGATTTTAATCGTTATTACAAAAGTTTCCTCAAAAACAAAAACATAAAATAAAAAATAAAAATAAAACAAACCACCATTATTCTTAATGAATAGCGAAATCCCCAAGAAAATGATCCACTTTTTCAATAAGCTTATACTACCCTACTTCTAAGCAGTATTATGCAGCTTGTACCTTTTTTTGTGCAAACTTCAGTTTTTTTATTGAAAAAAACTGACTGGAATTTTCCAAAAAAAATTTCTCGGAGAACTTTCCTTTTGCAATAATAAAAAATGGACTTTATTCCAAGATACCAAGATAATCTACTCGCTACATCAAATAGCGACAACTACCGTTCCGAAATAACTATCCCATAATTACCACTGAAAGATTTCTATTCGCTTTTAAAAACAGTAGGAAAAATTCCCATCCTCTTCCCAAATGGGTAATAACAAATCCCACTCGCTTCCGAAATGGGCAAAAAAATTTCCAGCCACTTTCAGAATTGGTTCATCATTGCACATTTAAGAAAACTCCACTTCCCCCGAAATTGTATCTTAGACTTACAATAAAAAAACATGAATCTTTCTAAAAAGAAAGAAGAGTTCAACTGTTTCTATACGTTGACAAGCAAACATTAAAGATAAAAACCAAAATTCTTGCATTGTTTCCTTGATATCCATAATCTCACCCTCTTCCATTTTGTCGAATTCCACTCACCTGAAAATGAATACTAAATCCTTCATTCCACACCTATCTTGTTTTGTTTTTTTTTTTTTAAAAAAAAAGAAGTAAAGCAATGACGTCATACTTAAAAGTACTACTAAATATAAAGCATCACATATCTACTTTTAGCTTCCGATATGGAGGAAGATTTCAACGACGCCCTACCTCATAGTTTTTTTTTTTACTTATGCAATAACCAGCTCTTTCCCACTTCTACTTTCCTTCGTATCTTTCCCGCATAGCAATACTATTTCACTACCGATTATTATACCTTAAGCTATAAGTAGTATTGCTCTAATTCGGTAAGATTCCTTGTATATTATTCTGCTCTCCTTATAAGCAATATTCAACTTCCCATCATAATCTAAACTTTTTTACATTAATCAATCAAAATGAAGCCTATTCACCGATCATCATTTACTATCCTCCATTCAAACAATCTGAACTAATATAACATTTCAACGCGCATGAACCATGAATAGGCGAACCCCCTCCCTTTTATATTTCAGTTAATCAATCGCTGATAAAGTCATAGATAAATTAACTACTGAAGACATTTACAGTTGGGGAATAGGGGTATTTTTTAATTTGGAAAAGGAAAGGTTCTCCCTAAAAGTGGGATCAACTATCGTTGTCAAAGACCTTGAAGACAAAAAAATCAGAAAAAAAAACAGAAAAAGAAAAAAATAAACCTAAAAAAACCTTATAATTTAATTTAAATGATCGTCAATGACTTATCACTAAATTGTAACGAATAAATAAATATAATTACTGTAAAAACTAAAAATCAATCAACTTTCGAGTGAAATATTTCAGCTGATATCTTAAAGATGAAAGCAAAATTGTAAGAGAAAATAAAAAAAATGCACTTACGATTCGGGTTATAAGATTTAATACGTGTTTCTAAGTGATATTACCTGGAATACGTCAAATTTGAATATTTAAACAAAGTGATACTGCAAAAAAAAATATCAATATTATATCAAACAATGATTATTAGTTCAAACTTGAGTATAACTCTTGACGAATAAAGTAAAGCAGTGCAAAGCGAAAAAAAACTGCAATCAAATAATAAACGATTGGGGAGCATATTAGGCTACTTTACCTTGAATAGAGTCTTTTTCTTTTCTATAAATATTTTTTGTAATTGAAATGAAACTTAAAGATATAAAGCTCACTTAACAAGAATAATGGCTAGCTACTGTATGCTAAAACAGTAGACATTTTTCCAAAAGTGCTCAGTAAACCGACCGGTCTCATCAATGTTCAACATAACGGTAAAATAATGTTTTATATATTTCTTCTCATATGACCGACCGGTCGTTTAAATGCTCAAAAAAGAAATCCTACTCAGAAATGTTGTCATATTTTATCGGTTAATATTCTGAGCACAAGAAAATGGTGCTGTCAAAAAAAAAAATCGGAAATTTACACCCGTTGGATAGGTGTCTATTCATTGGCGATGCTCTCTAACAATTCTGAGGTGAGGTTTCGAGACTGCAAATGCCGAAATAGGAAGTTCTTCCCTTTCCTTCCCTCAAATCCTTTTGTCGACACTTAAAATTCGCGGAATTTTCAAATGGCATCCCCGGTTAAGAGTCGATTCTACATATCTAAGAACCACATTAGGGAACGATGATCCGAGGATCTATACAAGTGGATCACTCTTAGAAGAACAAAGCTGCTGTTGAGCTGTTTATTTTAGGGCAACAACCTCAAATCTCACTAAATCATGCAAATTAAGGTAACTGTATGAGAAATGACATTCCAATTGTATGACAAATGAAGTGCTATACGATTTCATTGCCATTCATCTTTGTTTGCGATAGAAGCATTTGGCTAATAAGTAATAACATAGTTTCGAGTTTCACTATCATAGATGAAACTTAAAATTTGACGTGTGTGGTCGCATTTCGGTCACTAACGAAACAAACAAAATTAGATCGATACGAAAGATGATGTCAAGTTGTATAAGCCGACGAATTCATAAAGGTAGAAATGACCGCGATTATGAGATGACCACGATCGTGTAGATGACCATAGAAATGACCACGATCGGCTAGTCTGCTTAAACCCTTCAGCTGACTTAGCCAAGTTTCTCTGGTGTTTGACCAAGCCGGAACAGCGGATAAGTAAGAAGACACGATAAATTTTTATCCTCTTCCAACCCACTCCCCATCCCGTCCTCCTAAAGGGTATTTGTTATTCGTCTGAAGGATAAAACTCGCAATTTTGCAAGCAAACTCTTGACAATCCAGAAGTTACATAGTTATTCCAAGAATTGTCGTTGCGAAATATTTACCTGTCTATCTAGAATTTAAGTGCGTTAAATTATATGACAATATACCATTTTTTCTTTGTATAAATATAACAAAAATGCATAAAGAAATTGAAATAAAGAACCTAAAATGAATAAAAGTACCACTTTTTACTAAAAATCGGAAAAAAAAATCAAAACTGAACTATGCACTTCCACCTGTGCCATTAAAAAACACCTAAGGCAAACCTAACACAACACCAAACAACCGCACTCAAACGCTTCAATAAGGAATAACTACCGATATGGAAAGAAATGCGAAAAGAGTTAAATTTTTTTAAAGATCTTGAAAGGAAAATGCGGGAATTTAAATGAGTGAAAATTATTGACGAATTGTCAAGCAACGATTGTCAAGGAATTCGACTTCCCATATCGATGGGAAAATTCATTCATAATATATCTGTATATACCTATGAAAATATGCCTACAAAACATATTTAGATATCCTTAAGCAAATACAACGAATGGAATAAATGGGAAAAGAATGGCTGCACATATTTTCTCTAAAGTAAACAGCAGCTGTTGTACTTCCTAATAAAAGGGATATAATGGGGGAAAAAAATGTAGCTATTTCATTGTTGTATTACTCCGATATTAGTATTTTCCACTTAAATCTTTCTATTTCTTTCGTACTATACATTCATTTAGAGATAGTCCGATTACATACAGGTGTGCTGGTTTGTTACCTTGGTTATAATAATAAATTCTATAAAGGAAAAAAGGGAAAAAAAACCATTTTTGATGGAAATTTTCTGCTAGATAATTTTATGTATTTTGCTTCGTTAAACTATGGTGAATACTCAAGTGAAATGTTATCATCAATCATTTTTGGTGCCTTTTTGTTGGAATTTTTATTTCCGAACATTTAATCTATAAGATATAAGCGTTGATCAGTTGCCAATCTACTTGAAAATTACTTATTAGG
>QEWY01001804.1:506503-562001 GCA_006503575.1 Baylisascaris schroederi
TATATATAATGTCCAACATGACTATCAATTAATATATTTAATAAATGAATAATCGCTGTTTCAGGAAGCTTGATCACAACTTGCACATTTACAATGCCATCGTTTATGCTAATGAAGGAGGAAATTTTATTGAATTACCTCAAAAAATTATTCAAATAGGAGTACATGAATTTTCCTATTTAACTGAAGCAACGCCAATAAGCCTAGTTAGAGCATAGCTGGAAGATCGACATAAGAAGGAAAGGTGAACATTTTGACGCTCAAGTAAATGACTATATAAATCTAAAATTGCTGTCGATTATTTCTATCTTTTAGAGCCCTTCGAAGATATTCTTATAACCATTTAATAATTTCACGTCAAGAAATATTTTTAATTTCGGTTATCAAAGAGGTTTTTTCATTTTGGAATGACAAAATTGATCGATTTCGAATGCACTATATGTAAAATTTATGTTTCATCAGTATTAAACATATAAATAGAATATCACTCATTTCAGTACATATGTGAATTCCGTTCAAAAGTTGCATCATTATGGCTGTATCATTGGGTACCCGTTCCTCTCGTATATACCCAAGTTGTCTTTCTTTGTATTCGACTCTATTTTATTCTAATGGTATTGGGGAGGCAATTTGTTCGTCATAAAGAAGCACCGGTTTGCATTGCTTCATTAGTGTTGTAGCATTACCCAGCGATAGTTGGACAACTTTATCATATTGAATTAGTGAGCAAATAAGTAGGTAAGTAAGTAAATAAACACAATTGAGTGCCTTCATAGTAAAGTTAATAAGTAAAGCAGATAAGTAAGTGAATAAACAAATAAACAAATAAATAAATAAATAAATAAATAAAATAAATAAACATATGATCAGTTTTAATTCACTTTTTCACATGAATTTGTATCAAAAAAATTGTTCATCATTTCAACACTTAATGCAAATTGGAAAATATAGTAAATTTTTTTTGTTCATTTATTTTTAAATATATTTAATCATTTAATTTATTCAACAATACTAAGATTTACTTAAAAATGCAAAAAAATTTGATATTTAATACGAAAAATACCTTATGGCATATAATCTGAATTAACTTTCTAACATTATAAAGGTAGCTCAGGTGATATGACACTGAAATACTAATCAGACGGTGGCCAAAGTTTATTCGAGTGAATTGTTCTTGGATGCCGATAGGATATAGAGGTGAAACACTGAATATAGTTGAATTGAATAGGAAATAAAGTATATAATGCATTTAATATGGTTCAAAATACACAGTAAAATAATAGAGTATATCCATTACTACTTTTTGGCTATATCGATGAAGTCACATTTGATGATTCAAATTTTTTTATATAAAATTTTATCGTGTCACCATAACTATTCAAATTGTGATAGAAGAAACGAAAATTTGTTCCCAATTTTTTTTTCGAACGAATTCCCTCCCTTCTACCGGTCCTTCCTTCATTCTCCCGCTGAAATATTTTGGTGGAACAAACTTCACTAATAGAAGAATAAAGATGGCCACCTAAATTTGCATAAGAAAGCAACATATTTTATGATGAGAAGCATAAAAACTTCAGCTGATTTCGTTCAGCGTTCCCAGTTGAAGTGACGAAGATGGAAAAGTTCAATCGGTCGAATAGTAGCGATCCTGAAAATTCAAAAATTTTTTTGTTCGCGATTTGAAATTTCCGAAAAAATACAGCTTCAAGTTTGCAAATATTTTTGTTTCATCTTAGAAGGAAATTAGGAATAGTTATATGAAAATGGTTCCCGTCTAAGATGACGTCATTTTCCAGTGCTTCTCCTGTAAGGTGACGTCATTTTCCAAATTTCATTTTTTTTTGGAAGTAAAAAGGAATAAATTTCAGATAAATATTTACGTACCAGTTCTATCGATCATACAAATAATTTTCTTTATTGGTTGGAGTAAAGTTGCTGAAGCACTATTGAATCCTTTCGGTGGTGATGACGATGATTTCGAAATGAATTTTATTATTGATCGAAATTTACAAGTAATCGATTTTATTTCACTTTTTTTGATAAAATCAATCGATAAATTGATCAGTTCGAAAGTTGATAAATCGATAAAGAAACAAAATCATTCTCCCATTCAAAGTGATAAACAAAATAAACGAATTTATTAATGGAGGAATATTACAGTAATTTTGATATAAATCGATTATTTTCAATCGATAATGCAATAGCAAAAAAAAAAGAAAAAAAAAGAAAAAAAACCTGAAAAAGAAAATCTCTGCTTTTACTTTCAAATGTTAAACTTTATATGAACTCTTCTCGAATCATATATATTCCAAGCAGTATTCTATTTTCATTTCAGCTTTTTTTTTCTGCGTTGAAATATTATAACTTCGTTGAATTTCATTGTAAAATCAACTAAAAATAAATGTTTCGTCGACTCGTTGGTTGTTTTTCGGTTACGAGAATATGCTTAGTGACCACTAGAGTGACCACTAGAGGTGTGACCCTCGATTTAATGACCATTTGCAGGTCAAATAAAATTACTTAAAACATTAGCGGAAATATTTGCGGGAAGCAAATTTGTAAACGTCTTATTGAAGGTATCAATGGCAATTGTAACGCGAAGCGAAGATGATTATCCACCATTAGTGAAGGATAAATTTTTCGATGAAAAGAATCCTGTACCATTATATACACTTGAAACGGTTGGATTACGTCAAAATCCTGACGTCGGTTCTGCATCAACTTATAAGTAAATATAATTTTACCTATTAGATCAATCATATTTAATCGATTAGTAAGTGATCAAAATAACTATTCAATTGATCTAATTTGTTTTATGATCAAAACGATAAGTTCTCTCATATAAGATGTTCTCTATTAAGATGTCAAGATGCATCAATTATAGCGATATTTTAGTGTTGTTTTTTTTTCACTTGCTCTATTTATTTTGCCATAATTCTTTTACGGTAATCGAGTTACGGTAACCGTAATTCTTTTCTCAACTGCTCAGGTGTATTTTCACCTGCGAAAGTGCCCGAAATATACGAATATGAGTGTATTTTCCTTAATTATTCATTCTATTTTATTGCAACAGTAAACGCAACATTAGTGCATTCATACTCGAAGAAGTATCACATAGACTGCAAATATTAGGATCGGTCATTACGACCAAATTTTGACCAAGGATGGCCAATTTCAAGCATTAACTCTGGCCAGATGTCAAATTATTTAAGGCAGTTGGAAGGTTTATGATATTTTACTATGTACCATCGATTCCCACACTTTTCTTTTGTATCAGTTTTTTAATTTTATCCCTCGCCGAATGATTTCAGTCTTCAACATTCGCATTCAGGATCACCTGTTGTGATGGTTAAACGACCAAGTGCTGCATCGTTAGCAACAGATGAGGATGTAAGGATGGTGCTTTTATTTCTAAGAATACGGTATCGTATTTGAAATCACAAAAATATATGCGTTTCTTTAGCAACATGTTGACGAAATTTCGCACGTACATGAGTGGACTCTTTCCGTTTGTTGTTCCGTATAAACAGCACAAATTTAGATAATAAAAGTAGACAAATGTTGATGCGAAATTTGCATTTAGTAAATTGCATAACTTTGCAAATTTTGCAATTTTTGCAAAGTTATGCAAGTATTTGGAAGCAGTTGCTTCGTTTGTTACTGACAACTGTTTACTTCTTCTAACTAATCCTGAAGTTACAGCGAGTTTTGAACTAATTAAACATCATTGCAAATGCGTTGCAATTCTGATTAGACTTGCATACTAGAGGATAGCATAGCGTAGCTATGACAAACTTTTTAAATCACATCGTAGAACGTTGTTAATTGCCATTTGCATCTCCTATTTATCGAAATACTATAGAAACTCAACACTATTTTTCTACCTCGTTCTCCTTCATCCAGACTACTATTCACCCGATATGGGATAAAGTTGTAGGAGGGATGGAGTAAGATGGAAGGGGTGGGGAGTGGAAAGGTATATGAGGCTCCGACCCTGCATGGTGCCTCTGAATGCTTCACGATAGGAATAGTGAAATTCTATTTGCAGTAAAGGGAAATCAGTATGTTTTGCAATCCTCGGCAAAAATTTTTCTTCCTTACATTAAAATTTTTTCAACGCATCACTCAATATGTATATTTGCTATTGGTCATTAATTCTAAAGTATCCCAAGTTTCAAAATTAAGAAAGTTTTATCAATGATGTATGTATGGAATTTGGAACCGTTAATAGACATGCAGAAATATTTTATTTCAGAGGTAATTTCAATATTCACCAAAGGATAACTTTTTGTTTTGAAACATTAGCAATGAATTTTTCATCGAATAGAATCTAGTTTAGCGTTATTTCTAATCACAACTACACCAGCAAATTTTTTTCACAAAAAAAAATTTGCATTTTATTTTTTATTTTGTTTTGCAGAATGCCTGAAGTTGTTTTTTTTTATAAATCCGCTTGAATAAACTTGAGAGTAATTATGAAGCAATTCTATGTAAACATTGCCGATATTTATCCTTATGAATGTGTATAGTCGTTTGTCGCCCAATTTGCATACAGAAATAAATCTAGATCGATCGAATTTTTTAAAACTATTATATCAGTGAATTTGCATATTAAAAAAATTTTCATGCAACACTCGTTGCTTAGCTATTCGACAGGTTAAAAATTTGCAGAATTTGTAAGATGCCAGTCGGGTGGCTCTATTTGATTAGTCGTATATTGTTTTTGATGAGCTGTCTTCAATTTTTGCTAATCACAGCTGTTGGTTTCAGTTCCCGCCGGAAACACGAAAAGTTGTTGGTCATAAAAAGGATGAAAGCAACGAAAGAGATGCAGAAAACACAACATTGGCAGGTTATTTTATTTATTATGAACTTTACGATTCAATTATTTTCTATCCTTTCCTTGCTATTTTCTCCATATAATCCTTTTTGATACTTCAATGCACTCAGTGAAGAAAAATTTCCACGAAACATACTTTTTTAGAAATATGAAGAAAAAAAGGATTTCATTTCTTTTCATGAAATTCCGCGAAAATTTCTTCAATTAACCTAATTAGATGAATTTATTTGCAATCATTTTTTAGTTGTTTCATTTTAGAATCGAATTTGCAACGACGAAACTCCTCACCTGATTTTAGAAAAATTCCATCACATCGAAAAATATTTTCATATAAGAGGGATTCTCAATTGAATTCTTGGCCAACTGGTTTGGTAATTTATTTTAATTTCCGCTTTCATTTATTAACAAAAATACCAACAAGTAAACATAACCGTCATTTATGTAACTAAAAAAAAAGGGTAAATCTTTTCAAGAGTATGTGCCAATTAAATATCAGATAATTTTCGAATATTTATTTTTATTTATTTATATATCAAATGCATATAATTCCTATAGAAAGAATGAAGCAAATAGCAACTGCTGTATATAATGTGAATATGAAGTTTCTGCTGAGGTTATCATGATTTGATACATCAGCATTCATCTAGTACGATGATGCCTTGGTGGATATCTTCAGGGAGGACGATGCATGAGAAGGGGATAGGATGGAGGGAGGCGGGGAGGGGAACTTGGTGGGAGAGAGAAGAAGAATGGTTGGTTTTGATGTTTTGACAATGGAAATAGTGATAATTATTGCACTGATGCGTAATACTGTTTGATATCATTATCAACGAAATAAACTTGCTTTCTTTAGAATTTTTTTTTTTTGACTTTTTGCCCAATGAAATAAAAAAGTATTTAAATTAGGATATGCATCAATTGGATACGGTATGTGAGGATGATGAATCAGTGGACGGTAATTCGAATAATATCGAAATGGAAAAATTAGAACGTAAATTAACCGGCGAATCGGCAAAAGAAGAACACCTCAACGTTATCGACGATACAGCGCGATACAGTAAACCAGTATACGGTATTTTATTTTAATATCTTTCGTGTTTCGTACTACAAAATAACATAAGTGTAATCGTTTTAATTCGAAATCAATTGATATTGATAACGATTCGATATCAACTTTTTATCATAAGTTGGCTGATAAGCTTGGCATTCATTTAGAGTAAACCTGCCTCCTATCGCTAAACCTTGCATCCACTTCTCTTCTTTATTTAAATATATGATATTTAATTAGTAAAATAACTGTTTTTCTTGAATATTACATCCATCAGATATTCAATATGAGAGAATTTCATCTCAATATACATTTGCATACTTGTATATATAATAACATTCATTAGCAATAAAACTGATTGATTGTTAGGAATATTGGTGCAATTCATATATATCTAAAGTTAGTTCGAAGAAAGAGGGAATGTTTTGGGAAAAATTTACTAAATTTGATGCGTTCATTCAGATATCATAAAACCAAAATTTGAATTCTATCTATGAAATAAACCGAAATTTCGTAAAAAATACAATTTAATTCCAATTTTTCAATACCAACAGTACTTATTTTTGACGAATAGAACAACTTCTCTTTGGTATTACTGATACCGTAAACAATACTCTACAGTACTTCACTATTATTTCCTACAAATAGGAAGTTCTTTTTTTTTAAATCTACTAATCAAAAGTGTTGTCAAATATTTTCAGTGGATTCGCCATCAAACGTTACGGTATTATCGAATGAAACACCTCCATCATTCATGAATGAGTCAAATCAAAGAAGAGATGAAAACGACAATGGAACACAACAACAGACAAATTTTGCACATCAAATCGATTGTGATAATGTTGTATCGACAAGTATTGAACAACAAAATGGTGTTGACATAACGGCATTTGGCAGTCGTTTCGAACAAACGCCAGAAAGATGCCCTCTTGGAGCGTCTTTAAATGGAGATCCTCCCGGAGCTTTTTTCAATGGAGACGCTCTTGGAGCTTCTTTAAATGATGATCCTCTAAGACCTTCTTTAAATGGAGATCCTCTCGGAGCTTCTTTAAGTAGGGCCTCTCCTGGAGCTTCTCAAAATGGATCGATTCCGTCGAGAATATCAGCATTACTGAAATATTCTGGAACGAATTCGCGTAACAAAACTAATCAAAATGATAACTCTATCAGTATACTATCATATATGCCTGAGGATATGCTAATCACAGAAAATGCAACCTCTCCAAAGCTAAAAAACACAAATATGATATCATTGATGCATAACGAATCGAATACTTTAACACTCACAACACCTATTGTACTATCAAAAATTTCTTCAGATGCAAATTCTCGACATCGAATCGACGGTGATATAGAAGACGATAAGCAAACAAAGAGAGATAATTCTTATGTTGAGACACTCAAAGATATTGGTAGCAACGATTATGTAACTCTTATTTCGGTGAATGAGGGAAATAATTGAACTCAACTTATGCTATTATTCATAACTTTTTTCATCCGCATATTATTCTGTCTGATTGTTATTGAATATTTGAGTGTATGAAGAATTTGAGTTCTTTTGTATGATAATGTCAGTACCGTATTAGTAAGAATAGAGCCCCTCTCCATTCCTTATGTAGCAATCTGAGAATCTGTTTGACGTGTTAGCCTTTTAAGTGATTATATATATATATATATATATATATATATATATATATATATATATATGTCAGCTTTGATTATTGTTCTATATTGAAGTTTATAAATAAATGCTGATAAGGAAAGTTCATGATACGACAACGATAACTTAAATAGTCTAAAATGTAATTAGCCCAATAATTCCTGTCTTCCCGGTTGACTTCTGATTGCCAAATTTAATCCGGCTGAATTATTGTCGATCCATCTAATTCTATATCTCATCCTTCTACCCCATATTTGTATAATCTAATCTCAAATATAGAAAGTAATTTTTATAGTTTATTTGGAATGCTCACTAATCTTTTCATGCTCAGACATTGTTAGACGACAATAAATATACACATTGTTGAGAACTGCAAAACATTCGTAAACAATTGCTGTGAGCGAATAGAAGTAATAATCCTTCTCATTATATTATTTACATTGCAAATTGCAAATTGCACATCTTTACATTTGCAAAAATTGATATATACACGAAAATCGAAAAAATCGAATTTAATATTCTTCCGTAACGAGCAATTTGATTTCCATTGAGTGAATGCAACGTCCGGAATATAAAATTCGAACTCAAATAATTAAAAAAATTGATGCAATTATTGCAATTATGAAAACTACGAAAGTGTTAGCCAAAAACTTTCGAAGTTGTTTGGCGCAAATGTCCAAGAGACGATGACCACACTCGCTTATCTTAGAGATTTCAACCGTCAGCATCATCAGTGGCTTCCACTAATCCCATCGATGTATGATCACACATTCAAATAAACTAAATATCCATCGGAATCGAATGTAAAAACGCATTTCCAGTGTTGTTTTGATGTTGAATAATTTCACGGAAGTGAATGCTTGTACTTTCGCAGCAATTATTTGCATAAATTCGATGAAGTGACTTTAAGCTTCTAAAACCTCATATTGGGTAGTGCCTCTTTAAGCTCTTTATTAAGTCGCTATTTCTTTATGCAAAATTGCAATGTTATATTTAGAACATTGCATAGGTCATAATCCAATGTCTGTATGTTCGCAGCTTCCTAAACGAACAAATAGTTTGGCAAATGAATAGCCGAATTTTGCTTTTTTTTTTGCAAAAATCGCCACACATAATGAAAGACCAATATATCATTGTTTGAATATCTTATATGAGTATTATCAGTATAAGAACTTATGAACATATATACATTGTATATAAACGTATGAACTTTGCAAAGAAAGATGAGAACATTGCATACGGATATGTGAACAGTGCAAATGAGGATGAGAACATTGCATAAAAATAATTGCATAGGATATAAGAATGTTGTCAGAGAATCTCGGAAAGCTTCTAAGACATGTTTATAACAAAGGGAAGAGGTTATCGTATCTTCCACTCACTAGATTGCATAAATTCGATTTAGGGAAGAAAACTTGCTGAGAACTGAAAAAGGGGGAGGGGGAGAAATTTCGTATTTCTAATGCATTTCTTGAAAATTTTAGCAGAAAGTATCTACTGTTCCATATTATCATGACCCACATAAATGTGGACATTTTAGGAGAGAAAGAATTGATAAGGTGGAGGGGAGAGAGTTGCAGTTGCATGTAATTTGTTTAATCTTTTTAGCATATTAAATGAAAAAATTTCGAAATAATACTATTGCAAATTTCTCGAAAATAACCACTTTAATCCTGAATTCGATGAATGTTTTTTGCATTTCTTACATTGTTATCCTTGCTGATATAACATCTAGTGGGATAGAGCCGCCAATTTTTGAGTTAATTTCTTTCCATGAAATACTCTTTCATTCAATTATATTCATCATTTATATTAGTTATTCGTCTATCGAAGAATTCATCTCATCTGAAAGTTTTCTATCCTCTCCCTCTTCTTCCCCCGCTCCCTTCCATCTTATATTACTGTTGCAAGCACCATCCAACGTCGGTTTCGTTCGTTTTGTTAGTCGAATTCCATCTTTTTTCTACCCGAATTTCGTTGTCCCGATATTATATAATGTAATTAGAAAAATTTTTCCGTTTTCTTTCACAAAAAGAAGCAATTTTCTATTTTCAATTCTTATCGAAATATTAAATGTTTTCACTATGCTACTTCCACTCCCCCCCCCCCCCCCCACCCCCCCCCCCCCCCCCCCCCTTCCTTCTATACTATCCTCCCGCCCACTTCTCTATTCACTCACATTTCGTTGCTTACGTTCGATAAGAACCCTTTCGAAGTGGAAGACATTTTAATCCTCATAGAACTATGAAGCAATTTTAATTTTCAGCTAATCGAAAATGTGGCACAAAGAGTCGCAATTGAGAATTGCACTAATATTCATTATTCTTCTCGCAATGGTTCACCTCTCATTCGCAAATATCCGTTCGCTTTCAAATTTATTCTTTTCATCATTCAAAAATTTTTTAATATATTTTCCGAATTCAAATGATTGAAATAAATATAAATAAACAAATAAATAAAAATTTAAAAATTTAAATTCGGTTTATCAAAATTCGAATATTTAATTATCTATCATTATATACAAATAGATTGAATTTAATCTGTGTAATAGGCTTTAAATATCTCAATCAATCACTGCAAAAATAGTTGAAAATCTTGCATCTCTATTATTTTAAACATTATATGAGGATTTAGGAGACTAGATAACAGCGAGATGCGTATCAAAGGCTTGTGCAATTTATACCTTTGCATTTTGCTCATATCACCAATAATCTATATATACCAGCTGTATTTCAGTGATAGAATTTTTATGATTTGTGAGTAAAATAACCAGACAAGTAAAAACGCATACACACACAAATAAAAGCACACGCATTCAGACACATACATACGTGCTCAAACATATGCATACATAAAAATACACATGCATACACAAACGGACATGTACGTATGTGCCGACCAACTATTGTCATAATGAGTTTGTGTAGTTCGGAGTCCGTGAAAAAAATTTTGGCAACACATTGGTACTTTGCAAATAGCAGCATCGTTCCATAAATATTATTATTTGTAGCATATGAGAGTGCATCACTAAGAGGATTTCCTTCCAATCGGTAAACAACATACGTCATTGTGTTGATTTCAGGGTGTCGAGAGGTGGTATATAATTGTGCATCCTACTGTAGAAGCATCGGTATAACAAGCGGGAGAGCATACTGTATCTTCAATTATTGCCGATGCGGTGAGTATAATTCAAAAATCATTTTAAAGAAAATGTTCCACGTCGGCGCCATTCAAAATTCAATCGCCCGAATCATTTCGGCCACTACATCTTTGCAGCTTACCTTCCATGCTATGCGATTATATTCTATTTTCTGCAAGTTGTTTGTGCGATTTGAAATTTGTGGCGAAAATCTGTGCTGGAGTAGTACCATAACCCGAAAATACGAATCAGCATACCCTGTCATCTTGTACTTACATTCCTTCTTTGATGTTCAAGTTCAGAGGACGCGTTTACATTGTTCAGAATATTCGAGTACCTCATTTTTGACCATCGATTGACCGTCACACATTTTCCGACCATCGAATGATAGAGTACTCAACCATGTACCAATGAAAGCCTTGACCATCGCTGCACGAAAAATTGAGCCCTCGAATAGGTGCAATTGGTCGAATCTTTGAGGATGCCAGTCGCTTAAACAGTTTTTATGATAATAACTGAAGAATGCTCTTAGATTCGGCAGGCTAGAGGAGAGGTTATAAGCAATCTTAGCTGAAGCTATGTCAACGTCTTAGATGGTTGGTGAATTCATTTATATTAATAGTCAATTGCTGATGCATCATTCAGCAAGAAGTGTACATGATTTCGTTTCTATTGTTGTAACAAGAACAATAGCCGATGCAAGCCTTCAATCTCACTTCATTCTCTAAGACATAAGCGAACGAAACTCATATGACAACAGATTATAATCTTTATTTATTTCAGTGACGTGAAGTGGACGATATAATCGAATCTACATCACTAACCGAGACAAACATCGTTTGCAAACGTTATCGATAGGTGTTTTATTTTCTTTATTTTATTTTATTTTCTTTATTTTAATTTATTTCTTCCCTTTAATTTACTTTATTAAATTTTGTTTGTTATTTTAAAAGGCTATGATGACATAGTTGATCACATATTTATTTATCCTTCTGAATAACGCTTGATACTTCTTACGATCACTTTATATGAATTCTCCACTAATTATTCAACAATGCTTTGTACTTCTGTTTGAATTGTTTTTCTTCATTGGAATCTTTGCGATGCGAATGGCATAGTTTCCCAACCTTCTGATTTCACAAATATTTATAAAAATTTCATAAAAATAATTCTCCTTTCATTTCAATAAATGAGAAATTTTCCAAAATTACAAGTAGAAGCTGAAAAAAAAAAGTTGGCACAATTCCATAATATACACTGTTAGGATTGAGACTCGAAAAAATTTTGATCAAGAATTCCTGAACTTGAGGTGTTTCTCGTTTTATATTCACCAGTTCTGACTACCGATATTAAGACCTCAAAAGTTCCGATCAAAAAAGTTTCTGCTATTGATCATAGATCTTCACATGATCTAAGTATCCAATCACCAGCCGGGTGTCTATTGTTTTCAGATATTATGGGTATCTGTATAGCATATTATGGATATATAGGTATATCACAGGTATATGAGTACCTCCTGGGTGGTACATAGGTATATAACAGAGATATGGGTACATTATGGGTATATAAGTAGTGCATCTTATATTGAGTTATATTGCTCAATGGATTATGTATGCATCGATACGAACAACTGAAATCATCATTTAATGAAGCGTATCTTCGTGTATGCGTTAAAAGTACTATTTATTGCTGATATTATGTTATATGTGGATTTTTTTGATTATTAAAATTCCTATCTTAGCGATTAATGTATCGAACTCGAATTTTTTATTTCTTAACTTCAATTTTATATTGCAATTAATTTCAGTATTTTAGTATCCTCCATGTTTGTTTGTTTGTTCGTTTGTTTGTTTTTTTGTTTGTTCGTTTGTTTGTTTTTTGTTTTTTTGTTTTTTTTTTGGCGAAATTCTCTATCAATATTACTAAGTTATTAAATAAATATTTAAAATTCATGTATGCAACAATTAAAGTTACTGATGATTCACAATTTCGTCAATACGATAAAATAATTAACAAATTTTAAAAATTTTGTGTTCATTTTTGAACTTCAACATTATATTATTATATGAATGATAATTGCATCCACCGTGAATCACATAAAAATGCCGTTAGAAAATACGTAGCCCATAAACTAGTGGATAAAAACAATCATTACGCTATTGTGTATTTTTCGTTTCCCTGGACATTTGCGCCTTCTGGCGACGTCGATAAATTTCGTAGTGGGAGTGACTGTGTTCTTTCTTCGCCTAAATTTTCAGTTAATTTTTATGGATTGGAATTACCGTAATAATGGTTATCGATTGAATACCGTAATAATTCAGTTATTGAATATCAATTCTCTCATTTTGAATGCACTCTTTACTCTCTATTTCCCAAATTCTACTCATATTGATGAGGAATTGTAATCACTCTTTGTCTTCCTATCACTTAGTGGGTTATTCTTTTCTTTCTCATTCATTCTTTATTACTCTATTTCAAATTACTCTATAGAGGAAAAAATATCATTCCCTTCGATTCATCCAACGATGCAAGATTTTATCGTATTTATAGGCGTACGATAGAATAAGGGATGGATATTTCTTAGAATTTTCCTTATGACAGGTAAATAATAGCTAATAGGTGTATTTCTATCTCTAGCTCTTTTTCTATATTGAAACGATCATCAAAAAAAAAAAATAAATAAATAAGATAAAATGAAATAAAATAAAAATAAAAAAATAAAAAATAAAAAAAAAAGATGCTTGCTTTCACGTATGCAAATTTTACACAATATTTATATTTTTATTGAATAGATTCTAGAAAATAATTGAATATTTAAATTCATTTTTAATTTTTATATAATTAGTAAATAAAAACATTATCCCAATTCATAAATTTGATTAGAGACTCGCATTAATTAGTAAAGAAACTTAAATAAAAATATTTGAATGAATAAATTCACAATTTGAAATACAATCAAATCGTATCGCAAAAACACTTGATGAATGCTGTCGAGACCTTCGATTCTATAGGCGGATATTATAGAGTTGGTAAATTCTTCGACGATCCTTCAAATTCCGCCATCGATGTTCTGTGACGACGGTCTAGCTATTTCTTTAAAAAAAGAAAAGAAATATCATTGAAGTTCCATTCGTCGAAGATCGGCGTTGCAGAACTAAAACATCATTCCCACAACTGTGCTTCATTTCCATGTTTTAAAATACATTCGAGGACATGAATGATTGCACAGCATGCACTTCACATTATGAGGCAGTTGTTGTTATTGACAGCTATTCAATTAACTTTCCATCTGTCGATACATGACTGATGGCAGCTGCTCAGTAACATGAACAGTCTGTCGATTGGTGACCTTATGCAGCTTGTAGGTAATATGGACATGCAAATGTCACGAACAGTCGATAACCAGCCATCGGTCGATAGTATATCAATTAATGACCTCAGGTAGGATGTTAGTGACATGAACGTAATCCTATCACTAAAATTTTAACGATGTGGTGCCATGGATTCGATTTACTTAATCCTAAATTCCGTTGATTTATTATAAATGATTTATTTTTAGCACAATTCAGAATGACTCAAAAACGACAACTTTTATGGTTGATTCTGATGATAATTTTCTTCGCTATGATTTCCATCGTTTTACCACTACCAAGTGAGTTCTCTATCATTCTTTTAATCAACGAACCTTTCCACTAAAACAAAATCAAATCGATATAAAAATTTTTTAATGATATCTGAGTGGACTATAAAACTAACTAATTGCAGTTTTCTCCTTTAAAAAAAACATCTGAAAAATGAGTGATAACCTATATTGGAGATGTGAATGCATACAATTAAAGGGATTGTAATTAAAGAAAAATACTGATCTCAGTATGTGTAACTATGGCCGCGTTTGCAATTTAATGCTCAAAATCGGTGCAATAATACTTCTTTTTTTCCTATTGTAATCGACCAGCTAGCTGTAAGTTAAAAAATCCATGAAATTTTTTTTCGCATTTTCAATTGTTAGTAATTCATTGCAAGAATAAAGTTTCATTGTCGTAGGTGTTGTGAAGAAATTGCTAAGCAGAAAAACAAGCAGGTATTTCAACGGTATTGAAAAGACGCCTAAGGAGTTTTCAGCATGTGCATCGGTCGGATACAATTGCGAAGGATACTGTAGATTGATTGGTATGGTAGCACCAGCTCATTGCCTATTTGGCTTCTGCTTTTGCTGTATGAATTTTTCTCTACTTTTTTTTTCTTATTCTAAGGCAAATATATTTTTAATTAGAAATAAAGCTCGAATTCGATTGCGATATCCATTCCTTCGCCATTCCCTTTTCCCTTTCTTACGTTTCCTTTTTCTATTTCAATCTCAGTGAAATTCGTTGTCTTCTTTTTCTGTTTTTAGCCACTCAAGTAAGTATCGCCTACCACTGTTGTCCTCTGTCTCCCAACTAGTCTATGCTTGAGAGCTAATATATCGACCTTTACTGGTCAAAACGTCTGCTGTCGAATTAACTTTTTTTTTCCATTATCAATACGATGTCTATATGTGAAAATCGTTTGAAATGGGAATTTTCTTTTTTTCAGCTTGAAAAATATCATCGCTACATTGGGCATGCGAAAAAATCATCGAAAAAAATATTTGGAATGCGAAAACATTTCCAACAATGCAACTATTCTCTTTTACTACGATGTATATTCATTAGCTTTGCAATGAATATAGTGGAATTATTTGATCATTATAAATAGAGCATAATGCGATATTATATTATTTATGCTTGGTGAAAAAATTTTTGGCAAATTAAAAATTCAATTGTGAGTGATGATTCGCAATTGTTTTGAGAGATTTATTTATATTGAAAATTATTCAATTTTTTAAAAATTTGCCTATATGAATTCATATCATTGTATATTGATTAAAAACATTAATAAAACGAATACTTATTGCAAGCAAATTTGATGTACAAACTAAACGTGCAAAAAAAAATTCAAAAATGTTCATTTTTTATAGCATAAATTTTTTTTGTATTGAAAAAAGAAACCTAATTGAAATAAATGTTGAACTCATGAAATATGCACTTAAAAATTCAATGTCATGAAAATCGGAAAAAATTAGGCAAAGTTCCAAATTTCCATCATAGAGCTAGAAAAAAAGTTTGCAAAGAACCGAGAAGGCCAAATAATCTTTGTTCCCTATTTAAAAAGGCTGGGAAAAAGGGAATAAAAAACTCACTCACCTCTTTGTATAGCCATTTCTTTTGAGATAGAAATACGTTTAACTCACACATCTAAATATAACACACCTATTTCGAATGCAGAGATTCTTTAGCCGTATTTCAGCTTATTCGTGCTCTGATTCATCGGGGTGAATATAACCCCCCCCCCCACCCCCCCACAATGTAAGAATCCACTGCAAAACTAACAAACCGTTCGATTATAAGCATTTTAAGCAAAGCAGTATTAAAGTAAAAAACCACTCACCCGGTGTGTCATAAAGTACCATGAATGCTGGTACTTAAATCAGATCACCTGGAATTCATCCTAACAATATGCTCAGCTAAGGCTAAATGGAAAAACTGTGAGAAATATTCTTGACGATCGCAAAAATTGAAATATTATAGTAAAACGATTAAGCATGCTCGAGACTAGACTATTGGATATCGTAGGAGGTGTGATCACAGTATCCTAGAGCTACCGTAGAAATCTTTTCCGGTGGAAACTTCCAATTATTTGAAAGTATTGAAACAGACAGAGATAAACTTAAAAATTAACGGGAATTGATGGTCGAATTTATCGGTCGAATCGATTCGATTGACTGAATTTTGCGAATTGCTTAGAGGTGAGCCAATGCATTGATGGACAGATGCGCCAATATTTTGATTGATTTTGCATTAAAATGTAAAATGTCAATAGGTAAATATGAGTAAAATATTGCATTCTGCACGAATAACTTCCATTTCCAGGTCTTCCAGTATGCAATGTTCCATTGCTATCACTTCCAATATATAATCGTTTCTCTTGTCTCTGCTTATCGTAAGTGACAAAATTTTCAACCTCTATATGACAAAAAGAAAAATTCTAATAAAATCACTGCATGATATCATTGATGATATTCATATATATGAAACCATAAGCGATATAAATAAAATAAGAAAGAGGAAGACGGCTATGAGATAAAGACGACACGATTAGATATGTGTAATTATGCTGGTTTAATTGCTGTTTATTAGATATATTTATTGCATTTCGACTGAATATAGTTGCATCGATACACTTTGTCTGCATCATTCAAACACTCAACCAAAAAAACATTCTGTGATTTTCTTGCTTCTTCGCTATTTACAAGAAAGAGAAACATCTGTACGATGTTCCACTTGTGCCACCATCATCTCTAGCACCTCTACAATATATGACAACCTTTTGCTTATATCACTAGTAAAATATTTTATGTGGTATAATATTAGTAACATCCTCTATGTGTTCAATCAATGTAGTGTTCTTTTATAGGTGACAATTGTTGATGGAAAGAATAATAACATTCCAATTCTGAAAGGAAAATTAATTCATATTACAGTAACTTTGAATGAAACTTAAGTTCGAATGAAACTATCATAACACAAAAACAATAAATATAATAGAATATAGAATCGAATGATTATTGTTTGAATATGAATTATCATATCGCATTCCGTATAATAGTAATCCGCATATAATCGACTGCGTAAACATCAATGCAAATGAACAAAATATTTTATTTAAAAAAACACAATTTAATTGAATTACCTGAAATTCATCTTTACGTATCAAATCTGGACAGATAATTTCATTGCCTTAAGTTTCTTTATTTGATGATTATATTAAATAGAGAGATTTACAAAGCAAATTCAAATATTTATATGTAACTAATGATGACGATATAATTTTGCATAAGTTATTTTGCATGAAAACGTATGAAAGAAAAAATGTAAACAACGGTTGACGATGAGATTCGATGCAATGGGAATTGCATGAATACGCAACGAATGCGTCGTTATTGTTAACTTTATGCCTATATAAGGCAGCGAAATCATTTACTTACACAGGTATAGATATTATTTTATATATATTTTTCGTTTGTTATCCTTACATTTCCTCCTTCCTTTCACTTCTAAGCAAGCTGTTTGCTCAATTTTAATTTTTAGTCAGTTTATAACTCTATAACCTTAAGTCTTGCAATTGAGTAGGAAATCATTTTGTGACAAACACAAGTCGAATCATCAAACTGCTTGAAAAATTCGAATATCAATAGATCATCCGGCAACGTTCGAAAGAAACCGTCTTGTAGATCACGAACTTGTGAGTTAGATGTTTGGTGGGATCTGAAACCATCGATCAGTTGGTACCACCGATATATATATATATAAATATATATGCATAATCATCAAGGTACATAAATACATGTTGTAAATATATTTATATGATGTTAAGTGAGAACAACTTCGTATAACAACCCCAACTATGTCTCAAATAAAAGTGCTTTCGTGGATCCTCGTTGCGATGACCATCCTGATCGCTATTACTTCCATTACTTCTGCTCAGCCAAGTAAGTCTTTCCATCTTGTAATATTGAATAGTTTCCTCTATCAACTCGAATGTTATTCGAAGTAAAAATTTCACGATTTTCACTAATAAATAGCGTTATACTATTACTGCATTATTCATGAAAAAAAGCATAGAAATGTGGAAAACTCCTCATAAAAAAAAAACTCATATAAACAATCAAAAGGGTAATATTGTAGTTCTTTAATTCCCAACCCTCTCCCTCTTTCCCCTCTCCATTTCTTCAACAACTGAAGAAGTTGATAAAATTACTCAAATTGACGCGTTTTATTCTCCAAAATCCTCAAGAACATATTAAAAGAGCTTTTCGATTTCCAAGGTAGCACCAAAATTTGCATAGCCACAAATTGTGTTTTATTTAAGGATTACCAAAAACAATTCGATTTCAGCATGTGAGTCGGTTAATTATGACTGTCAATCATACTGTTTGTCAATCGGTGGTACAGGTCGATTCTATTGTCTATTCTTCGTATGTGCGTGTGGTAAGTAGCTTTCAAGCTTATTTACTATGAATGTAACAGTAAGGAACAAATAATAAATGCAATAATGAGTGAAGGTGTAAACCGTATCAATAGAAATAAAAATTCACTACAATCCTAAATGCTTTATTTCCTGAACATTTGTGGTATTTCCATATTCCCGTTGTTGAAAAATTTTGCGTTGAGAATGATCGCTGTTTTTTTGTTGTAGTTCTTCAGCTGTTTCTCAATCTGCCTCGTGAAGCACTTACTCCAGTACATTACTGTCGATCGTTTCCAGGATTTTTAGATCATCAACTAGCTATGTTACCAAACGATAGCATCTCACCTTTGACCTAAGTAGGCTTTGACCTTTCACCTTTGATTTCAACTTTAATCCCTCATCACACTGAAAAAAATATTTTCAGTGTAAAAGAGAGTGCAACACCACTAACGACGGTATCTTCGATATAAACAACCATTAATTGATGATACAATTTTATTATTTTTATATATATTCGATGTATAAGATGAGTATTTATGAGATTAACAGCACCAACTGTTATATCTCTGAAGGGATTTTATTATAGTGCATAAAAATTTATTTCTATTGGAAGAGTTGCGGTAATTAATTTGCATAATGCAGTGCTGAACATAATGCTCGAATTCATATATGAGTCGATCCTAATTGCAAATATATTTAATTAACGAAATTAACGCAGGAAGAAATTCAATAAGTTCAACGTCAAAGATCGATTAAGATCATCGATTGATTTATTTGAATCGTATAAAATTGAGAGGAGATTATCTGATAGCAAAAAAGTGATTAAATTTGATAAAAATATAAAAAATATACTATTTTTGTTTGAATAGCCTTCAAGGTTGCCTAATATTTAAAGGAAGAAGAGTTTTCTTCAAAATGTTCCAATGCTGGGCCTATATTTGAACAAACACTGCTTCGGTAAATAAGTTATGAACTAAAATATTGGATGCTGCATCCGAACTCATATTCGGTTTGACTGAAGAGAGTAACACTGTTATAAATCACTGATTGCTACAAGATAGGGACCCATATTTGCATATCCATATAAAGCTTTATTATATTATTACGTGAGCCATTTCGATATACACGGCAGAAATTTGCATTTCTCACGAAATTGCAATAGGGATATTTTTGGTGGTGGTATAGTGAGTAGATGAGTTGCCTAGCTTATCACATTTATTGACCTATGACCTATGAGTGGTCAACTTTATTTAAACCTTATAAGCATAATTCGCCCTGAGAATTCCACGTATGCTCATAGAAAGAAAAAATTCTCTTTCTTTCTTCTTTATGAAGCAAGCATAGTTTAAACGTGAGCAAAGTTATTTGGCCAACAGCCAAATACAGAGATACAGTAATTTATGTTGAGCTGGTTTATGTATTTCTGATTGCCATTTACTCATTCTAATTATTATATATTGCACAAATTTACATAAGTAAGCAGTAGTTGTATCGAACTACGCATGTCTACACTGTCAACTCAATACCTTCAAAAGTTGGAGTCATTTAGGAGCTAATCGAAGATGCTCCTGAAATAGGCGTTCCTGAACGACGAAGTTTGTGATTTTAGACCTTCAATCTACACAATGTAGGATTCTAGAATTTCCACAAATGTGAATAGATTATTTGCGAAGATAAAATAACGTCAGAAAAGTAAACGAAGCTTCAAGAAGTCCATCCAAGAACACAATCCAAGAGGGGTACAAAATATAAGGATTATGCCGGAGATAGACGGAGAGGGGAGAGGGTATGTAATAAAATAATAAATATAAAAGCAACGAAACGATGAACAAAACTGCTCTTCAAAGAACATAAACGCATCAATCATTCCGGAGATGAAATGCTTTAGACGATTCGTGAACGCAAAAACGTTAGATGCTGAGATGACATCAACATGAAGTTTATTGCACACTCGAATAACCCGGAGAGGAAGCCCATCTAAGCTTCGAATGCAATAAATTCAAGATTGAGGATCACGAAAAAACAACTGAAGTTTATCAGCTCGTAATCAATTATATCAATCGCTATAGATGAACATTGAATCAAATATGCTATATTATGATGTTTATTAGAGATGTAGTGAATTGTCCACAGAATGCAATTTGCCACCTTATATGTCACCGATTCACAATGAATTTTCTATTGCGAATCCCTCAACGAATACTCTCAAATATGGCGATAGGAGGTGAGGGAGGGATTAAAGACGTTTGACAAGTGTAAAATATTTATTTACTTGTTTTAATGAACACAGCATTCATTACGAATTCATGTCTCTTCATATCTCTTTCACCTGCCCTGACCCAATGCCCCTCTGATCCAGTTGCCTCCTGTAGTCTTTAGGACGGCTTCCACTTCCAGCAGGTGGGTCGCGTGAAGGTCACAACTTAGGCTCGTTTCCTACCCATCGGATGCCTACGGGCCGATTCACCGTCGTTCCTGCTATGACTGTCGGGACTTGTTCCGTTGCCCTTGTCCCGATGAGGGTACTGGGTGGGGTGACTCGGCTGAGCGGAGCCAACAATTCTGGTCGGAGTTTCACAACCGACCACGCAATAGACGAGGCAAAACGATGAATGTAAAATAACCCCTTGCAATTATATTGTAAACTTCAGCGATTTCCTCGTGAAAGCATTTGCGCGAGTTATTCGACATTCAAGAAAAGGCTCAACAAACTTGTGTTCTATTGTCTATACTTTCACAATTGTTGGTGACTTCAATATTCAAGATTTTGACTACAGAGGAGTCCACACTATGAAATGCTCATATAAGTATCGTTCTGATGCCATAAGTAGGGTATATAAGGACTGTTATTGCCCAATCCACTCATTCGTTCGTTGTTTTGTTCTTTCTTATAGGTTCTTCTTTGATTGCGGTACTCGTGGGTCCAAATGGGGCCATATGGTCGGCTGATAATAGTTATTTTTGTCAGGAAGCGTCGCTGGACTTGAAACCGGGAGCCCGAAAAGGAGTTCGGTTCGCTACACTAAATGATGAGTCCCTATGTGGACATGTTCAATGATTTTATCGCGAAATATGGTCTACTTAGCTTTATTGATGGTCCTACTTGCGCCCCAATTTAATTCATTTATTTAGAACCTCAATTTGATCACAAAGTGCTACTTAAGACATAGTTTCATTGGAAGAATGGCCACAGTTATGGCAGCTCAATATTCTCGCTGAAAAATGCTTTGTCTTATATGTAAATTTCTCGGTCGAATGTTCTCCACGTTTATATGATCTCTTATTCCCTACAAAAGATGTGATGAAGAATTTTGGATATTTATGTGAACACCAGACACCTTAGCTGCCATAGTCATTGTGTTGAAGTTTAGCCGAGATTTGCTCAAGATTGGATTGTATCTTCCGCCTCTTGCAATGCACTTACGTAAAAAAACTATGAGAAAGCTTTCGTTTCTTAGTGTCGTCCCATTTTCGAATATTTTACTCAAGTTTGGTCGCCGGATATCTAGATAATTGAGGAAATTTAATGTCGCTTCCCTAAGATGGCTCTTAGAAAAGCTTTCCATCGACCGTACCAACCTAATTATGCACCACATCGCCTTATCTTTGATTTAAAACCTTTGTGATATACAGAGCTCAGTTTGATCTACATCGATGCTTCAAGATTATTAAAGAGCTCAGTTTGATCTACATCGATGCTTCAAGATTATTAAAGAGCTCAGTTTGATCTACATCGATGCTTCAAGATTATTAAAGATTTCCCTAGAATTTACTTCAAACGTATTTTCTCTTTTCACAAAGTTTGCCACTCTACTCGAGACTATAATCCCTTCAAATTGAAAGGAAGTTAATGAATCATATAGATTTACTTAATTCATTTGCTTTCGTTGTTATTCCCATCGAAAATTCCTTCCCATATCATATGATTATGGCTGGCATCTTGCCATGCTGCATTTCTTCGTTCGCTCTGATCCCTTCTATTCTTTTCCTCTTTTCTTAGTTTTTAAACTCATATCTGCATGCACTACTTAGAAATTATTATTATTATTGTTATTATTATTGTTATTATTACTGTTATTACTATTACTAATTACTGGATAAATTATGCTCCTTTACAGATCTTATTTCCTCTCTCAAACAATTTTCAATAGTTTTTCATATGGATTTAACTATCTTATATTAGTGAATCTATTCTGATAGTTTATCAATGATACAACAATATCACTTCAATACACTCAGTGTTGAAAAAATTGATTTATTAAAGTATGAATAAAGTATCGATTAAGTTGACAGCATAAAAACAAGGAAACCACCAATACAACCTGAAACGTGAATAGACATCCCCATCTCCCACCTTTCCTCCCTTACCATTCCCACGCTCACTCCCCCCTTTCGTTTAGCCATCCCCTCTCCCCTCCCCTCAATGGGAATGTGCGGGTACCTCAGGTCAAGTTGGTACTTTGATGCTCACGATTTTCTCGAATTTAAAAGGAATCCCTCTCACATTGGCAGGTTGCCAGTGTTTGAATTAATGGCGCGAAATTATTCGGTTTAAAATTTTGTATTCGCGTTTGTTGCACCGTTTCAATGATAATAGCAGCGTTTGTAAGTTGAAGCTTACCCCATTTGTTTCTCGAGTATTTGCGGTTGGGTTTTATGTTCATTGGATGGTAGGTAGATGCGGGCGTGTTGTTTGGTTGAGTTGAACTTTTACAATCGTTCGTTTGTATTGGGTTTTTATTTTAGTGACTTTCGACTAGCGTACACGGTCGGCTTTTGAAAGTCTTCTGGTAAGAGCAATCGAAACGATTTAGGTTGTTTTTAATGATGTTAGCAAACGTTTGAGTTCGAGAGGATTGTTTGGTTTATTTAGAGTCTGAGGTCGAACTCCCTATTTCTTGCGAAAATACCCAAAGTTGAGGGTTCGAAGTGATAATTCTATAGGTCAAAGAAATCAAAAATTTCAGGTTGAGAAAGGGTGATGCCACAAAAAGCGCTTAGTTGTATAGCAAAATATTGGCACTTAGTATCACAGACTTTGGGGAAATTTTTCTAATGGATCGAAAGCAGTGTAGTACTGCAAAAGCAATTTCATTCTATTCCAATATTTTTCCAGTCTTCAACCATCTGGATTTCATTAAGCCGCGTAAAGCAGACATTCCATTTGTACGTTATTATTAGTGATCAGTTGATCTTTATCTAATATATCGTTTTTCTCTCTTTTTTTTTTTCAGCACTATCGAAATGAGTTTCCTCTCATCATTACCATCGTTTGTAAAGTAAGTTATTTTTCAACATTAAATATTCTTATCGTACGTTGTTTTATTGATTCCATATATCTTTTTTTTTTCAGTTGAAAGTAATTAAAAGAGTACGGCAGCTGAATACATTAAATAATATTCATATTTTACGAAAATATTTACTTAGCAACTAAACAGCCATATAATTTATTATTTTAATGCTGATTATTGATCATAGCTTGAAGCACAATGTAGGGAAATATTGTGCTTTGTTGGTTAATTGAAAATTTGTTGTAGAGAATGTGCTAGTGCTAGACATTATATCTATGCGAGATTTCGCAACTTCAAAGAGCAATATTACTGCGGTTAAAACTATAGCAAACAAAAAGATACCCACGGGTAATTTACAAATATATTTGCATAAATTACTTGCAAGTATGCGTATTCCATAATATTTTGTGAGTACGAAAGAGGATTGGGGAAAGAATAAAATGGACTCTTTAGTTGGTTTTATTTCGCTATTAATTCTGAATATCGTTTTTTTTTCTTAACGATTTATTTATTTCAGAATATGGCCAGAGAAGAAACAATTGGATTATGTTGTCAAGTATGCTTTAATATTGTTTCTTCATTGGTTATACTTTTTAGTGGGATTATAGGCGTAATAGTCAGCTGAACAATAAAGTAGAATGATTTATGAATATGCTAATCAGTTTTGTAATCTATTTGGATTCTGTTATGAATCAGATATCCCATAATCTGATCATTACATTTTTAGAGTCTAGCTAGAGGGGATTTCCTGAGCTGTTTTTTTTTAAGTTTAATGCAAATAACTTTCTAAGTTATTTCTATTTCTATAATAACTTCAAATAAAATTTCCATTCATATTCAGTGCAAGCAATCCTTATCCTCTCCTTCTCGCTTTCTCCATCTCCCTATTTTATGGATGCATTGTAGCGTTGAATGGCGTTGTGAGGCAGTTTTCAGACGTAAGTTATATTTAGAGAGTGATATCGATGCTTGGACTTTCGTGAACAGGTCAATCGAAGTTTTAAACCACTCAGATTTGATGTTTATATAGCATCATGGCTAACTTTTCTTTATTCTTCTCTTTTATCGTTCATTTGATCCCATTTTGGATTGTATGTTCTTCATAACATTTACTCCTTTTTAATAATTTATTTCCAAAAATGTTGATTGCCATTATTTACATCAAAAATGAATAATAGCAGCATGCTTTGAATGGTATTTACCATCAGTGAATGTTTGTACTGTGAAAGAGCGAAGATGAGTGTAGAATTTGTGATATCGTTCTATGTCTTTGAGTTTTGTGCATCTGAAACGTGATTGAAATGCCTCATTATTTTTCAGGGCAAATTGAGCAGATCGTTGGGATTGAAAGGAGTATTGCAACAGGTTTACGAAAGAGGACAATTCCACGACCTCGCTGAATTCTACGTTCAGTGGGCAAAGGTGTGCTTGTTGCATATTGTGATCGTTTTTGCATCTACGGGGAGGTCTCGGTGAAAACCCTTCGAGTTAGTTTGAACTAAGAAACGAAAACGAGGTTTTAAGGCGATATGGTCCCATCCGACTTCTGTAGCCTATAGGTTCTGTTTCCGTTCCCCTCTCCCTCCTCGATCCGGGGAGAGCGAAGTTTCCGAGCAACCGTAATTTGTGATGAGAAGATTGCATACTAACAGTGAATGCAATTTTATAGGCGTACTCAGACGCAGTCGAATAAATCTATCACTCAAAATTTCTAATGAATAGAAAACGTTCTTCCCATTAGCTAAGTAGTAGTTATGAGGGAGCTGTGGTTCTTTTCTTATATATATGGAAGTAGTTATAATTTCCCCTTTATTGCTGTGAAACTGTTGATCTTTCAGTTCAAAATTTTTCAATTATTTTCTTTCATCATCACCCACTTCCTTTTACGTTACTTTTCTGGCGTCTTTTGCCTCTAGTCAATTGAGCAGTGAAATGAGGTGCGCCTGGCTCACAACATCCTTCGATCGCAAGGAGAGGAGAACGTTGGAATTCTTTAACGTGGAGGAAAGTGAAAACATAGTTAGAAAATTTAGTTCAGTAGTGCTGCAGTGCACTGATATGTTCATGATTGGGAGGGGAGGGGGATGGGGAGGGGTAGAACTCGATGGAGGTCTTTGAAATATTGGCTGTGATAGTATAGAGTATAATTTCGTGCAGGCACTAAACGGTTCTACGCGAATTTCGAAAAATATACTTGGCAGATTCAAAAATTTTTGAAAATAGTCATATGAATTCTTGATCTAATTTAATCACAATCAGAAAATTTGCGATCATGATGGTCACCTAAAAGTTAGCGAACTTACATTTGCCATGAGTTTTGTATCGCCGGTCATAGCGTTAACGAATATGGTCTTGACTTAATTCATCGAATAATACCCCAAACCGTTGTGAATAATTTGCCGTTTTTAATATTTTCTGCTGCAACACTTCTAGATTATTTCAGAATGATTTTAATGCACTTAAAATGTATGATATCTATGTCCCTGTTTTCCACCACCCCACATCACCCATCATCCTGCATCTGCACTCTACTAAGAAAGCTTGAACTGACCGAAATTTTCCACCTCAGTTAACTTGAGTGTTTGGATGTATTAACGGAGAGCAAATGCTCTTCATATCTTCTGCATATTCGAGTCCTATTTATGCAAATTTACATTTCCACCAAAGCGGATATAGCAAGACACTATGCGTATTTGAAATGGCAGTTTCAGATTTGCGGGAAATACTTTTTTGCTGGTTTATAACAACCTGAAAGGGATTCAAACTTACAGAGAGGTTGTCGGATCTGTCCATTTGAGGGTTTATTATTTCTATCCTAATTTCTTCTAGATTAAATAACTATTTGAAATCGGCCATATGGCAGAAACTACTGTTTTTTTATTTGTCGCATTATTTCGCCTTTAATATTTGAAGTTCTAGGTATATGCTGAAGAAAAGGAGAGAAAGCGTTTCGATGAAATCAAGAGAATTGCAATCGAAGCAAATGCCCAGCCATCTTCGCGCATCGATGAAGCATTTAGGTATTGTATCGCTTTTTTTGCATTAATATCTCGAACTCAAAAAAGTGGGATGGGTGTCATGCATTGCCATCAAAAAGTGGAAGGGAATCTAGGTGAAGAATATATTCACCGCTGTCTTGTTAGGGAGGGGGGAGGAAGGGAAGGCGAGTAAGGAGCGTTCAGAATATGAGATGGCTCTTCTTTTGATTCTTTAACTGGATCGCTAACTTTACTATGAACTAATAGGGTTGAGTATATCCACTGATGAAACGTTTAGGAGTATACGATCGTTTATGAGTGTACGGTTTTTCCACTCTCTCATTTTTGATATACGTTAGCGCTTCATTCACTCGTATTCGTTTCTCTACATACCGTGTCAAATTCAATCAATTATCAAGCTGTGGCATACCTATTCACCGATTGTTTTTGTTTGTAGAGCGATGGTGCACGAGCATTTCGAGGCCGAAGAATTTGAGCCGACGGTCGATTTATTCGCCATTAGAAAACAAGGTAGAGGGAACATTTATTTTATCTATCACACATGTCGTATTTTCCACACTTCCAATATTATTCACTTAACGCAAGCGTGACTTGATGAAGAATTGAGCATTAATGTTGTTGCCTTTGTTCCACTTTCTGGTAGGGGAGGGAGGCTGGGAGAAGGAGAAATATTAATGACGTCCAAAAGATATAGGTAAATTTGTATAGTCCGACTCATAGCATCTGATGATTGTTGCAATTTCTTTAATATCATTGAACGATGTTGTTATATCTGAATGCAAAACTGGCAGTTATTCACTGGCTATTGTGATTAACGATCGACCGTTGCGTTGATCATCGAAGTCTTTTATATAGTCTGAGAGCAACTGGCAATTCTGAGAAGAAAAATGTCTATGAAATAGAATCATTTTACAGGAAAATTTGTTTTCGGTGAATCAAAGCGCATTTTAAGAAGATATTATTCTATTTATGCGGTACATAGCCTGTTGAAAAATGCTTTTATTTGAGCTCATGAAAATTTTGAGTGAATCTGCTTTCATGTAAACTTTTTGTTTGGATGGCTTATATTATATAAACGTAATGTTCAACGTTCACAATAAGGCAAAAAATTAAAAAGCGAATTGACCATAAAGTATTCGAAAGTGTTATGAAAGACCTCTTTTCTAGCGGTGCATGAAGAGCGTTTATTCGGTCTAGGTGAACGAAATGCGGCTATCGCAGTTTCTTGCCAAATGCCATCCTCTAGCAAATCCGAAGTTCAAGCGCAAACGTCGTACATTCCGGCGATCAGTCCGTAAGTTTTTTTGAGGAACTGATAAGAAGATATCAGTCCGTTTGGGAAGGCTGAGATGAGGGAAATGGCGATATTTAACAGATGGGCAATAGTATTATGTTGATGCTATGCATGATGACATGCTAACACATATACTTCGAGTATTTTCTTTACTCTGTAGGTTACTTTAAAATAAAAAGTGTTGGGTGAGCAGCTATCCAATGGAATTATACGCCGACACATTTCCGCAACGTTGCAACATCGCGCAAGTTAGCGTTTTTCAGTTAATAGCATCAGTTTGCATTTCGGCTGATTTAAACACAGTGGTCAAGGTTTTGAATTAATCTTCACCATGTGATGGAGCCGGTGGTTGAAGGAGTTTGTGACCCCGTCGCCGAGGTGGAGATGGGGAGTCGGTGGCCTTTCGAGAGGGCCAGTGCGAAGCGTTTTGGCATGCGGCAGTGAGGATAGGACAGTGTAAATGAGCAGTATTTGCGTCGTGATAAACTTAAATTTGATCTGTCTTTTTCGCAGACGTTAGTAACCTTTGTTCGAGTCACAGGGTGCATCCATCATAGATGTTGATGTTCGAGCTGACTGAGGTGAAGAAAATAGCGATATTTGAAAGACAAGGAGGGCATTTTTTTGTTTACGATAAATTGGCGAAGGCTTATAAAGTAGTAATTACGACACTTATAAAAAATGTAAATTTTTTTCTAATCAGGAGCTATCAGCCATTACTACTGATGCGTCTTTCTTAAATGATAGCTAGTTTTAGAAGAAAAGTACAGTTGCTGCATTTTAGAAGCAGAGAGTAGTAGAGAACGATGACGCTGACATAGGCAATAAAGGAGGAAAGCGAGGTATTATTATTCAAATAGAAATTATTTCTGGTACCATACTGTTTTTGAATAGATCGAAGCGTGACATTACTCCTTCTTCTTGGCGATTGATAGTGATGATTAACAGGCCAACGGCAAGTGCAAAACATGCTTCGATCAAACCTGCCGGTGCAAGTGGAGCTAAATCTGTGCTTCTGATAGCAGATGAGGAAATATCGCTAGAAGAGATGGCAGCGGCGCTAGTTGGATATCCATATCCACCTCAACCGGAGTACGTTCATTTCTATTTATTCAGTCATTTGAAGCGGAAGTATTGCAGCAAGGAAATCATTATTGTTAATGAAGGCGATGATGCGGCAGTATTAAAAGATATAAATGCTAGTTTATATCTTTCCCGCAGTAGGTTTCAATAAATTGTACTGCATTGAAATTTGGGAAGCGAACAAATACCCTTGACTGCGTTTTTATAATTTCACGGTAGGTAGTTTCAAATTCTGAGATAAATCGCAATAGGAAAGGTAGGCACTTACCTGCCAGTGCAATAGAATTTGTTATAAGAAATTCGTCTTTGCAAGGGGTAAATTCGATAAGTGGATGAGAAATGAGAGGAGGGAAAATATCATTCAACAGGATATGAAAGGCACTAGAATGAAAAGTATGGCATGAAAGGATTGTAGCCGATCTCCATTTGGGAGTCCTTTTTGGTTAAAATAATATAAGGTTCAAGGATTGTGTTTTCAAGTTAGCGGAGAGAGCCAAATTTGATATCATTGGTTATAACACTCGTCAATTGAATTCGGCATATTATGGGAGTCGTTTGTCTAAGACATATAAATGTTTGTTGGTAAGTTTCGTGGTTCTTATTCATTTTTTTTTTTGGATCATTTTCGGTCCGTTAGATTGGCCATTTTGATGTTTATTTCATCGAAATGGCTATTTAGCCTTCTGAATCCACATAGTTGTTTTATTGAGTGTTTGAAAGGAAACGGGTCGGATGGCCGATAAGCATTTTTCCGTTTACTTTCTTCGATTTTATATTCCTTATTTAGAGATATAATCCATAATTTACTGGGATGTATAACTCATCTAAGATGCTATGATTCGAGTTGGATTTCATGGAAGATTTGATCAGATGCATTTGCTAGTTGAGTATGTAAATTGTAGAGGCAATGATCGGCTACTATCGGTGATCAGCGAAGAGAAAGCAAGTTGCGATGATGATATGACTATGGAAACAAGTGGTATGCAGGTGCATGATGAAAATGCCTTGGAACAGTTGCCATCACCAGTTGAGTTACCACCTGCAGTCACTCCTGCCAAGGTTATTTTAAATTTCGCACGTTTTGAAAAATTGGTGCTTAGTTATGTTGCACTGTTTTTTATGAAGAAGGAAAGAAGGAGAGGGGGAGGGGGGTATTCGGCTGTTTCATACTGTATTGCGTATAAAACTTTTTTTATTGTACATCATAGTGTGGAAGCTTTTTTACTCGAATTAAATTAATTGATACTGATGTCATCGATACGCGGAATCAATAAACATGCTTATTGTTTAAATTTTTTAAAGGGAATTGCTGCTGAAGTTTGCTTCTCTATTTCTTAGTCGTCGTTTATGGCAGAAATATGAGGGGGGGGATTTGAAGATAACAACACAGAGATATTCAGTTTTCTATCCCATCATCTATCAATGGGAAATTTTAAAGAGCGCGACAACAGTTGAAGTCGCACCACGATCTATGACTCGCCAAACCCCGGCGTCAGCACGCAAACCACTTTCTTCGATGCCAGTTCCACCACCGCGTACACCTCCATGTAAAACAAACGGTTAGTGAATTTACTACTGCTCGATATGCTGTATAGGTAAATAATCATAATGAGGAAGTGAAAGATTAATGGAAGATGCTATTGGCGAGTTTGGTACTTGTTTCTGAGGTACTTTGAAATGTAATGTATGAGCTATCAGGTAGCCCATACAACAGATAAGGGTAAATGCCAGTGATATTCATAATAGTGGACACCAACTCTTTTGTTGTCTGACGCTATGAAATCGATTTTGAGTTCATCTGCTTGAAAGAGACCAATAGTAATGGATCTGTGATACTTGTAGTTCATTGTCCGGGAGAGCTATTATGTTGCTAATCCAAGTTATTCCAAGACTTGTCAACTACAAATCCTTTGTAATTGAGATTGCTAAAATTTTCCATTATGATTAGGTCGCCCGCGTAGGCGTTTTTTTCCACTCATGCCTTTTATCACTGGAGCAAAATTAGCTAAATGGCTGTACTTTGCTTCGATGGAAATGATCACATAGTCGTATTTCTACGTTTTATGAAAATTTGTTAGCGAGCGTTGAATTGCATTGGTAGGCTAACTACTGGTAGGTATAGGAGGGGATTCCTTGATCGTCTATTTATGTAAAGTGAAAAAGAAAGTGGTGTTAAGAAACTTAGTCTCTGTCCTGTCTCTGAACGCAATTTTAGCTCTACTTTAACACTCACTTACGTGATATAAAATGATGGATGACTGAAAGATATCAGATTTTTTGGAACGTTTCATCTTTGAGAAGAGGTGATTAGAGGTTTTTATTATAACATGTTACTGTCGACATTTTGTTTAGCGTTCGATGTTTATTGTGCTTATTTTCAAAAATGTTAAAAAATCATGCGAATTTTAAGACTTTCCAATGTCATCACCACTTGAACTTGGTGGTACGTCATTCACCGAGAAATTCTATACAAAAGCTATGCAGGAGTTCTCCAACACTCTTCCTGTTCATCCGCCTCGTGCAGGTTTTATTTTTATTTATTTATAATTTTTTATTTGAAGGAAAACGGAAAGACATATTTATTTGAAGGAAAACGGAAAGACATCTTGCGTGTATTATTTGAGTGGGATTAGCAAATACAAATTGCAGTGAGTTGTTGCATTTCAACTGAAAAATTATTATTTAAGGAAGGGAGGGAGGAGAAGATGAGAGTAAAAAAAAATTTTCTCACTTTCAAGCGGTGGATTTGGATCACTTTTCTGACGCATTTTCATAATCCACTCTGTCGACGCTACCCAGTTGTCATGCCTTTCTTCATGCAGAGCAGAATTGCTTACGATCTATCTGGGTTGATTTGTAGCATATGCAGATATGTTTCCTTGTAGATATCGTTTTCTTCCTTCGAAGCCTAAGCTGAATTTAAGTTCTTTCAACAGAGGAGCGCCACAATATGAGTTTTTTTTTGTGTATTTGAAAAAAATCTTAAGTTTTTGCATTTGGAAATGTTTGAGTATTTTCACTGAAAGAAACTACAACATTGACCCATATAAAGATATGATCCTCCGTTGTTATCTGTATCATCCTCAGAGCAGATGAATTCATGGGGTTCTGTGATGAATGTAATCGCGGTTGACTTCAAATGTTTATTTTTAACATATACGAATGGTGCGATCGAAGTATTTCTGTTTTGTAGTAACGCTTGAAAACGAGACAACCGTATTGAACGAGACGGAAGATCTTCAAGCAATGGCTCCAAAATCAGCTGCTCCAACTTTCGATGTCTATAGAGAGAACCAATCGTTTGATGCCAAAAAAGATCGTCCAACGGGCTTAGCAGAGGATGGCAAAGGCGAATCGGTATCCACACAGAGGGCACAATTCGAGATGTTCAAGGATGAAAATATGGATCCTCAAGAAGTGGAAATCCATCAGTCGGAGTTGAAAAGGTTAGTGTAAACAGATTACGGGAAGTGAGGTTTGAATAGTTTGTTGTTGAAATTGTATTCTACAGATGCGTTTGAAAGTTGCAATTTTTTAAATTGAATTTTGTTCGATTATTAAAAATTTCTCTTTTTGCTTCGAAAATCCCTCAAATTTACTATTTATTATGTACATTCAACGTTTACTGTTGCTATATTCTGCAGTATTTGAATGTTTCCTTATCCGCTTATCAGTCGGCTCACTCGGGGCTCTTAGATTTATTTTGCAAAAATTTTTCTTCCATTTATTTTGCAAATATCTTTGAGCGTTCAGTCGGAGCTTTTGTAATCGCCATTATCTTTGAATAACTTCCATGATTGGAAATGTTACTAATCCGGGAGAAATTGATGAAATAATTCATATGCATTAATTCGATCTTAAAAAGTTGAAAGTTGGGAGATTCATTATTTCAATAAGACGATGATTCATAACGATGTTGAAAGTTTTCATTTCTACAACAAATTTTTTTGTTCACTTTATATCAATTTGCATTGACGTTTGGAAAAGCGCTTGTTTTTTTTTCTTTTGTTTTTTTTTTTTAATTTTGCAATTTGTTGATCATTTATGTTTGCGTCAAATTTTGCCATCTCCTGATGGTGCATGGGAATTTGCTTAGTCCACAGTGTACATTGTGATGTAAGGAATGGTCATTCGATGATGGGATGCAGAAAAAAAGGGAGATTGCTGAGTACTTTATCGTTACAAAGGTAATTTAATTGCCGCCTATATTCTTCTCATTCTTACTTCCCCCAGGTGATGAAAATTTGTGTTTCAGTGCGATCGGAGTGATGAATGCAGGGGATAAGATGTCACCTCCAGACGATGCATTGCATCAGGATGAAGTAATGGCAATGGCAGTCGAGAAAGAAGCCGCTACTACTGCTCAAGAGACCCTTTTCAAAAAGGTTAATCCTTTTTTATGGTTTTCGGGAGTTGGCAGGATCGATCCACTGCATAGAAGCGTTCAGCTGTTAGGGAGGTTTGAGTAAGTGTTATTCGGGGTTTTTCCGCATAAACTGAAATGGCCATCCAAGATTGCCGATTGAAGATCTCAACCTTCTTTCGCGATGAGTTCTCAACTTCTTTCTGCTTGCCAGCTTTCTGATCTTACGTAATGTTCGTCTTTTATTTCTTGTGGTTTTATATTTGAGTTATTCTACATTCGAAGAAAGTATATGGTCTTGTCTTTTATTCCTTTGTAAGAGGTTAGGTTGCAATTCCTGCTATGAGATCGCTGCTAACCATTATCTAATCTTAAGGATTTTTTTACCTCTTTATGACATTTGGGGACTTTCAAATGAGATCCGATTTAGTGCGAAATTTTTGTGCGACCTTACTTTGGTCATTCCACATTTTATCTTCAAAAATGCTAGTGTAATATTGTGTTTTGAGTTGGAATTCATGTGCATTGTGGGAATATCCGTCTTTCATAATGAGAAAATGTCGTGAGTTTTGATTTTGCATTTGCTGAAATCACTGTAGAATAAGTTTTGATGTTTTTTTTGTTTTTTTTTTTTTTAATGTTCATTGAGAGTTGAGAATCTTGCAGCCTGCACGCCTTCCTCCGCATACTCGAAAGTCGATCGGTTTTGGTGCTTCGGCGGCTTCAGCATTCGCTCAGGCACATTTGCAGCAGCAACGGAAATCGCTCTTTGATATCAAGCAAATCGGAGCACAGCACGACGTCGATTTTCATTCAAGTTCGTTCATTGCATACATCTCTTTTTATTGACCACTTTAGATAATAAATATACACATACCCTTATTATTCATCTCATGTTCCCGTGCTTTCCTCCAACTCCGGCGGGGTTGATGTTATTGAGCGGGAGTGCGTAACACATGAGGGGATGGGGTAGAGGAGTAAAGTCCATCCCCCCAGTAACGAGATGACTCCACTCCTGACATTGGCGGGTTTTTTGAACTTGGCTGTGCTTTTTTATTTCAACTACCAAAAGACCCTCTAGAAGAAGGAAAGGTGTACCAGAAGAGTGGCGTGGTGTACGCTCAGTTTCATAAGTTAATAACGACAAAAAAGTTGCATGCATTGCAGTCTTTTCTAGGTTACCCCGGTCGTTAACGCCATTCTCATACATAAGTTTATTTTTGAGGAGGAGGTGGGAAAGACGCGATTAGTATAAAGTAGCATGCGAATTTTTCAAGTTTAGAATGTCTACTGCAATTTTCGAAGTTGATGAATCAATGTGAAGTATGGTGTAGGAGGTGAGCATACGATCGATGTAAATTATACCTGTCAGGATGCAATACTCTGGCTGTAGTGGTTCTCGAGTTGAAAAAACCGGATGAGCATTCGGATATGCATATGCGCAAATGCGATTCCTTTATATATATATATATATATATATATATATATTAAATGCCTTGCAGGATTCCAAGAGCGCGTGAAAGTAAATTGCAATAATTCTTCAGTGATGCCAGGTGCATTTATTGCATTTAACTGCACAACTATGATGTAGGGAAAATATGAAATGAAATGAGGTTTTGATTTAGCAGCAGAATTTCCGGATGGAGTTGACGAAGAAACAGTGGCTGGTCTATTCAAGAACAAAAAAGGTGGACCTCTGACGTCGACACCAGCCAATCCATTAGCACCTGGCATTCAAGATCCCATCGGTGGAGGTAATTTAAATCAGTTTCAAATATAGATCCACATTTTTGGCCTTTCAGATTCGAACGCACTGTTTGCGGGCTGCTATCGACTTGTGCTTCTTATTGTATTGAGCTTGCGGTTATTGCTTATCTTTGTTGTACTGTATTCACATATAGTAATGTTGAAGAAAACCTATTTCTGAACCTAATTTTAAATGATTATCGCTCATTATAGGCGGTGAGGAGTTTGTTTGAGTTTCTAGGCGTTTGCGTCACTATTCCTCAATCATGGATTGCAGGGGTTGTCAACCCCACCCCCCACCTACTCTCCTGCGTCTCTATTGCTCAGTCTTGGATTCAAGGGTTTTTAGTCTAGCTATCCGCGCTCTCCCTCATCAACTCCGCCCTTCTTGCTGTCTATGTAAAAATTTTATTGAAAGCATTGCTTCATCATGCGTTGTGTTAATTCGTGCCCACGTATGGTCGTATGATGTCATTTTTGCATTATCTAATAATCCATCCACTGTTTTGAAAGCTCGTTAATTTCAGTAAGAGGAAACTTGAACGGAGAGGCTTTCCTGCCTGAAAACTTCCAACACATGTAAAGCAGTTTCACATTCTTTGTAGAAAAGAGGAAATTTCTAAGAAATGTTGAGACTGATTTGGAAGAGTTCCTATTGTGCTGGGAAAGGAAATGGGAAGGAGTAGAGAGTCAGCTATCATTTTGCATCGATTTTTAGTTACACTTCATAATTTCAGGCTTCATGTTGAGTTCAACAACAACGGTGAATGCTGCAGATGTTGTTCTACCGGTTCACGGATCGGACGCTGCAATGACCGCTTCATCGGCATTTCAACGTCACTTGGGGCTTGTTCCTCAGGTGAGTTCCTCTTGCTTAATTCTGTTAATGCTCTATATGGCACAGCTGAAACTGCTAATTGTTAAGTAGTTAGCAGACAAATAGTGTGAGGCGGTTAGTGTTTGCAATTTGATGAAAAAATGTTGAAATTATACTGGATTTTTTGTTTGACGGTTTTCGAGTAGTGGAGGTAAGTTAAGCTAATTTTTCAAATTGAATTAGATAGGTTGCTTTTATATCCTGTCCTTATCTGGGGAGAAACCGCCTAACAAGTTTTTATATTGTAAAGTAAAGTTCGACATGTTTTGGTAATAACATACTTATGGCACACTCATTTCTGCAGAGAATATAATGAATCGATGAGGGCTGCAGCCGAATTTGTCAAAGCCCTTGGGCAGTAAAAGTTTTCATTCTTCTAAGCTTCGCAACTATTTGGATCAGTGTCTTCTGAAAGTGGGCTTGATTTTGAGGAGGTTCTTAAGAATTTTACATCTTTTGAGAACGAACCTTCATTGGTGGGCAGCTGGAGGGATGGGCGTTAGTGAGAGACACTTCCATTTTTTGTTGGTTTTTTTTACACTACTTGCAGTCTACGTTTTGGCATGAAATTTCACAAATGATGAAGCTTCAATTGAAACTTACAATGAGGGTTCCCAATTTTTAAGCGATCGACTGAAGGGGTGTATTTTGTTGCATCAGTGAACACTGTTTGCATTCTTTTATTTTTCGAACTCTTCAGACAATCAATTATTGAGTTAGTCAAGAATATAACATTGCTTCTGAAGGAAACTTCTCTTGTATAGCTGCCTTTGATATCTTTCACTTCCTAGTCCATTTCTATCATTCGTGGAGATACATATAAGCGTATTGGATGCTTCATAGAATTATGCATCTGTCTTGCTTGACATTTCTATAATATGAGTTTTTAGAGCGTGAGTGTACCACCACCTCCTTCGATTTTTTCGAAAATTCCACAAAAAGTCGGCAATTTGGCACCGATTATCGAGCGTGGTATCAGAGAGATGGATATTAGTGATGAGAAAAACGATTTTGACCAACCGACTGGACGCGGACTCAAGTAAGGATCTTTGTTTTCTTGTCATTTTGAATGGTGGCAACATTGCATTTGTTTATTTGGGATTATATTTTTAGATGTGTATTGTCTGTATTTGCTCGAGCTTGAAACCTCATGAGCTGGAAAGTTGTGTTTAGACATCGTCGACGATATTAAGGATCAGGTGGTAGAACGTTTTAGGGAAACTAAATATCAAGAAAACACTTATACGAATCAACCTACTCAAATATAGTGCAGCGTTTGTCTCACAATACCGTTTCCAGATCTCTTAACGTAGCTTTAAATTTGTGAATAATTCTTCTGAGGCTTTCTCCGGTAAGTTTGTTGTCCATATGGTAACAGCTGTACCGCGAAATCCGTTTCGATCTCTTATTATATGCGTTTGAGCATTATGCGTGTTTTCTTGATCAAATGGCCATTAAATGCTTTATATAATGTTTGGATTTTATTTATTTATAGTTTGAATAATCTATTCGGTTGATTATGAGGAGGACATCTTTACTGAAAAGAATCTTGCAAAAATATTCAGTGTTTGTTTTTAATCAATCAATTTATAAGAGCGATTGGGGTGGAGAGGAGGGAGATATGGACCATTGTAAGCGTGAAATTGTAGGGGAGCATTTCATTTCGTCATTTTTATGTACTGATGCTTATTTTTCTTTTTACAAATATACATATGGTTTAGATCTGTAATTGAGTCGGAGGTGAATCCATGGGATAAAAATGTACAAAACGCGATTATGTCTGATCGCAGATTGACGCCTACATACCTGCATGATTTTTCGGTATGTTTGTTATACTTGATTTCCTTTCGAGTTTTTATTTTTTTTTCTTAAAATTTCAAAATTCCCAGTTCGTTTGAAGTTCTCTTTGTAGGTCCTCGTTGAAGGTAAAAGGTAGTTGCTGGTAAGGAATAAGTGGTTACTCATGTAACAAAGTCCGGAATTGGGTTACTTTAGTCGGTGAGTGTGTTGGCAAGACGTGTTTTATGTCAAAGGTGAAAAAATAAGTCTAGAAGACGTGAAAAGAGAGACGAAGTGGAGAGGGGGCGGTATGTGTGCAAGGTTTATTTCAAGGCGTACATAAGGATTCCTGTGCGTATTTCTTCACTGCATATCTAATCCATTTTTCTTGTATTTTTGGATCTTTTTCATTGAAATTCATTTAACTCATTTCTTTATTAGAATGGCAAGGGAGTTGCACAGATCTACACCATACATGAATTCAGATTCATATAGATGAAGCGTTATATTCTGCAACGTGACACAGAATTTCATTCCAAATGCTTCTGCGCATCTTTTCGGTCACTTTTCGATATTTGCGGTGGAAATTTGCGATCCGACCGGTACACGAATTCAAAAATGGATTCAAAAACGAACTGTGTTATTAATCATTTTTGGCTTGTAGAACGGAGTAAATTGAACGTTAGGAAGTGATCTGATTGTTGCCGTCAGTTCGATTTACACGATACTCATTCTTTATGGCGGATTTCAGGAAAGGATCCAACGCTTTGCGCCCGGTGTGAATGTTGTATTAGGTGGCGAACGCTTCGAGCTGCAAGCACTTATCGGCGAAGGTGGATTTGCAAAGGTCTACAAGTCGCTTTCCGAGGAAGGCAAAACGTATGCTATCAAGGTTTGATTTTAGAATAATCTGACAGCATATTTATTAGCTTTACATATAGTCAGTTTGCTTGCTGTTTCGATTATCACGCATAGAGTTTGCATGCAGTAATACTGATTGGGCATGGCGCTGCAGGAATGTTTGCAAATTGCAATTACATATTAGCATATGCAAGGAGGATTTTTTTTGTTTAACTGCCTGTTAAATTCAGACTTATCTAATAGGCAGTGTAAGTAGACTCGGGTTAGTGAAAGAGTGCTTCAGATATACATTATATTGACTCGTGATTTGGAAAAGTTCCTATATTTCTTGAATAAAATCTTTTTATGTGAGCAGTTAAGTAGGCTTAAGCAAAGTGCAGCATTGCGCTCGTTGAAGTTGGTGAAAGACATATTTGGGAAGCGAGAGTTGTCGAAGCATTCTTTAATTTTGAAACCTTGAATGAAAATCATTTAAAATAGCAGCTAAATTCTGGCAAGAAATGACGGCATGAAAATCCTTCCAAGAATCAGCTGAGTATACTCATATGTAATTTTCAGTATGAGGTGCCACCGTGTCGTTGGGAAGTGTACATGTGCGAGCAACTACGATTGAGACTGCAGCGCACAATACTGCCTGCAGTTATGACGATTCGTGATGCATACATCTATGCCAATGCGAGTGCTATCGTATATCAATATCATCCACTCGGCAACCTCCTTGTTGGTTTTTAGATGTTTATTGTTGCCAGAAAGAGGTGGAATGGTATTTGTTTACATATTTTCGTATGGTGATCGAAATATTTTAGTGGATATATTTGTGCTTTTTATTGAAACTCTTTATTTGCTTCAGTACTCAGGCAGTATATCGCTATGTGAAAGGTGATGCCTGAAAGTTGAACGGTGTGAACGACGACCTTAACCCTCGTCGGTTTGGTCTGAGGGAGTGCATAAAAATTTTCTTTTGAAGATGGGCGGGTCTGACGATTCCATAATATCAGCAGTGCAAAGAATCACGACGAACTGCTAGCAAGTAATGGAGGTACCAGCCTCTTCTCAAACAATTCGGCATGGTGCAGTTTCATAGTAGCCGTTTATTATCTTATTATCCATTCATGAGAGAAAAGAAGTTCAAAATCAATGTAAAAGAGATAAACAGATCGAATGAACGATTGCGCTGTATTTATTGAGATGAATGCTTTATATTTATCTCAGGATATGGTTAATGAGATGGCAAAGGAACGTAAAACGTGCTGTGGGTTGTTAGTGGTGTATCTTTCATGGCAGATGGCTCGAATTTTGGAGGCAATTCATGAAAGGAAACTCATTCATGGCGATGTCAAACCTGATAACTTTATGATTTCTGGATGGTTAGTCTCGTCGTTTATATTACCTTTTATTCATTTTATTTTGGTTGGGTTTTAGATTTGCCCGACAAAAGGAGGAAATGATTTTTCGTTTTTTTTTACTGCATTTTTTTTGACAGTATTTTATCGTTCATTCTCTGACAAATGTGCCGAAATTCTGCGCTGGCAATAGTTTTATCTTTTATATGAAATTTTTCGATTTTCCGGAGCCGAAACATTGTATATCGAAAGTGCATTATAGGTTATAGCAACTTTGTTGTTAAGCCATCAGGCACATTGTGATATTTTTTATTCGGTGAAACGTTTTAGATTCATTTGGCTTTCAGGTGCACTCCACCGAATACAGCTTAATAGACTTTCCTATCAGGTTTCCAATAGACGGATTAGATGAACCATTTATGCATCAGTTGCATCCTACGAAGTACAAGTAATTGCTTAATAATGAGAATCAGCTAGCATTTTAGGTAAATGCAGTCGTATGGAACACAGGACTGGCAACGATGGTAAATATGTGCCATTTAAAAGCATTTTTCATTAATGAGATGGAAAAAGCCGCCGTTGTTGCCTCTGGAAGGTTGATCATATTTTATTAGAGTCGCTAATGTGCTACAGGCTTTTTTTGAGGGCATAGAATGGGAGATGGCCGGGATACGATGGAAAACGGTAAACCTGAAAATGCTAGAAAGCGGAGGATCCAAGTTATCTTTGCAAAAGCAATAGAAATTTAATAAGCGTCGAGCCGCAAATAAAGCATAAAATCGAGAGATTTTCAGAAATGATCTATGAGCCGAACAAATTAACCACAGTCGACCACAACATTTTATGAGGCTTGTGATTATGTTGCCAAGGGGCCTTTTCGTGAGTTCGATCTATGTGAAATGTCTGAGTTCATGAAGTGTGATTCTTGAGGCTTCTGGAGGATTTATGCGATGGTAGTTTTGTTGGGCAGCTCAGAATCTGAAATCCGCCACGCAATCGAAGTGAATGAGTTTAGTTTAGTTATCATTAATTGATTTTGCTTTTAGCTTGAATGAGAACAGCTCACTAGAAGAGATCATGCAGAACGATTCATATGTGCTGAAGTTGATCGACTGGGGTCGTGGAATTGATATGGCCGCCCTCGGAAATCGGACCTTCAAAGGGCGTGCCGGAACAGACACGTTCGATTGTCAGGAGATGTTGGTAGGTGGTCAATTTTTTCTGGCTTTATTGCTGCTCGGTTCCGCTCCGGATGAGCTCCTCGGTAGTGTAGGTTGTTTGGAGAGTTGTTGCTGAATAAGAAAAAAGAAAGCCCCATGAATTAGGAGATATGGAATTCGAACGTTTGTGCTGTTTCATCATTTCAGCGTTATCGATATGTATGGTTGCATTGTTAGGGAGGGGGGGGGGGGGGGGGTTGAGGTAGATACAAGGCAAGCGTAGTGAAAATAATTTTATGTTCATTTTAGGACGGTCGCCCTTGGACATATCAAACGGATTTCTATGGCTTTATCTCAACGATCCATGTGCTTATATTCGGCAAGTATATGGAGACTCACAAAAACGAAACGACGGGACGCTGTGCAATGACGTCTGTGTTGAAGAGGTTTGTCCCTACTGTAATATTGAGTTGTTTAGTGTTGCAACAGTTTGTCTTTCGAAGGTTTTTAGTTGCTTCCACATTTGTGGCTTGCTAGTAAAGAGTAGCGAGGAGAGGAGAAAGAGGAGGAAGGGGGCTGGGCTTCTCATAGCGAGACATGAGTTCCGCCATCTTCGGTACAGCCATCATGTTGGTGTTTGCGTCATCAGCTTTCGGGAACAAGATGGAGTTTCTGCGCTGTTGAAGTAGACTTGATTAATCGATGCAAGTATGGTGGTCTATGTTTCGTTCTATTATCGATCACATTTAGGCGCTGGCAGCAGAGGGATCTACTGCAAGATATTTTCGATATGTGCTTAAACATTGCCGACTGTGACTCACTGCCTCAGTGGTCAACGATTATCGAGGGTCTTGCAAACAGCGTTCGGTGAGTCCCTTTCTTCTTCCTTTTCCTTTTTTCTATCGTTTTATCTGTCGTCCTAAAGGTGAAATATTGGAATGATTGTTTGTAACGTGTTCCAAGGGGATAAATCGTGTTCTTCGGCTATTTTACCATAGATATTCGAGCTTTTAATGTAAAGGTAGTCATCGCTCTCCAGGGCCCTACCCTAGGCGATAAAGTTTGGTGTCCTATGTTGTTCAAATAGGTAGTACTTACCCACAAGATTGTTAGGGATGAAATCATCGAGGTTTGATGTAATATGTTTTCTCTCTGTGGATCCACATTTCTGTTTAAAAGCCAATCGTCGCTCAGAATTTACTCAATTTTTCATGCTTGAGTCGTTTTAAAGTTATATTCTATGTTCGTTTGAGCAACTGAAGTATTCATTTGAAGACAAGAAAGAGTTTCTTGTTTTTATGACATCGGTGATATCGATGTCATCACGCCAAAATTTTGGTGCAATACGGCGCTTGTACTACCTGTTAGAAATTGATTTTAGATTTTGTACGACACTATACTGTGGTTGGTATAAGTACGATACGAAAGCCTAATAGTTTTTGGTACTAGAACGTCATTCCATCCGACACCTTTCTTCCTTCCCATGCATTCGCAGTCATAAATCATGCATACCTTCCTCCCTCTTCCGTTGTAAAAATCGTAAGTGGATAAATAAACCTGTCTAGTAATAGAGTTTAGTTGGGTTCGAAGAGGGAATGTGTGGCAGAGTGAACTATATATATATATATATAAACTGTTATGTATGCTTTTAGGTATACGATTTCGACGGATAAAATGAAATGGAAAAGCGCGACACGAGAATTCAACGCGGGAATTAGGCACTGATCGATGCCTTATATTTATAATCTTCGTAGCCTTTTATTATGGCACTTCGCTCGTAAGTAACTTTCGAAGCAGCAATATGACACCATATTCGCCACTAATCTTTTACCTAGTTCTAAGCAGTTGTTTCTTGAAGTAAAATAAATTCTTCTCATAACTAAGCTGATTTTCATGTCAGTTTAGGGCTTTCATAAATCGATTTGAAGCGACATGTTTTCCCTTATCGTTACGTTTTTTTATTGATTTTTTTTTTTTTTTGCTGTTCAATTATGCTGTTTGTGTATTAAAGTCATTAACGGTGCTATGGAAAGTAAAGGAATAGGATATATCCCATTTTTTCATTGTCTGAGGAAATTTCTAATAAAAAGCGAAAATGATAACTAAGATTGAGTACTGTCAGTTCATTTGAGAGTAGTGGGCAAACGTCGATGTGGCACCTTACCTGCTTCCTTTTTTTCCCTGTTTGTCCACTATCGTGTTGCTTCAAAGATTTGGTCATTCATGAATACATATATTTGTGCGAACTGTTTATTTCGACGTTAGATTTGTGTGTGGAATTGTTTTCGACTCCTGAGAATCTACAGCAAACTACTTGACGGTTTCTTTTTTTTCCTAATTTGCCGTTGTCATTTTTAATGGTTTCTCTTTTTCGAGTTCATGGTTTTTGCATAAAATTCCCGTGAAGTTTCACAGCAGTGCTAAGTTTGCAAAGAATTGTCGAAAATGTGAGCGGAAATAAATTTTGAACGTTTTATGCGAGGTGGTAGCTTTCATTATATGATAGGACTACCGAACCATTTTAAAAAGCAGCTGTGGAGCTGATTTTATAGCTATAGAGTGTAAAACGATTTAATAGCGCTTTCATGCTCCTTAAGTCGGTTTCTTTTGCTATTACTTTATAGTAGTTGATTGGGTTTTGCCCCCTCCCATCGAGTGGTCGTGGCAGGCATTGATGTGGAACATATGACTGGCGTCACTTGTTTGTTTCGTGACTATGTCTTTTGTGGTGTTCATAGTTTTTAAGCAGTTTCTGTCTTAGTTATGTCGAATTGCATCTAAACTACTGGTATTTGAAATCGTTGGGCTTGTGCTGTGGTGGTATGCTGCCGATGACAGAATATGCTTGTATGTTCCTTGTTTGTAAATCTAATTGCATTTCCCTACCCAAGAATACTATTTTTTGGGAATGCGGTTGCCTACCCACAAATGCCATTTTTTGGAAGGTAGTTTTACGATGTCCCTTTAGTCAATTAAAACAACGCTTAATGACATTGTAGAGTATCGCCAAAAATATTTATCTAAGTAAATATTTTTGGCTTTATCTGTGTAAAGCGTATTGTTTTTCGATTCCCTTCTCGATCAATAAGTTCACTTAACCAATATATATGGGATTATATCTTTTTCCTTGCGATTTCTTTGATCAGTATGTGTTCTTATTCGAGTTCTTGTATTCCAATAGCAATAAATTCGATGGTTCCTTTCATCTTTTTTACCATTACAATAGTTCATCGTAGGAGCAAAAAAGAGGAAAGAGTTGGTTAGGGTCATTTCATGTTCAAATAGTTAAATAAATTAACCTAAAAAAAGATGACTTTAGTAAGGCTTATTTCGAATATTGAAGTAGGCGTACATAAATGAACTTGTAGCTTCAGGTTGAGATAAGTAAATCAGTCGCGCTTTTGTAATGTAGTGCTGTAAAGGTCAGAAGCAATATGGGTGTTTATCAGTTCAATCACTAAACGAGTATATAAGATAGGATTTGTGGAAGGCACTGAGATGGCTTGGATTGTGCGTAGCAATCGTTTCTAAGGCATCTATAGAAGAACACTTGGTCATCCTGTATCGTTGAGTTGGTCAACGAGATTCTTTGAGTTGATTCCGAGCATTCTACGATATCCTGGGTGACGAGTACTTTCTCGTGAATGGGATAGTCTGGCTGATAAACACTGGGATGGGTGGGGGAGGGGGTGATTTTATAAGGAATAAAGGGATTCCAACTTATCGCAGCATAATAGCTGACAGCTTCATTCCATCGTCACTTCGTTGTTAGCGTCGATATGAAGGTGCAGGTTCGGGTCATCCTGCAAGTAGACTTTCCCACTCATCAAATTAATTATTAATATACTAACATTTTCTTCAGCGTTACCGATCTCTTTTCATGCTTAGTTTTTATACTTAATTTTATCTTTTTATGCTCAGTTAAGCACCGTATTATACGTTGATGTTATCGTATACAATATGTTGAGCTATCGTATACAATATGTTGAGCAATCGTATACAATTCAAACGAGACAAGAAAGGTTTTGATTCGATTATCATTCATTACCAATATTATTATTTGAATAGTATTTTACTTCAAGTTTACTTTACTCATTTTTACTATTTTTTTGTTGCAAAAGTTTAATCGTGAATTCATGCTTGTTGTTTTTGCCAATTTCAGTCACTCTTCTAATCACCACTTTCTCACTCAATATTTCCCAGTTTTTTTTTTCAATTCCCTATCGATTTCTTTTTCTTTATGTTTTCTATCATATTTTCTTATGTGTTCTATTCTCAATAAATTTTTTAAAGCGATAAATATGAAAGTTTAAGACTACCTTTTTCTAAAACAAAAAAAAATGAAATGGAGGTTTATTCAACCAATTTAATTGACACTCATGAGCAGCGTCTGATCGATTTAAATGGAGTAATTGCCAGTATTCGCATTGAAAAGTTCACTTTTTTATGAGTTTCGAATATTCGACTCGAAAGGTAGGCATTTTTTCGTTTTTACTATTTTCATTATTTTCACTAATCTAATAGAAGTGAGAGGAGAGGATTATAGAGAAAAATAGGGCTTTATGGTTTCATGAAAATTGTCGATTATTTTAGCATCTAAATGCAACTTACGATTTCAATAAAGTTATTATATGGCGGTGGAGATTCCATTGGTTCTTCTTTAATTGTCGGTAATCTATAGGCATTATTATTGTTGCCGTATGACATAAGAGAACCTGTAAACTATTTAAATGATTTATTTTTATTTCATTTATTTTCTGAATGCGTTCTTATACTAATCTCGAAAAAGTTGCAAAATTATGCTCAATTTTTGTTCGATAGACAAATATTATTGGGCGACGATATGATCAAATGAGGCAAATAAGAGTTTGTTGAAATTTAAGCAAAGTTGAGGTGGTGGCAATATATCAAAAGTCGAAAATATAATGATCGTAGGTTCGAGTCCTTCTTCAGATCGACTTTTCTATCTCGTTTTTAAAATTAATATGTCACGTTTGAGAAAGCATCTGTGGATTGATCCTAAATCCTTAGCATAAGAGGAGGGAGGATCACCCTTTTACCTAACAAGAGATCATTTTCTTCATCTCCACTGTGCCGCCTATAGTTATTGCATGTTTCATAACACTTGACTCGACACAACGATTGTAGCAACATTTGTATAATGAAATATGTGCTTTTAGAAGTTTATTCTTTTGTATTTCACAAACTCATTTTACGAATTTTTCATAAAATTTTTCAACTGCTAAAAGAAACGCTTATGGACTTCCTCTTGTTTCAACTCGCCAATTACTGATACTGAATTCAATATCGCAATAATTTGCTCTAAAAAATAAAATCGGAAATTTACGAACGCTTTAAATGAATCATTCGAGTAAGATGGTTTAAAATTTTTGCACATTCACCGCATCATTGAGATCGCGCATGAAATTCGTTGGAATCGTATTAAGGAAACCTTTCTCTAGTATGCTTTCCCATCAGATTATTTTTTGAGCTAGGAAACAATAATAATCAACAAATTTGAGTTGTGCAATAAAATTGCAATTTTCATTTAATCGTGCAATAAAGTGCAATAAAAGTTTAAATTGCAATTAAAAGTGCATTCTTAAAGGCTAAAACGTGTGTAGCGCCGAACTATCAATAGCCAGCTTTATGCAGCTCGCAGAAATAGGTTTTTTTTAAAGTGAATGTATCTCAAAATTTATAAACAATAAAAGGTTTTCAATTAAAAATGCAATATTCGAATTGGTTGTGTTTCTTTCTCGTAGTACAAAAAATCTAGAAACTAAAATTTGGAAAACAGTGGATAATTCGTTGCAATAGAAATAGCGAATAGTTCCATGAGTTCCTACTAAATTCAATATAATTACTTATTAATGAAATAAGAAATACATATTAAATTCGATATAGTAATTTGAGCCTATCAGATATTTCAATATTACTTCATGAATTTGCCTTTTTTATCTTTAGGAGTAGAACAGGTATGTTGGAACTTTTAATGTTGAAGTTTGCTTCGTTTATCATCGAAAAATCAAGAAGCCTTTCTTCTCTTGAAATTTTTCTTGCTCTATATTATGATACTAATTTATTCGATAATTTTTATTTACACTTTCGTCAACCTAATATTCAATAAAGTGGGGAAATCTTTAAAAATTTTGTTAATCGAATATAATAAAAAAAAATTCAACTATTAAAAAAAAAACCGACCTTTCGATGTTAAGCGTTTTCGTTGCACAAAATGATTTGTATTATTTTCATATGATTTGCATTGATTTCGATAAGGCGATTGTTGAAAATTGTTGAATGTATAAACATCTCCCCATCTAGCATCATTGCAATCGCTATATGATGATTGAAAGCATTCAGCTTCATTGTAATTATATTGAAGATGTTGCTGATCCATTTGCATAAAACATTCATCATTGTCGTTATAGTATTCTTTTTTTACGATAACGTTATGCACTGATGGCATTGCACACGATGGGAGTGATGATTGTTTCGGATATGGAAGCATGAGTCGACAAGTTCTTCCAACAGGTAGAGAATATGTGCCACCAGAGGCCAATATCCACTCCTCTATGGAAGCGTTCGATGGTGGAGGGTATTGGGGAGGAATTTCGGTTGCTAAAGGGTACATTCTAGGGAGTTCGGTTGTTGCGGGGTTGTGCAGAGAAATAGAGGTGGAGAAACAATGTTGCATAGAAGCAGCATTGGGCGGAGTAGGCGTCAGTGGTTGATATTTGCACTGACGATCACTAGCACTGTAGTAAAACGGTCTGTCTCCAATCAATGATTCAGATTGCTGTCTCGATAATCCTACCACAAATTGGTCATCTCGAATTTGTTGTGAGAGTGGACAGTTTAATAAAGGTGGTGCAAAATGCCCATTGGAAGGCCACAAATTAGATGCTGAAGGTTTCTGAAATTGGGAGGACATGTGGATAGGAATTGATGGAAAATACAGTTGCATTTGTTCGACTACAACGTTAGTTTCCCTTGACGTCGAACAATGAAGAGGAAAGGATTCTGAAGGATAGGTGAAGGTCGGAGCAATATTCGCATCATTAAACTGTCCACCATACTGACCGCGAATCGAGAATGGGTACTGCATTAATAATGGATTCATGTTTGGAATCGATGGCTCGAAAACAGTCTCGATAGATGGAAGCATCGAGTTAACATCGATAAACCTGAAATGTACAAATTTTTGCAAAATCTTTGCTTAAGCTTTGCCTTTTTCCCTTTTGTTGTGCACTAATTAGAAAAATTGAAAAAAAAAATTCAATTGTCAGCAATAACAATGATTCTATACTAGAGTAGACACTTTCTATTTCAATTAAAGATGTTCTAAAAGCTTTACTCAATAAATCTAGAAAAGTGCAGAAGAAATTATGATGCCCATTTTGCACGATTGGTACATATAGAACGATCGTCTCATGTTATATGGAGATGTGTTGTTCACTCTTAACTCACGCATGGTTTTCATCAAAGTTTGAGCAGGAACATGGTGCATTCTTTCACATATATCATATATTCAAGAATCATGAAGGATGCAGATGAAAAATTTTCTGCTGAGAATTCAAACTATTGGAATGCAGAAGATATCTGAAATGATTCCCTATACGAACGCAATAGACGAAAAACAGCTCAATTTCAACATGAAAACTTCAAGCGAATGTTAGAACTAACGAATAAATAAAGAGTTGTTTTCAGGTTGAATAGGTTAAACGCCATCAAAACTATCAAAAAGAAGAAAGGGGGACAGCCCATTAACGCACAAGGGGCTTGGGTATTACACGTTTACAAAGGATAGTATAAGGGGATTGCCCCTTTCGTTTCAGCTGTATTCCGCATTCCAGTGTTCAGATTCTGGGCACAAAGTTGTTTCGTTTGGATCCTTCATAATACTTGGTTTGTGAAGGAGCCTACTTCGATCCTGCTCAGACTTCAGTGAAAACCACACTTGAGGGAGAGTAAAAAATACGTCCTCAATCCGACCGGAACCCCGACCCTTAAAGCATCTGCTCGTTAAACGGGAGATCAAGTTTTCAATCACCATCACACACGGTCTATACTGAAGTTTGTGCCAGACTGAAGTGGACTGCATCGTTTAAATATAAATATATAAATATATATAAATATAAATACAAATATAAATATAAATAACCCCCCCAAATGATATATACTACAGTCTAACCACCTATCTTTTCGCACCTTTGCGCGAATTCCAATTCGACTATTTACATACTATACGTATAATCGAATTACATCACTAACTTTAGGTTATGGCTGTAATATAAAAATAGAAAAAGGAACTGCAAAAAAGGGAATCACATAATAGAGATGATGGTTCATAGCGAATAGGTGTAGATTTCGAGAGTATGAAAGCATACAATAAGCGTTGCGATGAAGCAATCTCCGATCATGATCTCGTCGGTTCCTTTCCAATGACGCCAAAGCATTGGTTTTGTTTTTCCTGATACACCTATAACATACACAGAATGCTCTATGTGGACCACCCGCAAGCCGTTACATTGCTGCCCATCCATATGCAACATGCACTCTCTCTAAAATTTACAGCAGTTACCGTAAGATCTTTTGAATAGAGGCTCTCCCCTCCCCGCTTTTCCCAGCGTTTAATTATTCACCTATTTAAGAGGTTTGAAGAACGAAACTTTCTGGTTTATGTAAATAATATCTCAAGTTTAGTAGTATTACAACTTTAATATAAAGAAATACTACTTGCTTATATTGCAAAACATCATCACGTTACCCAAACATTTCATCCTCTCTCACTGCGGCTGCATCAAATCTGTTGTATTCTCTGATTCATGGCTTTTCCAACGTTCTTCATATTCGATCATTACTCCCTTCCACTAGGAAACATTTCGTTGATTTATTCACCGTGTAATCGTCCATCATTGCTATTCTTCGTTTAGTTCTGCTTCTTTTTCCGGGGATTTGCACTAAACTCTTTTACCGTACATATTTCTTTTATCGTCTGCTCGAAATTATTCATTTTATCACTTATGGCGCAGTGTGATTTTGTTCAATACATCATAAAATAGAAAAAAAAATACCGGGAATGTTAAGGGCTCTCGATGTAATTTGTCTTGAAAACTACCTATATAAATGTGGACGATTTCTGATTTAATAAACAATTTGAATAAATATTTGTCAATAATTTATCTATATTTTTATCACCATATAGTTTATTTAAGTTGTTGAAAATATTTTTGATCAAATGAAAATAAAAATTTCACCACTCTACAATCTCTCAATTTTTAATTAAAATCTTTTCGAAAAAAAAATTGCAGCTGAAATTAATAAAAATATAGAATATTTTCTTACGAAATAAAAGTTTTCTCATTATGAAAATTTTTTGAATTATTAGATTTTATTCAAGTTATTGAAATCTGGTGCAATATTTCAAGAAAAGGCATCCGTTTCTAAGCGAAAATTTTTCTCTTATATTCTGTCCAACATTCTTTTACGTAAAGATGAATTCAGCTATATCACAGTTATAACCCAGATGAACTAATGAATAATTTCACCATCACTGAATTTAGTGAATTCTAAATGATTTTGAAAATATTGAAAATAAAAATATTAAAATTTGGAAGATAAATTGCTAATTTCGTTTGAAAATAAATTCAAAATTATTAGTGAAATTAAAATTTACATCTCTCTTACTCTCAAAATTCAAAACTCATACTTTTTTAGGGCACAAGTTATATGACTGTTGACATTTCACTATATCTAGTGAAAACTTAGCTAGCTGCTATAATTATGTACATTTTCATATAATCCTTTCGATTATCTTTATTTTGCCTCTCTCTATATTTATAATGCTCAATGAGCACTAATGACGTAATCATACGTGATTACCTGTCCACTATTTTGCCCGTGAGGAATGTAATCGAAGTGACCACTGGCGCCCCACTATCGGTCACTCGTTTGCCATTAATTACGCTCGCGTCATATAGTGTTCATATTGGATTTACAATTGCAATTTTCTATTATACTCATTGCCGATTTAACTAGGCAAATGCCTTTGTGCAATGCAATAATTCCAATATTTAATATAAAGACTTTTCAGTTTGATTTGTTTATCCTTAATTATTGCATATATTTTTGTTAAGTACATTATTTTTTATTCTTAAAACTAAAACTGCGCTAATCTTTTTTTCCATCTGGACAATTTTTTTTCATTGATAGAAATATATGCTGCCATTCTGATACTACTCTTTCCAGCCTCAATCTGAACAAAGATATGATGATATGCAGCATCAATGCAATGTATCGTCGATAGATCGATGCTGCGTATTCCGCTGATGGATGAGTGTTGTACATTTAGTATTAGAATAATTTAAATAAAGCTATGCATCGATGTGTTCTTAATAGTACTCACTTAAATCTCACCCAAAAATCTTTCCTTGAAGAATTTATCTTTGAGAGCACTCAAAATCGGAAATGAAACTTCTAAAAATTTCTAGAATTTCTAGCTGCTTAAGTATACTTTCGTCATTACAGTGAATAAAATTTAGCTATAAAAGTTACGCATAATCGAAGTGATGTTGATCATAGAATTTTAATTTCCATTGCATTCGTTAGTCGACATCCATCACTATGAGTGGAAAAACTTTTGCCTTCTAATAAATTTTTACGATCGATTATCAATTGTCATCTGTGAAAAATAACAAATCTCCTAATCCATCGATTTATTTAGGAATTTAACAAAAGATATTGCAAAGATTCATTGCATTTTGCAAATGATGAATTTTTTGCTGCGAAGAATTAATTAGAGTGCGGTTAACTCTGCGTGTGCACGCATGCGTGCAAATATGCACGCGGGCGATAGGGCTGTGTTCGTGCATGTCTGTGTGTGCACTTATGCGTGTTATATGCAAGTCCGCGCATGGGCAGTATGAGTGCATGTATGCGCGTATGTGTGTATGCACTCGAGTGCGTGCTTATGCGTATGTGCATACAAATGTGTGCCTATCAGTATGCGTCCGTGTGTGTATGGGTGCAAACGTCTGTGTGCATCATTGAACTTAGGTCTATAAAGTTTATTTCGCGTAATCTACACCGTACCGTAGCCATCAAATCAGGATTTAGAGTAGTTCGGTCAATTCGAAACAATTTATGGACAGCTATAGGCAACTGAATGTCGTTTAGTTGAGTAGTAGTCTATATCGCTAAAAAATGAGTGCATTATTGCGCATCTCTCATTAATTAATGACAGCCGGCAGTACTGGTTGCTCCAATAGGCAGAATGCAAAAGTATATATCCCATCAGCTCTTCTGGTTTTACTCCCACACTTTCATCGATAACGCAAAAAACCGAACAGTTAAACAGCAGAATAAGATAAGCCAACCAAAAGCTGTCACTAATGCGCTGGTAAAGTTGAAAGAAGAATCTGTATAATTTGAGTAAGTTCTATAAAGTTTCAAGATCTCATAGAATGCTCTTAGGGGGTAGTTTAATTTCTCTTACGTTATTGTCCTCAATGATTGGTGAATAAATATAAGAAATGGAAAGCGCGCCAGAGAAGATGAAATGGCATGCGCTTTTTCAAGCCTCTTTTTCGAGTCTATCTAAAATCATCGCGACGCAAAAAAATCCAAAAACAACAGTACAATATCTGAAAAGCTTGTGTAGAAAGCTTAAAGCAAAAAAAAAACAAAAACAAGTAAAAAATAAAAAGTCTTCAATTATTATACAATTCTGCGCTTTTGAAGTGCATAATACGTCAATCTGCTTATGAATATGTCTATCTTTACAGTAATTCACTTTGAAAATAACAGAATTTAGAAAATAAAAAAAAAATTACTTAATATAAAATAGACCACAGGCGAAGCTGCTTTGTCAATATTAAAATCGATTTCAACTTACATGCAATCAAGTTGTTATTAGAGGTAATTAAATAGCCTAAAAATCTGCATACATTCTTCAATCGGTCAAAATGCCCAATAGAGAAGCATAAAGTCGAACCTTTTTTCATAGAGAATTTCGGCGCTCAGCTCTAATATGAATATATTATTCCTGTCAAATTGATTTTATTTTTCTGGACGGTTATGATGTTAATCCATTTTTTTTTTCGAGTAAGAATGCATCACCATATATCGTGCTGGTGGCTCCTCAACATTTTTCTTCACTTGTTTCGTTCATTCAAATCCAATTGATTCAAAAATTTGCATATGCAAATTAGCTTCTGAGTATTTATAACCTATAAGAAGGATCAGCAATCAGAAAACAAAAGCGGTCTTTGAGAAGTCAGCTTAGGTATATTGCATCGAAAAAAGTCGATTATATTCAGGAAATTCCATCGTTATAGCTCTCCTTTTCATCAAGTTGAAATTGTTGCGCTAACAGACAAGCAAGCCGACAAACAGACAAACAAACAAACACATGTATGTGCGTACATATGGATCAAGCATCTCAAGAGTATCCTTTTTGAGGCAATTTTTAACAAGCATTTATTTCGAATAAATGAAGCAAGGATTTTACGTGCAATCCTTTAACATTCTATCGATGGCGTTGGCTTAAACGAAGTAAAAAAAAAAAACACTCTATTCTGCGTGTTCATTTGAAGCTTCATCATGCAAGTCGAAATGCCGCTTCAAATCATCTATTTCCTTAGCCGCCTCTTTGTCTTGTAAGGAAATTTTTATTCAGGCAAATTTCTACAACTCTAATGGTCATAAGTTTTTTTTTACGGCAAATTTTCATTTAATTAGCCTTTACTATAAGAAATTTGCATTTGCGAATTTATATTTTACCACTTTTTTGCGAGGTTTTGCAAGTTGTACGAGGTACCTTCTAAGAAACACGAGTGAAGTTTTCTCCTGCTCCTCTTGAGCAAGAGGAGTTTTGCAAATCCTTGTTTCCAGAGTGGGAAACAAAGGAGTGGGGGGGGGGGGGGGGGGGGGGGGGGGGGAAAGTTGATTTGGAGAGGAATAGAAGTCAAAGAGAAGGCATGCTTAAAGTTGGGGGTTTATTTGAAGAACCTGAGGAAATAAATTTGAGAGAAAGAGGAGATGAATTGAAGCGTTCACGATATATTACATTTTTTTTTCTGCAATGACGCTTTTTTATAATATTTCTTATTGAAAATAATTTTCATTTTTTGCTTAATGCCCAATATGGAAATGTCTTAGTTGGAAAACGCTTCAACATCGTTAACATTCAATGTGTTACGGAATGAAAATTGCATTTAATTAATATGAGACAGCTTGGAATGCTATTAATATATTAAAGGAGAAAAAAATGTGGTAAGGAGAAGCATTGAGAGTTTGTGTGGTAACGATAGCCTACAGAAGTAAACGGGAGAGGATTTATGGAGGAAAATTGAGAAAATTATTTCAAATCAGTTTTTTTTTGAGAAATTTCCANTCCCCCCACTCATCCTCCTCCTTTCCGTCTAAGCAGTTTTTATTTCCTTAAGAATAAAGTACTGATTAGTAGGCAAGCATACTTTCTTTTTCCATTGACAACTGCAGCATTTTTAATAGAGTTTATGTTTATATATATATGTTATACGTTCTCTCACTTCGAGATAGTTCGTTCTTATTCCCACGTTGTTACGTTGAAATAAAATGGAATAAAAGAAAACTAAAACTTCTGTATTACCCTCTTTCCCTCTTCTCTCCCTCCCTCTACTTTCACCTCCACCCACGCAGAGTGCTCAAGCTTTAATGTGAATAGAAACCTGGTAAAACAATTGCAAAAACAAATCTTAGAACTGATAAAATACCAAAAAAATTTGCATTATATTTCGTAGAAATTGCACAAGATTAGGCCAAATTACGTGAGATTATATTTTATAAAATGCTTATAAGAGCTTCATTCTTTTAGTTTTACTCCTCGTTGTTTGATCAAATATGCCTATTGAAACATATATCGTGCTAAATTCTCTAATGTGCTTCTCCATTTGGTTTCTTTTCTTCATAGCTGATATCCAAA
>QEWY01001804.1:562013-585976 GCA_006503575.1 Baylisascaris schroederi
AAAAAAAAAAAAAAAAAAAATCGTTTTTGCACTTCTAGCTATAAGCATTTTCTCTTTTGAATTTGAAACGTATTGAAAATATTCACTTGAAAACGTGCGAAAATGAATAAAAATTCAATGAGGAATGCAATCAAAAAATTTTTTTGACTTTTCTGCGTTTAATGATCTCTTCTAGATTAAAAAGCGTTGCTTTAAGTCATCCGTAAACCACTTTTCTCCTAATCTTCCTAGTCATTCATTAATAGTCTTTTCTTTTGTTGTGGAAATTGCTCAAAAGGTCGATCGTGTATAAAGGCAACTTATTCTGAGTAGAAGTAAGTAAGCGAAAAAAGGGAGTAGAGGAAAATCTTTTAAAGTTCCTTCTCATTTTGCTCGTTATGAGTAATGAAACTTAGCTCTTGATGGGGCATTTTTCGCAAATTTTTTCGTTGAAGTCCTTCCCATTCCACCTCCACGGCATTTTAGCTTTGTAAAATTATAGACACAAACTAAAAAATTTTTCGATTCAAAATCTGAAAAGGCTGATTGCAAAATTGGAATTGCAAAATTACATCCTAATTTTGCAATTAAACAAAAGCGTAATTTTATTGCAATCATATTGCTGTGTATGTTTTATTGCATTTTTTTTTTGTTTTTGCTGCTTCAGAGTTATAACGATGTCGAATGTCGTATAACGAGGATCGATTTTGATTTGTTTCTTAGAGAGTTGACTGGCTGGAAGATTTTTTGGTTGCAATTTTCATCAGTAGCTTGAATAATCTTCTGCCGTCGAATCACTGCATTTTTCAATTTTTGAACATCAGTATTGATGAGTGAACTTGTTGCTTTGTGCTGGTGAATTTTTTTTAGAAATTTATTATAGCTTTAAAAAATTTACGATTACATATACTTGATTATTTTGCAGTAATTGTCTTTGTTATATATATATATATATATATTTATTTATTTATTTATTTATATGGTAATGCAATTATTATATGAAAGGCCCGTTTAGTTTACATATAAATTTCTAAATTTACATATCGATTTGTAAATTAGCATATCACTTTATACTTACAAAGATTGCTACAATAAGGAAAACAGCAAAAAAGTGGTTCACGAGATCTAAAAAAACCCCACAAGTCTGACATTTGAAGAAGCCTTAAATTGTGTGTGACCTGTCGGTGCTATTAACGACAATAGTGAAGAATCTGATGGAGGTGATGCCAAAATATGTTGTGAAGGATCATAGTGTTAATGATGATAGTTTTAGATGAATATATTGGTGTTGTAATTCAATAAATATAATTCAATAATTCTTCGCATAAATTATCGGAAAATTATTTTTATTGGAAAATATTTTTCATTTACGCAATAGGAATGATTGCTTTCTTGATTGAACGTTTATTTCTAACAAAAGGTATGTCTTTAACGATAACGGTTGAGGTCGTATTATAGATGATGGCGCATGTGTTTCTTCGGCCAACATCATAGCTTCATTGCTTACATTAGAAAAAAAAAATTTCGATGTCATACATCTTCGAGAGTCATATCGATGCTTAATGTTCATGAACCATCTAATTTCAATTTTTCTTTTCCATCAAAACATCTTCAACTATCATTCATAACTTCTAACTTAGGCCTGTTTCTCTTTTTCATTTGATTTTAAGTCGGTAATTCGTTGATCGGAAACTTGCGCAAGCATTATTCAAGAAATAGATTTGAAATACGTTAAGTTTCTTATGGAACAAATAATAAATATAATGGTGAAAAATCTATCTAATTACTATGCTATAACAAACGTACAAGTGGTAATCATAGACATAGGTGAATATAAAGCTGAATATGTTCAATATTTAGAAAAACGATGACATTAAAGTTCTCTGCTATTAAATACAAATAAAGTCATTCGAAATGAGCTCATGAAATGTGCCAATTTTATGACTTCTTTAACCGATGCTTTTATGAATTTCTCCTCGATATTTTTTTTTTATTTTTTTTTTTTGCGAATATCAAGCATTATTCAAATTTGGCTTCCTCTATTAATCTTGCGATTTTTTGAATTTATTTATTTATTTCTAGATTTATGGTGGATTATTTTTGTAGAATTTTACATGGGAATTTTTCTTCCTGAAAATTGTTGGTGGCAAATAAATTATTAAAGTTGACAAACTGTGAAAAGTTATAAACAGTTAAAATTATGCGTCGAAATTGTGCAAAAAGTGCATAAAATGTGAAGGTGTTAAGCACTAAAAGTTTTCTTTTTTATCACAAGCATTTTCCGTTTATTTCAGTTCTCGATGGAATTTCGGGAATTGTTTGTATCATTGCAAAATTTCCGTGATGTGCTTTGATAAAGAGGGCTTTTGCTTGTATAGGATGAGAAAGCAACATTTGTGGGTTGATGAATTCAAAAAGGGAGAAAAAAAATCAACATTTTTTTAAAATCAGATATTCCGCTGCATCTCACTCATAAAAGTTCTTTACTTTTTGAATTTTTTCTTGAAATTTTCTACAATTTTTAAGTTTTTTCTCACTTTCCCAAGGAGGTATTTCAATACATGTAAATTATTGAATTATTTTCACAATGTAAGAGAAAAAAAATTGAAAAATGCATTTATTGAAATATATTAATATTAAGAGTCTTTGTGATCATCCGCTTATTCAGATAACGCTTATCGAGTATATTGGATGAATTTATTTTTATTTTCTTTAAAGAAATGCTGTGAAGAATATTCAATGAAAAAATCCTTATTTCTTTGAAAGTATGGAAAATGAGTGTATGATTCCTTTTATATGTTCTTATACTAATGTTGTTATATCATGAAAGACAGCAAGCTTTACTTGCTATACACTAATAATGATTTAGCAGCTGAGTGGAATCTATTCTTCAGGCTCATAATAATTCAATAGTGAAGCTTCACGAGTTAGAAAAATAAATAATTTTTTCCTGAATAGTAAATAAATAAGGAGCAATTAAACAATCAATAATATTTGCAAATGATTGTAAATTTATTTTCGATGAAAGCTGGGAATTAATTTTATCACTTTAAATAAATTTACAACCTACAACCTACAACAATAGGAGGAAAATTTTTTCCATTATATATTAGTTGTAGGAGGAAATCGTTGATCTTCGATTGCGAGGGTGACCACTCGGTGTTTATAGCATTGTTGCATGATTTCGATCTCATTGCTTACCCAACGATTTAATTTCTTTCATTAACGCACTTATATACGTCAATAGACGTTTGGCAAAGTTGATAAGATGCGGTTGTATCAAGTCATACACCCGTTTTTAAACTTATCCCATTCCTTACTCCTTCCCCCACCCCCCTCTCCCCACCCTCTACCCCCAATCAGCTCCCCCCTTGCCACCGCTGAAAGTGAGAAATCCTCTCCTTTGGATGTTTTTATTCTCCATCGTCTCAATAAGGATATTGGCAAAATACAAGAGCAGCTTGTTGTCTTCTTAATTGAAAAACATTTATCACTTTCAAGAGGTAATTTGTGATTAATGTTATTGATTCTGCATTAGCATATTACTTTGGTTAATGATCATTGATAGCTCCGATTTCATACTGCTAAATATATCAAAAATATTCATTGTTAATGGAAGGCAGTTAATAGTGAAAATTTTTTGAATTTTATTAGTTGATCGGTTGATCTACAAATCAATTTATATAATGTAAGAATTCGTACGTATCAATATAATCACAAATAAGAATAAATAAACGATATTATGTGTTATATTTATAACTGAATTGCAGCTAAGTAGATAAATTGGTTAAATTGGTTAAATCATCGCTCAACTGTTTTTCATTATGCGACTTTTTCATTATTCATTTACAAAATTTATTTTCTTCTGTATAATGTTTGAATTTGTATCAACACATTTATGTTGCGATACGTTCAATTATATAATTGTGATGTATCATCCACATTAAATAAGATAAATCGTAGAATTGAAATCATGCATCTCTCTGAGTTTATAGATACCCGTTATTACAAGGGAGTGAGTATGGTGATAAAAGGGCATAGTATGAAAGCGGTTTAGATTTTTCACGATGGGGGATGTATAACATTTTAGATTTTATGGTGAATTCCATTTTGAAAAACAACTATTCATTATTTCGTTATAATATTGCATTAAAACATTTCTGCTTAACGACCTGTTTCACTATATATATATATATATATATATATATATAATATATATATATATATATTCATGTGAATTACGTCCTACACGAATTGAGATCAATGATGATCAACTATATAGCTTCGTCATGAAACATGTATGCCTTAGCGAAAGTACGATACTATTTACCTGTTGTATATTACAGTATTGCAGATTTGGTATATCTATTACGGTATGTCAACAAATGCGGTACATAATGAATTACCATCGCATATTGCTCCATTACGTGCTGATTTTATGCGACAGGTATGATGCATCTATGAAATTCAATCTTCACTCATTGATAATCGAGATTTTAGACTTTTAAACAATGGAGGAAATGACTGCCGTTTATGCTTTTAAACTTTCCCGATTTCTATATTTTTAAACTCAAACTTATATCTTTCTTCGCACTTGCATCTATTTAGTTTCTCTTCTTTGTTCTTCTCTCTCTCTCTCTTTCTTTCCCTCGTTCTCTTTCCCTCATTTCTCTATCTCTCTCTCTTCATCTCATTTCATTTCTTTTTCGCTCAATTTCTGTCCCTTTTTTACCTCTCATTCTCATTGTTCTTCTATCTATCTCTCTAATTCTCCCTCTTTTCTTCCCTTTTTCCTTCTCCCTCCCTCTCTCTTTCTCTATCGTTATCTCTTTTGCCTTCACAGGGAATACCGCATTTAAAATGATGATAGAGCATGTAAAAATTAGATATAAAAAAGAGGAAATCAAAAACTCGAAAAACATCAGGATGCATACATCGTTAAAAGTCATCAACTCAGAGTTTTCAAATACTGCTCTAAAAAGAACAACTCAGATTTAAATGTTTGTGTTTCAATATATCGGCTCAGAGGTTAATTCTAAAAGTTTTTTTTTAAACGTTTAAGTTCAGCGAGAGATGAAGCAAACAATGTTTTAATATTTTGTTCAAATAATGAGTATGTTTACATTTAACGTTTTCCCAGACATTTGCGCCGTTGTTGAACTAATCGAACGACGAAGAGAGAGAGAGTTATAGAGAGGCGAGGAGATTTTCTTGCTCATGCTTTGAGTGTATTTACTATTCTATTAGAAGTATTAGAAGCAATTAAAGAGTTATTACAGCAATTTTTACAATCAAACATGCGCTTCTAGACGTGTTCTGAGTTTTAAATGTGTAGTATTAATGGCATTTTACAGTTATAGAGAAATGATTTTGGCTGTTTTAGACCGTTATTTTTATATGTTTTTCATAGATGCGCTCACTTCATTTAGAGAAATTGTAAGGAATGTATATTTCTGTTCTCCAAAAGTAGCTGAAGCAAGTTAAATAACCTGCTTGTATAAAAAGTAAAAAGCTTCAATGTGCATTCACCTTGTATTACCATATCGATTTATTTTCCTGACAAGAACTTTGCGCCAAAAGTTTTGCACATGTAAGCTTCATTCGCATTGTTCAACTTGGGAACTGTCTTCTTGTTCATTGTGGGGGAAAGTCAAGCTAATTGTGCGAGGATTCTGTTCAATGGGTAGGGGAAGAGGGCATAGAAGGATGATGGGTTAGATTAGTCCTTGTATAGGTATTATCGATACACGAAACCCGCGGCGGAATGAACCACTGCTTATGAATTGATTCCCTTAGTGTTAACCAATGTTCTATACTCATTTTTATATCATTTATTCATAGAGACGAGGCAAAAAACTAAGGAACAGACTTGTATCAGAATTTTTTTCATACAATGCCTTAAAAGTGTATTCATTGAAGGAGGATTTCGATGAACTCTATATGTTTCTACCACCGCCCGAAGTAGAGGACAAGAAGAAGAAATTCCTTTACAAATTCTTTCATCCTTGTCTAGGATCGGAGCAATTTTTTCGATTCCTTGTTTCGTTTGTGCCGATAATCGAATGGCTACCGCACTACAGTTGGAAGCACAACCTATTGGGCGATTTTATGGCTGGTATTACCGTTGGGATAATGCATGTTCCTCAAGGTAAGTAGTTTCATTGTATGAACTCATTGATCGTTGAATTTGTCTTTCCTGTTTATTCAATTCCTGACGTCTCTTTCCCCTCGCCTCCTCCTTCGCTTTCTGCCTCTTTCCCGTTCTTGTGAGCCCAGTAAGGTTTGTTAAGTTTGTTTCGACCAATGAAATCGACTATGACAATGAGGGTGATAGGAGCAACTGTATAGTTTAGTGGTAACAATTATTCCATAAATATAGGTTTGCTGGGAGGAGGAATGACATGAAAAGGGAGAAAGGTGGAAGGGGAGTGTTTTTTTTTTTAATTTAAAGAAACGGATACGGTTGGCGAATAAAGCAAGCGATAACAACTGTTAATTTCATTCACTCTTGCTCCAATTTCAAAAAGCATTCACTAGATTTCAACCTGAAAAGTGAAACAGTTACAATTAGAAAAATGCGAATAATTTTTATGTGCATATTACAAAGACAATAATTAGTCTCTAAAAGAAATTACATCAATATTGCAATTGTGAAAGTGTTTTTTTAAAATTCATTTCAAATAAATTCGCTCAATTTTCATTTCTATTTCGTAAGTTTTCGTCTCTTGCTTTTATACACTCCAAATACTTCAGAACACGTCTAGATGCTTCAGAATCGAACGCCTAATCCAGATATTTCCGGATCAGAGGCATAGTTTGAATTCCTGAGGATGAGGAGTTGATAATATTTTCAGGAATTGCGTATGCTATTCTCCAAGGTATCGATCCAGTCTACGGTCTTTATTCGTCGTTCTTCCCTGCCTTATTCTATATGATTTTCGGGACTTCAGATCATGTCTCAATTGGTATGTGTTGATTATTATTAGACAATACAATTCATACATTGCATATGCATTCGAATGTTCATATTCGTTAGTGCCTAAATATACGATAAATTAAGCATGACCTCAGGTTCATTATAAAATTTCTATTGAATTTAGCTACAAGTGATTCGAAAATTTTTGCTCCGAATCTCAATGGAATGAATTTTGATGGAGGAGAGTTGCGTTATTATCATTATTATTTTTTTTTTTTCAATAGCGATTTATTTAAATTATCCATATGTGAGCTGATCAAATTTTCTCACTAACAAAATCAGTGGTTTCCTTTCATAGGTGAGAGAAAAATAATTTTTTATCCGATAAATAAAAATTTCAAATATTTATTGCAAAATTGGAATAAGAAAATTCATACTTTTTATGCTGCTGAAAGTTGATAAGCATATTATGCATTCGAAATTGAAAAAGTTAATTTTTTCATTAAATTTTTCTTGCATTCTTTCTTTTCTGTCAGCGAAATATTTCTCATCAAATTGATATATTGAATTTTTTTAAAGTTGAAAATTTCGACTTTTCAACTTTTTAAAGCGAAATTTTTATTGATGCTTTCGAATTTAATAAGAGTTTTCCACGTTTGCGAAAGTGTCTTCACCGATGAAGGGGGCTTATATTTGAGAAAATACTGTATTATTTTGAATGGAATATCTAAACATATATCATTTATTTTGATTTGAGTGAATCGCAGACGATATTCAACGTTATGTATTTCGATATTTTCTTTTAGGTTAGAATTTTAAGTAACGGCTGATATGCATGCGAATTATTGATCGTTTGCAATATAAATAAAAATTTTTAGTCATAATTTATGTGTATAAAGTCTATAAAATAGTTTCGATAATTGGTTTTTGGTTGTTTTTTTTTTTCGTTTTCAAAGATACGAGTCGAAAATCTAAAAAATGCATATCAGAAAAGCGCATATTGAATGCAATTGAATGTCGAAAATTTTTATCGTAATGGAATTTGTTTTTTGGCAAATAGAGTAAGTAAGGCATTCTTCAATTATCTAAGAGGAAGCATCGGTTTAATTTAGGGTATCTAAGGTTTGTTGAAAATTCTACTGATGGTAATTTTCGTATTATCATTGCTTATATATTTTTATGAAATCTTTTCTATTGTTATTAGTGAATTTAATTTTCTTATTAATTATCTCATTCGTCAATTTTTCATAACTTTTTAATTTCAGTATAAATTCAGGTGATTCTATTAATGGATTAAGTTTAATGAATTACTAAATTATTTATTTTTTTATTGATGAATTATTAATGAATCAAATTATTTCATTTTTTCATTGATTTTTTAACTTGAATATAAATCTATCTGTTTAATTAAAGGTTCATTTGCAATAATCAGCTTAATGACCGGTACATCACGAGCGAAAATACTCACAACAATTCATGATGAATATCTACACGATGAGGGATATTATGTGGAACATGTGGCACAACTTGGCTATACATCCCTCGATATTCGTAATATAACCGCCGATGTTCCATTTCATTTGAGTAATGTTACTGGTATTGAAGTAGTGACTGCATTAACACTATGCGTTGGTTTAGTACATGTAAGTCGAATTTGAAATATTTTTATACACTAGATAAATGCATTATTGATGGAGTTTTATTGTTGGATATAATAATGTAAGATAATTTACTACTGAGAGAAAGTAACTTACTATGTAAAAAGTAATTAGCAATTTAAAAAGTAACTTCTTAGTTGAAAAATTTCAAGGAATTGACTGAAGATTTAACCTGTAAATGCAAATTAGTGACATTGCAGGTGTTTTAGCTGAACTTTCGAGAAGACATATTCTTGTTCATCATGTCATATTTCAGGCCCTTAAAAACTCATACAGCTTTCAGTTTTGAGGAAATTAAATGTTTGTATTGTAGAAGGATCAGAAAACTACTTATTCGAATAATTGTTTGAAAATACATACGAAGAAAAATGTGAAAAATTTAGAAGAGACATAATTTTTCGAAATTTTTTTCGAGAGATTTCTACTGTTATCAAGTAAAAATTTGAAAAAAAAATTTTCTTTAAAGTCTTTTTAAGACAAATTTTTTCGAGAATTTCATGAAGAAAAACATCGCCAACTTTAATTTGTACTTATGGTTTTCATATGCAGATATTTCAAACGAGAAATTGCCGAACTAAGTTGCGACCCAATAAAGTCACAATGAGTTAATAATGAGCAGAGTGAACGTTGTTCCTTCCAAACGCTTGACCATCAAAGAGTTTTCTAGAAGGGTTAACTATTCATCTTGTAGTTTTCTCGATAATTTCAGCTCTTAATGGCGTTATTACGAGTGGAATTTCTCACCTCCTATCTATCAGACCAATTAATATCCGGCTTCAGTACAGGTGCATCGATTCATGTTATTATCGTACAGCTCGACAAAATATTCCAGGTTTTCTTTTATTATCGATTTATCTGACAGCATAAAATCACCAGCGATCATAAGAGATGGGTAGAGGTATATGTCCGTGAGGGATTGCAATCATAGCTTTTTCTATTTCTTGGAGCTTTGAAAGGAGTTGATGAGAGAAAGTAATAGTGTTGATGGTTTAAACTTGTGATGGGCAAAATTTTTGGTAAAATCTTCCAGGCTTTTTGGATTCAGTGGCGATTGTTGTTATCTCATACTCTTCTGCCCCCATCCTCCGTCGTGCACTGCCTTGAATTTATAGGGGATGACCACGAGAACTGTCTTAGTGGAAAATACACCGGCGGCAGTTGATTGCTATAGATTGTTCTGATGTATCTGCGTCGAGTTCACTTTATCAACTGACTAGGATGGTGGTTTAAGTCAACGTTTTCATACCTTTCAAGTTTTGTAGTTGACAAGAGCTTGCATTGCGCAGCACTTTCGATATGCGCTATTAGCTTATTATTTCAGTTTGAAATGAGGATAATATTTTTGTGGAATTTGAATATTAGAGAGCTTTGATAAAATCGTACTCATATAAGCTTCTACTTAACCTGTTAACCATATTTTAGAAGATGGTTCTTTCTTTGCTTTAAATGAGATAAGAAGATGAGATGGGTGAGTATGAATATCGTTGACGAGGCTTCTTGATTCAGCTTTACTTCTCTTCGCAATCATATTGAGCTTCTTAAGCCCAATTCCGCTTAATATTTACGTTTGCTTGAACTTTTTAATGCTAAAATAAAGTGTTTTGAGGCACGTTGGCTTTCATCTTCATCGTTCCCCTCTACGTTCACAATTTTTGAAANTTAATATATTCCATAGAAATTAGCGACATTTTTTTGTTTTTTGTTTTTTTTTTGTTTTCGTTTTTGTTTTTTTAATTTTAATTTTTGTTTTTGTTTTTTTTTTGTTTTTTTTGTTTTTTTTCACAGACTAAGAGAGCATGAGTCTTTCATAGTGACTGCATGGAGCTTGAGATCCATATGTTGTATCATTCCTTTCTGCAGGGGAATGTATAATTGTCAGGAATTGAGATGGGGATGTAGTAACAATAGAGAGGGGTTAAAGTCTGTTAGAATAATCACAAACGGTCTTTTTTGTTCAGTGAATTATTGGTTTCCTCCTTTGGAATAAATCGTCTTTATAGTTGGCCATTACAATGATCGTCTCCTTTTTGAATTCAATGTTTTCTGTGGGGATTTTGCAAAGAAGAACGAATCTGATTTTCTTTTTTATGAGAGAGAAAAATTTTTTTCAATTATTCTTTTACAAACTTTTTTTCCACGTATTTCAACCGGTGTAGTGCAATTCTATTATGTCTCACTGAAATTTCTCATAATCTCTTACTTTCGAAGTGATCTACTTTCTTTTGTTATGCTTGTTTGTTTGTTTGTTTCTTTTTTTTTGATGGAGTGGAAAGGATTTTATTTCCATTTCTCTTGTTACCTAATTTTATAATGTTCATTTTGCGTTACTTCGCAATCATATTGAGCTTCTTAAGCCCAATTCCGCTTAATATTTACGTTTGCTTGAACTTTTTAATGCTAAAATAAAGTGTTTTGAGGCACGTTGGCTTTCATCTTCATCGTTCCCCTCTACGTTCACAATTTTTGAAATTGTTTTTGAGAACTGAAATTTTCAGGTTTATGTGGAAAGTGTGGACGGTCCAGGCGGAATACTTGTGGTAAGGAGTTTCATAATTGATAATATTAGAAGCTAATATATGAGAAATGGTCGGCAGCCCTTTTGAAACACTAAAAAAGCTTTTGGACAAAATGTTCTTGAATCTATCCGCTTAATAATACAGAAATTTTTTNCATCTTTTTTTTTGATGGGATACAAATATTATTTCAGGAATTTCATCTGGTTTTTCAGATTCTAAAACTGAGAAAATCAGGAATATAAAATAAAATGAAAAAGATCCTCAAAGTCCGTTGGTATTAGTCCAGTTAAGTGATACGACAGTCGGCCAAAATATTTCGCACAAACATTTGCAAAAATTCCTGAACGAAAAATCTTCGTTGAACAGGAAAGGAGGAGGGGGGAAGGAGGCAGCAGGAAAGGGGGAGGCCTTGGATGAGAACCTGTTGAACAACTTAGCAGATTTGTGAAAGTGCATCCTTCGTACGCAGCATAAATGACTTACTGATCGCGTCCATTCAAAGAAAGTTCATACCACCATTTCCATTTACGAAAAAAAAATCTAAGGTAGCGTAAAGTTTAAAAATTCGTCCTTTGTCTATCAGATGCTAACAAGTCGATTTATCGTCCCTTCACTTAGAAAGAGGATCGGGCCTTATTCCATCACCCCTGTCCCAAAGAAGGAGCTTAACGGAGTGTCTTATTAGTAAGGAGCCAAGGAATCTCATCGGAGCCGATTTGTAATCGACCCCAAAGTTGCCGAAACAAAACGATAGATCCTCATGGAAATTTTAATTAAATCAATTTTGCAATATTTTTTCCAAGTTCACTTGCAGATTTCCAAGTGCAGAATTGCCTCGTCTTCAACTTGTTCCCTATGTCTATAAGGATGCATTCGAAATTGCTTTCGTTATTGTTGCTGTTCATTTATCTATGTGTAAAATATTTTGTAGACGACATAATTACACTACTGACAATAATCAGGTGATTTACTCATATAGTATTTATTTCATGCTCAAATTATGATAGCATCAAGGTAAGGCTAAATGTATAGGATGGGGTGGAGGGTATGAAGGTAGAGTGATGGGGGGGGGGGGATAGGGGGAATATACGATAATCGTTGGTACTCCTTTTTTCATAATTGAAAGAGGACGACTAAGTATATTTTCACAACAAAATGCATTGTACTTTGATAACTCATATTATTGCCAGTACAAATTTTTATTCTTCATGCAACGTAAAATTCGTCGAATTTTCGAAGTGAAGACATGAAGCATTAGGTCTGGCACGCTTTTCTGAATAATACGATCGAAGATGTGGAATTTTGGTATGGAAAAAAATTTGAAGTTTAAGAGTACAGAAGCATCATTTTAATTCGAAAATTAGGAGAAACTTCTTTGGTTAAGCTAATTTTTTTCATTATTTTTAAAAATGGACTAAAATCTCATTGATATTGTGACCTCTTGTTTTTGAACTAGAAATGATCAAAAAGATCAGCGAATATAGATAGTAATGTGGTATATTCTACTTGACAGCTATCACCTTCAGGAGTTGTATGCGATTGGTTTGACTGGTGTAATTTCATCATGTTTTCTCACCTATCCCGTTTCATCAGCGCTTGCTCGATCTATGCTTGTCGAAGAAAGTGGTGGTAAAACACAGGTATTCAGCTTCCACCAAATTTTATTGAAAGAGAAAGGCAATTCCAGGTGATTAGAAGGTATTTCGAAATTAGGAGAAACCAGGGGAGTACTTTATAGTGTGGAGTTCACTTATATTCGGTGCTGTTGAGTTGGAAGATCATAGTATGGACTTTATAATGTTTGAAGTGCTACTGAAAAAGACAACAACGGTGTGATATTTACGATGTAACAACTCTAAAATTTCATATATCCTCTCCTTCCAATTTATGTGGATTCGATGGTTTGCTCGTTTTTTTTTTTCGCTTACCTCATTCATTAAAAAGAAAGTTTATTATAATTAAGAAATAAGTTGCAAAAATATTTGAAATCTTCACCAGTAAAGAACTAAGCATTAGCATTAAAAGTAACAATTTTACTCATTTTGATGATACAAATGTTTGGTCGATTCAGGAGTCATATGCCGTATAAAATTTTTCTGCATATTTAATTTATGTTTATTGATTAATATAATTGAGGAAAGCAAACAGTTTGCGATCAAATGTTTTAATGCTAAAGAAATGAATCGTTTGAAGAATCCGACTCTAAAATTACTCTCCAATGATGGGTACTGGAATCAAATTTAATTTAAATGAGCTTGTAATGTTTTGATATAAGAGGTATTCGAAGAAAATCACCGTCGTATTGGCAAATGTTATTGCTCATCACAAATTTTCACATGAAATTCACGTGAAATTTGTACTTGTTTACTAGAAAACGTCGTTATATCCTACAATAGAAATTATTTTATTCTAGTCAATGCTGGAAAAAAATTTTCAAATTTTTATCATTTTTCAGTTGTCGACATTATTTTCATCGTTGCTTATTTTAATTGTTATTCTTTGGCTTAGTCCATATCTTCAATCTCTTCCAATGGTGAATTTACACATTAAATTTTTTATTTTTATTTTTATTTTTATTTTTTTTTTTGAAAATGACTTATTCGCAGATCTCCATCTCCCACTCCTCTCCCATCCTCTCCTCAAATTTGTTACGCCGTTAGTTTAAACTGTTTCATACATACTTGAAATATTGAAGATATTTGTGATACAATATTTGGCATTGATTGATAACAGTTTTGATGATTTTATTGCATTGAATGATGTGAAAATAACATACAAATCAAACTGTGAGCATTTCTGAGCACAGTTATCTAAAGCATTGTTCTAGAATGCATATCGCATCACTTTCAAATTTTAATTTCATTGACCAACTACAAGGTCATCGAGTGACCTTTCGAAAACAAAAATTTACGAACTCTGAACGTACAGGACCAGGAACGCATGAAAAGGAAGAAATTATACGACGAATCCTCTCTTTCACTGACGATCTGGAAGATCGAAAAAAAAATTGAATTTTATACTTCAGAGTGGAGCTTTATGACAGTGACAGCGAACAATTTATAAGCTCTCTTTGCTCTTTTGATGGCATGCCAAAAGCACAAGAATTCACACGAATGTCTCCTTAGGCTGATTACATTTNCCTATTTGCAGTAAACGATTACCTTCTTGAAACTTGGAAAAAATGAACATTTATTCTAATAAAATTATAATGTTCATTTTTTTATGCACTTTCACAAATTCACAGAAAATAGCAAATTCACAGAAAATAGCGCATTATCGAAATTCCGCGTCTATGTTCGTTGATCAGATCAAAAGATTAGAAAAGCGCATAGTGTGGCAATTCCGCTGACGTGTTTTTCTTATTGAAAGTATAGATCGAATATAGATGAAATGACCAAAAATATAGCTTAGCTATGTCAAACGCTGCTCCTAAAAATCATTCCAGATGAATATTTTTGAGTCATTTTGAAGTGGAAAATACATAATGATTTGAAGCGCAACAAAATACTAATAGAATGCTTGAAATGATGGAAATTTTATTCAATTTTAAATGAACCTCATCGAATATTATGAGGTTTTTTTTCTTCAAATCCTGAGTCGAATATAGCAAAAAATGTTTGAAGGAGGTTTTCTTTGAAGGTAATATGGATGGTTAGCTTCACGTGTACAGTATTGACGGACGTTATGTGGGGCTTAATTTTATCAGTTGCGTTCGCTTTGCTCACCACTGTATTCAGGACACAATGGTTAGTTGCAAGGCTTTGACCGCAGAAAATTTCTGAATTTTTGTTTTTATATTCTGAAGAGTGAGACGTGTATCATCATTGACATCGGCAAGTGGAAAGAAGTGAACCGTATGTTTCGTTTGAACTGACATAGTCACTTGCTTACAGTATTTTTCAACAATCACCTCAGCAATTCTTATGCTATGGTAACCAATTATTTAAATTAAAATCAAATAACCATATGGTCAATAGTGTTGGCCACTGACCGCTTTGTTTGATTGCTTGGTTGTTTGATTGCTGACCACTGGTCACTTTGTTCGATTGTTGAGGATTTGTGTGACCGGTCAGTTTGGCATGAGAATGCGTTATTAGATGTGTTTTATGAGCATTTATATTCTGAAGAGTGAGACGTGTATCATCATTGACATCGGCAAGTGGAAAGAAGTGAACCGTATGTTTCGTTTGAACTGACATAGTCACTTGCTTACAGTATTTTTCAACAATCACCTCAGCAATTCTTATGCTATGGTAACCAATTATTTAAATTAAAATCAAATAACCATATGGTCAATAGTGTTGGCCACTGACCGCTTTGTTTGATTGCTTGGTTGTTTGATTGCTGACCACTGGTCACTTTGTTCGATTGTTGAGGATTTGTGTGACCGGTCAGTTTGGCATGAGAATGCGTTATTAGATGTGTTTTATGAGCATTTTTGAATATTTGATTATAGGTAAAGCTTGCAGGCCGAGATGGCGCATTCTTTCACGTTTAGAAGGTACGGATGATTACCGAGATGCGGGACGCTATGGTCGTGTCACTGATATGGAATCAATACGTGTATTTCGTTTCGATGCACCTCTGGTATGTTCATTGCTCAGAACATTTTCTCTTGTCACGCTTAATTGTGAATTAACCATGTGGTCAGTAGTGCTGACCACTGACCGCTTTGTTTGATTGCTTGGTCAGCTCATGTAAGACGGAAAAATGCAGCATTGAAAATAAAACGTGAATTCCTGCTCTTTTTAATAAAAATTTTGCTAAAAATTGCAAAAACGCACATTCTGGTGGCATTCTTTTTGTGTATGTATATGCTTATAACCGTTTGGCTGTGGTTTGGTTGAGGATTTATGTAACCGGTCAGTTTGGTACGAGAATGCGTTATTAGATATGTTTTATGAGCATTTTTGAATATTTGACCTATAGGATGGCCTCATATGCTGAATTACAAAAAGCACGAACCGTGCCAATCCCTTACGCGTTTTCCATTTGCCTAATTTATAAACATGAATTAGCAAGCTTGCAGCTATTTACGAATGTGGATCATTTTCGTGCGGCGGCCGAGAAGGCAACAATTGATTGCCCATTGATGAGTCTCGCAACACTCGATAATATTCTAGAAGTGGAATATCCGAACAAAATTCTCAAAAAGCAATGCAAAGAAAAAGGAAACTTCACGAGATCACTGGTAAGTTGTAACCACCGTAATCATTTAACGTAAACTGTTTCCAGGTTTTAAGTAATATGCTACTACTGTACTTCTATAGCAAACTGTAAGCGATACTTCTATCAATATTGTTTTTCCACTGTAAATCTATATAATTCGTTTCCTCATATGAACTGCATTATATATTTATATGGTGTGTCTACCTACCATCTGCTTGAACTTATGCTCACTCAGAGACCGTTCAAAGGAGTTATTGATGATTTTCATGAAAATTCCTGAAAATTCGCATTTTTCATGTGCTTATTCATCATCATCTGATCGTGACATAACCGGATTTCTCGAATCTTCTAAAATCTGGAGGGAGAAGGGTGTGGTCCAAGCGGGATGATCGTATATGACTCATATTAATTTCACTCAGATGTTTTCTTTATATTCACGTTGGATTTGCGTTTTGGGAATTAATAAATTTAAGGAATTTACGATGAGGTATTCGTGATAAGATCCATCCTCCCATTGTCTGTTTTCTCGTTTCTAATGATTACTCCTTTTGTTTCCAAGTCATTGTGATTACATACTAATCTCTAGGCCGATAAAAAAATCGGTTGATGGTACTAAGTAGGAGAGTTGGCTTTATTGTGATTTTATCGTTGTAATTTTAAGCTTGAGTAGATTTATTCTTGCATCAATTTTGGCACATTTTATTAAATAGATAAACAAAAAAAAAGCATTGAATTATAGAGTGAATATCATGAATCCCCATTGCGCCGTATCGAACATCTCGTCATCGATTGTTCTGGTTTTACGTTTATCGATTTTATGAGTGTTAACTCACTAATCGAGGTAATCCTCTTTTCTAATTACTGCATGGATGTTTTTTTTTTTAAAATCACCATCCGATAAAAAATCTCTTGAATGAAGCATCTTTAATGCAAAAAAAAGTTCCTCTGAGCATCATTAAACCTCAAATTTAAGCCGCAGAATTTGTAATTTACACGCGTCACTTAGAATTCTTAACTTAAACGCTTCTTGATGGGAAAGAAATTTGTCACTATTGGAAAGGAAATAATTTTTGTAGGGGAACATATTCTCAGGGGACGAGGAGGAATTTTAATGTCTTAAGTACTTGAAAAAAAAAACATTTTCATGGAAAAGAAAATCTTAACGGTTTTTCGGAAAAAAGTATCGAAGTGAACGAGTTGAGCTGAAGGAACTGAAGGAAATAAAATTATATTTCTGAGATATGTTAACAATTCGGGAATTAAAGATAAAAAATTGAATTTTTTCCATCAACTGTATTTTCAGTTATCACTGCAATAAAACAGTAACTAAAATGTAATTTTCATTCGTTTAGAAAAGAAATTTTCTTCTATATCTTCTAGTTTGTCAACAATTTCATCATGCTTAGGTTTGAAATAAAGTGAATAAATCGTTTACACCGGATGCTATTTTGAAAAGTTGAAACTTTTCGCTATTGGAAATACTTGTAAAATATTTCAACAAATTTTAATTGCAGCTTTATCAACAGATGCGCTCAAATGGGATACAGGTATATTTCGCAGGTGCGAAAGGTAAGTATTTCAACTTATGACATTATACTCTTTGCGAATCTATGAATATTCTTATGAAGAATATTCTAAGAAATTGCATAAATACACCGGAAATTTTTGACTAAATAGAACAACTATTTTCTTGATCATTTTGTTTCCACATTTCTAATATTTTTTTTCCCTAAATGGCGAGTAAATTAATGATATTTCTTTTAATTTGTTTGCAATAAACGGACCTATTGCCTTCTTGATATTTCTTCGAATGAAAACAGAATTGTTCCTTCGCAAAAAAATTCATAAAATTAACTGCATTTCAATTTTGCATAGTCAAATATGTGTTAAAGATGCTTGAATTAGTGCATTAAAGGTCATAATAGGGAGAAATCTTTCACGCAAGTCATAATTCCCATGATTTCAACATTTAATGGAGCGATAAGGTCGTAAAATGTGAAAAAAGTTTCATAGCCCGGCGGTGATAATCGCCTACTATTAGATATTTAGTAGTAATTTATTGAGCACACACTTGACAGCACACAAGGGGAACGATTAAAGACGAACTAACGAGAATGCCTAGAAACGAAATGAGCGTACCATATATTGTACTTGGCAATATAACGCTAGGCAACATGGTATAGTGAGTGCGGCGGTAATATAGAGGATATAAATAGAAAATCCGAATAAAAAGACCTATAAAGCTTCATCACCGGGAAATGTGACGCATTCTGTAGATAGCGAAATCCCGCTGTAAAGCGTTAATCTACTACATTATTACTGGAAATCTTGCGGTTCGAACAGAAATGGCTACGCCATGTGTCATGATTCATCCGCGTGGATGACTTGAATCAAATTGTACATTTTTAGTTAAGATTATGAAGTTATATAGAGCACAAGTAGGTGAAAGTTTTTTTCGCAGCAAAACTTTACTGGCTTCATTGCTGTTCTTAAAATTGTAAATCAGCTGTGATCATTTAGAGCGGTGGGTTTTCCGAACATTTATCTATAAAATCTCAAATAATTCAGATTGCCTTGAGAAAAATTTACAGAACTTTTTTTTCTGAAATTTAGGGAAATTTTCGAATGTTTTTAAGTGCCATATATCGGTGTTTGTTTTTTTTTGCAGCACCCATACGGGATATGTTTGATGCATGCGGTTTCTATGAGTTCGTTTCGAAGGATCATTTCTATCCAACAATTCATGATGCGGTACAATCAGCGCACATGAATCAGCAGGTCATGTTGTACAGGTTTGTGGTGACTTCATGTATATTTTCAGCCAAATATCAATTACGTTTGCTATCATAGAAAATGCAGCCAAGAGAATTGGAGAAGGGAAGGATAGAATCTCGACAAAACTTATACATACGTTTCGAGCGTATTCGAGAAGTCTGCAAGATGGGTTGAATTTAATTTTTTTGTTGTATTTAGGTTTTCCCGAATGGTTTCTTTCCATCAGTTGGTGGGAATTACAGTTTAAATATTCTTTGAGTTCTACAAGCCTCTTGTTCTCTATTTCATAAATAATCTGCTTTCTTTCATAATTTGAGGTACCATACAGTATAATCAGGGCAGTCGAAATTTGATGTACCAACATCTTTGATTAGATCGTTGTCGTTGATGCAATATGGCAGCATTTACGCATTTATCGAGTACAAGTGAAGATACTGAAAAAGAAATCAAAGAAAGCGATGGCTTGCTTAGAGGGGGGATTTTATTAAGGCATCTGAAATTCAGTGTATGAGGAAAATGCCGATCAAGACTTCTCACAAAGCGTTGAAAAGGCTTTCTCATGTAGATATATGACATAACCGTATTGAAGTGATACAGTAACTTTCAGTTAAGCAGTAATCATCGGTGCGAACTTTTATATATATTAGAAGTGTACGGTACTCTACCACTGGAGAAGGGTATAGAGTCGTTGAGCAGTTGTGTTAATGAAGTATGGGTCGTGTGGTGTCATTAAGTGCGGCCAACATAAAGATATAGCAGCTAAACGGCTATAGAAAATGTGATTTCAGAAGAGCACAACGTAAACGTCTAGCAATGGATGTAATCGGGATTCATGATCACCTAGTGGATTCATGCGATGAAGATAAGGCACCTAAAAACAGCTGTAGTGGTGTCATCAAGGACGATATCATAGGCGTCGACGCGCCATTAGATATTATTGTTAAGAAGAATCTCCTGCCCTCAGATGCATCATCTGAACAATGCTGCCGAGAGGGAAATGACGCTAGCACTCAAGAAACCGATCCTGACAGCACGGTTACCCGGAATACGGGCTAAATTTTCGTTAATGAATAAGTTCGATGAGAAAACGTATGGATTACCCTAGTTCAGAAGTTCTTTTTTTCCTCATCTTTTTTTTTGAATTTAATTCTGCTATAAGTTCAGAAATCTGTTTGAGGTTGAGATCTGTTTTGGTAACAGGTGAAAAACAAAGCTTTTTCTTTGAGGTTAAAGTTATGCCAATATACGGCGCCTCATTATTATTTCGATCATTCGGATTTTAGCTCACAATTCTGAGGTGTGTTAATTTTCCTCAGAGGAAGTGAACGCATTCTGTAACATTCCATTCTGAGGTTTACAGTCAAATATGTTATAAGACTTATGTTTTAATTTTCGAAATGTTTTAGAAAGTTTTTGTTTTTCTGTTACGATTCTATACAGCATTCTGTAAAAGTTTTCGGTTATTGAGTATTTAATTATACTCACTTATTCAATGCATAATGTGGAATTTAAATGCGGTTGTGAAAAAGACTAGCATCAATAGCTTTCTTTACATTATAGTACGATGATGCCTTATGTAACAAAGCGTACGCATATGCGAGCGATCATGGCCGAGCATGTTGCATATAAATGCGACACTCTCGTTTAAACGTACTGTTTCTTCTTCTTAAATAACCGCACAATTTATGCGTTTTCACATGCATACTCTTCATCTACATCACTCATTATCGTACTATAGTGACGCGACTTACTAATTCATACAAAATCCGAAAAGATTACTTAAAGAAAGAGTTTTCAATTCTTGTTGTCCCGTTCAATATTAATGTGTCGAAGAATAATTCTCAGGTTTGAATGAGATTTGCATGAATCTATAAGAAGTGACGCAGTCGCGACCGATAGAGAGATCTATCATTCTAATATTTCAGAATGTAAAGTCGAACAAGTTTTCTGCGGGTTTTTGCATTTTTTGCATACCACTATGCTTGATCTACCCTTTCAAAAAATCGTTTTCTTCTTGCGAAGTTTGTCGTATATGGGCTTAGTTCTTTTCATCAGTTCATATGAGTTCCAACTAAAAGTGTAGTGTTTAGGGCTAAGATAAGCAACTGAACAATGCGTATAGGGTTGGGTCCCCTTGGAGAGGATAGGGGGCTGAAATATATAGAATCATGTAAACAGGACGCATTTAGCGCATATTGGCACCACTTTCGGCGACTCCTTCACATGCATTGTCATTACCTCATTTTGCGCGATAAGTTATATACTCAATTCTTTTGTAAATATGTTCATATTTTGTGTTTTCAATTGTTCACTCATTCAGTTTATATTTTTACTCTCAATAATGAAACTATTATTACTCAGGATTATCCTATCATTTGTTGTTTCATTGTTTTCATTGTTTCAGAATTTGCCTGAAGCATATACAATGAAAATTTTCCAAATCTACTGTTGAACGGCTATAAATTCTTATGGCGTATATTTTCGTAGTCATGATCACAATAAATGTTGGTATAAACCTTTTCGGAGACTGTTGGTATAAAAATGGCTGTTCTTCCAAGACTCGAATGCGTTCTTTTAACCTTTGAGCTAAATTTCTCAAAATTTGCATTGAGGAGATTTGCATAATGCGTCCAACTTGCTGATTGCTCAGTCGATCGGCATCTTACAAGTTGAGTAACTTTGTTGATCGGTCTAAGCAATTAAATGAGTGATCATTGAATGAAGTCATATTCAATATGCAAATTAATCATTAAGGCAGCTGAGAAGTCATAAAATCGTATGTATAGATAGAGACATACAAGAGTATGGAGGGTTATGAGCGATTATTTTAATCGATTCCTCAATTTTGAGGTATTCAACTTGGAAAAGTTATGCGATGATGGTTGCTAATAAGGATTTCATAAAGTTTACTTCGCGTTCTATCAATGCTCAACTGTTCAAATGCAAAAGTTCTTAGTGGCTGCTACATATATTACTTCATAGGTGACAATGTCGAGGGACAAGGCGGATTCCACCCGTATAGGGCGGACTCCCCGAATATGGTATTTGCATAACAAAGAATCAGGAAACGGTGTGATGAAGAAAACACAAATTATGAGCATTCATGAGGCAATTGTCGAAATTGGGGGGAGGGGGGAGGGGTCGTTATTCTTATAAGTAGGTTTAAAATGGCCCACCTCTCCATCAATTTCGAAATCATTAATGGTAATTTGAAAAGAAAAATGGTAGTAGAGAAACGATTCATAAAAGAAAGTGAACGGCTAGAGTATAAGGCAAATCTCTAAGCTAAATGAGAACTCACTTCCTGGAATTCGAAATTCTTTCGATTTTCGGTTCCAATTTTCTTCTGGTCAAGCATCGGAAGAATGACCAAGATGGTGCTAGCTATAGCTCTGCTTGGCTTCCGTCTTTTGGATGTTTTGGCATTTCGATGTTTTTTGTTTTGAGGCTCCGCTTGTTGCAATTTTGAGCAGTCCGCTTGGTTTTTTTTCGAAATCCCTGCTTCAGTTTTGATCACAACTTATTCAACATCTATTGTCTCGAGTGAAAAAGCATTAAGCGGGGCGGATCAAATTCCCAACTTCAGTTCCATATTTTAGGCGTCATGTTCATAAATTAGGATGAAAAGATAAAAAACTTTTCGCCATTTCCGCTCAAGTTTTGGCCGTTTTTGTTCAAGTTTTGGCCATTTTTGTTCAAATTTTGGCCATTTTGCTTAAGTTATAACCGTCTGACTATACTCCACTCGAAAACGAACAGATCAAAGAATGTGGTTATCTGTCTTATAAATTCTCTTTCAAAACAAGAACATTGGCGCTCATATCAACAAAGATACAAGCAAAAAAAAAACCTTACACAAGACATTGCAAAATCGATAGACATGTGATCTCAGTGCAGCTTGTCCGACGGATCAACTATCAACCAACCAATAATTGTTGGATATAAGTACGGCTGCAGTGTTAACACACTAGCATTGTTTCAAACAAATGAGCTCTGCGTTGTTAGCTGCTTAGTGCATTCCACTCTCTCAATTAATTTTCGATTTTTTGAACGTATTTTATAGCTGTTAGGATGCCGATATTATATATTTATATGAAAGAACTTCATAAGCCGACTTATTTAATACTTTAATTAATACTGCTTATATATGCTCAATTAGCTTAGATGAACCGTTGAGTTCGATAGTTTTTTGTTCTCTTTCAGCTGATTTTATTGGTATCTTTTCACATTTCAGTGCAATATACGTTATGCTCTCAATTTTCTATATTTCTGTCAGCGTATGCATGTGTCCGTCGACGTTCATACATGTCTGTCCATCTAAGCGTTTAACGTTCTGAGGTCTGTCTGAAATCTAATAGACAAAAAAATTGAAATGAGCGAATTTCATCTAACCAAATTCAATTTAATCCACTAATTACTTAAGAAATCATGCAACATTTAACTTTGAAGTAAACGCTTCTATTTAAAGATTTCTGAAGTCAGCGTTCCTAGATTCCTGATTTGGAATGCGATTTGGTATCAATTTTGAGTGGAATTGCAATAGGGCGAATGTCGTTCACAGAAACGTTGTTGAAAGCACGTAGTGTCAGCCTCTAGAAGCACCACCTAGAAGCAATGTTAGCATTCCTTGTAACGCTTGCATAGAAGTTCAGTTTTCAACACGATGGCATCGTAGACTCTCTAAGGTGGACGACGTTATAAGACAAAGGAGATTATCTGAGATGGAGGAGATTATCTAAGATAGAGGACTCCATAGTAGTTATCATAGAGAGGTCACTAATTTTATGAATAAAACATTTTTGAGTCGAGAGAAATCCATTCGTATTTGCAGAGATTAAATGAAAACTCGATCAATCTTTCATTTCAGTATATTTTCATGTCATAAACAGCATTAATCCTCCCCACTTTCCTCCTTTCCTACATTTATATCATAACAGGTCAGATCCCACC
>QEWY01001804.1:585997-614174 GCA_006503575.1 Baylisascaris schroederi
TTTAAGGTTTTCTTGAGAGATTTTCTTTATGCTTTTCAAAAATAGACTCATTTTCAGCATTTAATAAAAATTGAAATTGTAAAAATTCTCAAATTTCATCATCAATATTGCAATTGCATTTTTGCCATTAAAAATTTTTCTCATGAGGCTTATTAAAAAGTTATACATCCAATTTTTCTTATTGGAAAAAATACGGACACCTCGTTTTGAAAAAAGAAACATTTACGTGGATAATTTTTTTTCGAAGCAACGATCACGAAGGGAATTAAATTTTTAGAATTTTACATCAGTGCATTATTACACTACTTGTTTAAAAGTTTTTTTTTTTTTTGCATGATTTTGTCCCTATATAAGGAAGGAATGTTTTTCTTAAAATTTCTTTCAATGATGGAACCATCGTTTTTTTTTCTGTAACACATTTTGGTGGTTGATTTTGCCTATATTATATTGGTGTACCATTTCAGAGGTTAAGTTTAGATGTTCCATGGTGGTGAAGAAATAACCATCCATTTCAGTTGGAAAAAAAAAATTCGCTTGTTAAGGTACAATTTGCACCTCAATTGAAGCATCCGCTGATGTTTAGTGCTGAGGCAGCGATTTTTGGATGTGAATTAAATGTGGTTCCGGTTTATGCCGCGTATGGGATAAAGTTTCTTACAAACTTGCGGGGATAGATTAAACCTAAACCTAGTTCTGGTTAAACAATTGGCTTGAGCCTAATCCGGCTAATTGTTTGGTCACAATCAGGAAGGGCAGCGTTTAGCTTTCTCCATACTCTGAAGCATTGATCAGGGATTTGGTAAGATCAAGACCAAAACCAGGATACTCTCCAAAATACCATGCGAAACCTAAAAATAGGCAATGGATAGACAGATCTGTCATAAAAGATTGCTGCACTTAACATATCAAATTGAAGAAGGTTCACAGCGAAAAGGCGTAAAATCTTCGACGAGTTCTTTTGCTAGTCGTTGTATTTCATTGTTTACTGTAATTGATGCGATGGTAGAGCAAGTATGAAGAAATGTCGCTTACAGCACTATATTATTAGCGTTTATTGATCGATTGTTCTATTCAAAAATGTTACGAAGCTGGTGTTCATTTCTCTTCGTTTTCTTTTTCTTTTGCTGTGAAAACGATCTTTTTTTTCTCTGCTTTCTTCTTTTTCTTTTTTTTTTCACTTCCGTAAAGTTGCGGTGTAAAAAGATCAAACCATTGGATTGGGTTATACGTTAGCGCTCTCATTTGTCGTTATTTGCCACTTGAAAGGCATCTTCTTCTCTTAACTGCCAACACATCTTTCCACACTTTTCCATCAAATTTTTCTTTCCGTTTTTCGAAAAAATAATCCACAATTTGCTTTGTTACGTTTATAAATATATTAACGTCCGATGGAATGAAATTTCCATCATATAAATATCTAAGGGACGTGTTGATTTTTGCAAATTCTTTAATTATTTTTTTTCAATTTTCTGCAATATTTCATTGTCTAAGCATTCGATGTTGGATATATTCTTCAATAATTTGGCTGGAATTTTTAAGATATAATTCATTAGGCACATGAAATATTTGAGGCGTTACTAGAAATTTTTGAATTTTTCGTTTTGCATTTCACAACTTTAGATAATTTTTATTGAAGTTTTATATCTCTGTTGTATGTTGTATAATTCTCTAGCATTTCGTACAGCGCGCTTTAATTACTCTAGGATAGCAGAGCTATAGAATCTATATTTTATGTTAATAGTAAATTTGCAAAGTGTTCACTTTTCTATCCTTCGTCACCCTCCCCTATCTTTGACCTCTTCTCCCTCTCCCCCCCTTATCTTTTCGCCTTCGAAATGAAAGACTATAACTTCTTTTGAGAATAATAGAATAGCAATGATAAAGAAAAATTCAAAATCGATTGAAAAAGACGTATTGAAATCGTGTTTATGAGAAAAAAAAACTTTTATTGTCTCAACAATCGGGCAAAGTGGATTTTTTTTTTTTTTTATTTAATTTGCAGTGAATCGAATGTACCGTTTTCGTTGACGGAATGATAAATTTCATAGAGACATATCAACATTAACCAACTGTGAAAGAAATACCGATTGCTAGTGCTTTATGTTTCGCGTTTTATGAGTTTCTTTTACAACTTTTCATAGAGAGAGAAAGCGATGACGAAATTTACAACGATTCTTTTGAGATGTGATTGCTGATTTTAGTGGTTTATTTTAAAACATTTGACTTTAAAATGTTAATGGTTAGACGGTATTGATTTAATGGTTAATTGGTTAGGTGGTGATGGTTAAATGTCGATGGTTTAAACATTGATGATTAAATATCAGTGGTTGAATTTTAATTGTTGAAAGGTGTTGATAGTTAAATTTAGATGATTAAATTTTGATGGTTAAATATTAGCGGTTAAATGTTAATGGTTAAAAACCCGTTGATATACTCACTAACGTAAATGACACATTACTAGTAATGATTAATCGAATGGTAATGTATATTAATGATTACTCATTTGTATTGAAAATGTGATGCCGTCGATTATCATTACCACCAATGAATATATTTAATTCGAATTTTTTTATTTATTGAAATTTTCGTCATTTTAAATTATATATATCATATCTAGTAATTTTACTTCAATTAAATAACAACAATCTTAATATTAATAATTTCTTCGAATATTATTAAAGAAAGTTACTAATATTATGATTATTTTTAGGCGTTATTTAATAGTTTCATTTTTTGCGTGTTTATATGCATAAAACTTTTAAAGGTTTTCATTTCATTACTCAGATTTAAATTTCAATGCTTTCATTACCGAAGATTGTGCAAAAGGGATTTTTTTCAGCAGGGTTTATAATGATCGATTTACGGTAGCATTGCTATTGCTATACTGGGGCGCTATTCCGTGTGAGAAATGTGCATGTCTACATTTAATCTTAGGTAGACAATTTATCACCTCAACGATACCTACTGCAATTCACTTAGATACCTTCGTGGAGCCGTTAGAGATTACAGGTTTTAATGAATGCCAAATGGATATACTAAATGAATAGATGTATGGATGAATATAGACAAAGATTGAAAAATATTTTTGATTATTTAATGTGAGATGATCATGATTATTCCATCAATTTTCACGTAAAAAATTTAAAAAAAATTAAAATTCCGGGGCATAATAGTAACAGTAACAATTAGAAATAATAGTAATAATAATAATGATAATTAATCACAATAGCAGTGATAATACTCATAATAATGGATTTTTCACAAAATTCATTCAAATTAAGACGGGTTTTTTTCACTCACTGAAGTTGAGAATGAAAAATGAGATTGGGATATAAATCTTGCATGCAGAACTTCTCTTTTCATTAAGTGTGTTTCCATTTTTAAATTATTGCAAGTAGTGTAAAATCGAACTCAAACAACATTCAAATATCTGAAATAAACGTTTCTATGCAGATTTTAGTAGAACCATGTCTTGTATATAAGTCGATTACAATAGCATATTTACTAGTACTTGGAAATGAATAACAATTTAGCATCCTACTTGAACTTTAAGCATCTTCTCTTGTTTGCTAACGCGTAACAAACTTTTTTTTCTCTTTTTTTTACAGTATTACCTTATGTTTCTTAAAAAAATCGTTTTAAAAGATATTATTATTTAGAATAAAAGTACTTTGAATTTTTCATGCGATATTTTCTTCTAGTTGTCTTTTTTTTTTCGTTTATTTATTATGATTCTACAAAACTGCACTCATAAGTTTTAGGTCTTTCAAGAAGTTTTATTTTATAGGTATCTATTTCAGCAAATCCAGAAAATCAGCGATTCTAGAAATCAATCTCAACATCTATCTCTTCGAAATGTTCTTTAAAGCTCGACATACTCTCAGACGAAATTGAGAAAAATTAGTCGAGGGGAAAGTACAATAAATTCAACCTTGATGTACTTATTTCTTTAAAAGTTTTTCTAGGTAAATCGAGGTTCTAGAGGAATTAAAAACGACGTTTATTGTCACAAAAAAAGTTGAATATTAAGTTGTAAATTAATTTTTCGATTATTCTTATTTTTGAAACAGTAAATAAATTGTGTAATGAATGATGGCACTATCTAGAGATGCGACGATTAGGGAATTTTTTTATTAAAAAAAAAAAGAAATTGCATCGATTGCAGCGAAAAATCATTTAAACAAATGATCCTTAACGAAAATTATTTTTAGATGAGCACAATTCTAAGAGTTGAGTTTGATCATTGAAAAAAAGAAATTCATAATGCTGCATCAATTTTGTCTGCTTTCTTATTTTATCACTTCTTATCACTTATCTTTTCATTAATTTTTCTCACTCATTTGTGTCACTTTTATTCCCTTTTATGGAATAATGGGAAGATTTTTTTTTACTAATTACCATAAAGAGGTAAAAAGATGAAATATTTACAAAATTTTGTAATTTTCTTCAACAATTGTTAAGTTTTTATGCATTTGCATTTTGTCATTTGTCTTTTACATCGGTTTCTTTCAATTTGGTTGCATTTCTGCGCACTTTCGTGAATGAAATACTCGTTGAACTAAATCATTTATTGTCGATGAGAAGTATGCATGAATATGTTGTGTGAGGATGAAAAGTTGAAGTCGGACTCAATAGTTCCTGAACTTCGAGAGGTGAAGAAGTCAGAGAGATAGGCTATCGAGGATCGTAGAAGCGTAACTCAATGCCCTTCACTGAAATATTCATACAGGATTTTAATTACTTTTTGCTACCTTTCCGAATAATTCAACGCAATTTGTTTTTTACTTAATTTTCGCCTTTGACGCCCTTATTTAGTGCATTCACTATGATTTAAATCAAGCATTCACTCATGCATAAGCATGTGATGCGTTATCGAAATAGCGGAAATTCATACCCTATCGGAATGATTTTAATAATTCTTGGTGTACCAGAATGACTTCGATAAATCATGGTATACCGGAATGATTCCGACAATTCCCAATGAACCGGAATGAGTTCGATAATTCTTAATGTACCGAAATGCTTTCGATGATTCTTGGTGTACCGGAATGATTTCGGTGATTCTTCACTGAACGAGAAATTTACTGCATATAACGAGCATATATTTGACATAATATTTCGTTAATTATATTGCTGATCATCTTAATTGTACTAACGATAAATGGATTAGAAAAATGGATTCTGCGAGAGCAATTTGCGAAAAAAGAGTTGCTCAAAATTGAGAGAGAGAGAGAGAGAGAGCACCGTTGAAAGGCAGTTGAAAACGTCTGTCGAACGTTCGCATCATTTGGTATCGTGAATTTTTTTTTCGCACTCTTCTGCTTTTTCATGGTTGAATAACGACGTCATAAACTTGAAAAACTTTTTTAACACCAAAAAAAAGATAATATTTGAGGTTATTGCAATGTCTACTTATTTTTGTGAGTAGGGAATGATAGAGTAGATGCCCGGAATAACTTCTTGATTGAGGTATATGTGCTGAGAAGAACTCGTAAAAATTAACTCCATTTAAAAATGAACTCCTATCCTTGTCATCCCCTCCCCTGCACGGAAACTTCTGCTTTCTGCCGTTGTAACGCATCATCGCAGAGTTTTATTTCTCGTTAAGAATGTGGAGAATATTTTTTCATTTTTGATTTTTCTTTATGATTGTCTCTTAATTTATCGTGGAAAATTTGCTTTTTTTTCTTTCTCTTAGAATTCACTGCCATTCATAACTATCGTTTATCCCTATCTAAACGTTCTCTTTTGCTTGCACCGGGGGAAAAAGAAGCCCTCATCACGAAGAAATATGTAATAGAGTGGGTGAGACCGTAAGAAAAGTTTTATCGATGCTTTGATATTGCAATCACTAACATTGAGCTTGTGATAAGAGTGAATGATGGTGCTGTGTAATCGTTTGCAATGGTTGATTCGTGCTACTTGATGGCCGCCGGAAATTGCGCTTGATGGCCATCGATAAAAATTTTTAGGCACTCTTATCTTGGCATCTTTATTTTCGTTCACACAACGCTTTCTCCATAACCCCTTTGAGCCTCCTCCTTGCTTACATCCCGTTCCGTTCTTCCCCTTCTTCTTCCTATCTTCCCCACTCCTTCCTCTTTCCACTCAGCTCCCTTTTCACAAAATATTTGTCAGCTTCTTATTGAGAAACATAAACGTATTCGTTTCATAGAAGCATTTGAATAATACTTTATAAATTCGAAATAAGGATTGAAGATTAAGCGGATCTTCGGCCAAAACTGTACTTCTGAGATTCTCGTTTGCCTTTCTTAATATTGCCAATTTTTGTCACTCCCTATGCTCTCGATTTCCACTTTTCTTTATTCGCGCGATTGGAGATATAGCTAATCAGAATCCCTTCCAGTTTCTGTATTATGGTGTAGAGTCAGGGGGGGGGAGGGGGGGGGAGGGTTGCAGATTTCTCTCCCTCCCCCCTCCTCCCCCTCCCCTCCCCACTTACTTAACTCATAAGATTAACGTTCGATGTTCGCTTATTATCGGCTATTGTGTCGGGTGTTTTTTATTTTGTTTAACGTGAGAAGCGCGACTGTGTCTATTGTTGCAATCGATAAGATGACGTCTTGGTGGGTGGGCGTTCTAAAACAGCCACATTTTCACTGTATAGTTAGAGTGCTTCAAAACTAAGCCAAAAGCAATAATATTCTCAGTTTGCAGTTAGAACTAAATTACGACTCAACAATCTCTTCATATGATACTCTAGGAACGGGAAATATCTTTTTTTTTAAAGGATACGAAGATATAGGCTATCATAGCAAAACACAATTTGCAAATTTTTTATCATTTGGCGATATTTTTATTTCCCAATTTTTATTAACTTCTTTCCATCCATTCGATTACCTTAAGAATACCGGCAATGTTTTTGTTGAATTAGTATTGTTAATATTTTTGAATGCGACGATATATGACCGTTTTCATGTGAAAAACAATGAAAATTTATTGTATTCTATATACTTGAACATTCTTCAAAAAAAAAAATGTTCTAGAGGTTGGAATTAAACTCTTGAAGGAATCAAATGAAAATTTTTTCAGAATTTAACTTCTAAAAAAATCTTATCAGTTTATCAATATTTTCCACTCTGTTGATAAACTTATATGATATTTACTGATACTGATAAGCAGATATAGGCTAATATTTGATGATATGCTGATATGATAGACATTTGCCATTCAAAAAAAGAGTCATCTCGAAGGAACGTTCAGTGATATTCTTAAAGCACTTGCTATAGTTATAAGTGTTATAGGTTTATTTACAATATGAAATTTATTACAGTATTTAGTGATATTCTTAAAGCATTTGCTATAGTTATAAGTGTTATAGGTTTATTTACACTCTGAAATTTATTTTGAAGCATATAAATTGTTTGTACTTTTTTTGGTGATGAGCAATGATTGGAGGATTGCTTACATATTTAACGCTTTACGTATATTTACATAGTGGACGAATGGGAAAGCACCTCACACTCTCTCGTTGTATTTTTATTTTTTATTTTTTTCTGTTCCATTGGTCATTTTTCAATGATTTTCGATAACCGATTGCCACATAATAGCAATTCCTTTTGCACATCCTTCTAATAATTGCATATTTTAATATAAACAATTTTTTTATTGATTCATTTATTCTTTAATCAAATATTGTTTTAATTTAACAAAATTATTTATTTATTAATATGAAGCAACTATATATAATTTATTGAATTATTTATACGTAAACTATCACTAAAGTAAAAGTGATCATTGCACATATTTATTAAGCGGAAACGAAATTATGTATAAAATTCAATTAAAGTATAGTGCATCGTTTTATATATTCGTAACTTAATATGCGCTTTTTGGAAATTTTTTTGCAGGAAAGCGCATCATATCGATATGTGTTTGTTTATTGCCTCTTTTATTTCAAACTTTCCTGGTAATGTAAAGTGAATTTTATATCGCCTCATAAATTACTGCATAATTCATGAGTAATAAATTCATCATCGAGTTTACATCTAGATATTTATGTTATAGTCGATGCATTGTGGGGGCGGAGGAAAAGGGTAAGGCAAAAGTGAATTTTTTTTTTTTTTGAAGATTTCTGCAGTTGGCTGCTTTCATGTGAAAAATCACTTTAAACGTTTTTGTCATTGTTTTTTGATACTTGTGACAACCGGCTGGTTTAGTCGTCTAAGCTGCTAAAGTGCACGTTGTGCTAACCACTCTGATAATACACATATTTACTTCTGTTAGTACGTATTCTATCATTAGCTGTTCGGTAAACTTTCAACTTAGCAAGCATTCAAACAAGCTATGACTCATCACTAAGCATGTATGACAATGTGTATTCAAAAGTGGTATTTCTTATTTTGGGGTTGTTATATAGAACTTTTGAATTAACAAAGCTTTATTACCTTTAGTAGTTTATTCGCATTTGAAGTCGTTAAGCAATTGGTAAATATTCCATCTGAAATTTTTGGAAACCAGTTAATTTTATAGTTAATAACCATCACTATTTGATGAGGGATGCAAATTTATGCAAAATTATAGAAAAAAGACATGCTTGAAGGGTCTGCTTATATTCATTGATTCCTATTAGTTGCCATTCTAGTAGGATGAGTAAATAGATAAGAGCTGTGAATGATCTGCATGAGAGTTTTTTTGTATTTTTAATTAACATTTCATGATGCATGATGTTTTATTAAAATTCTTGGAGGAAACTACGGATGTAAGCTGCTCACATTTTCGATATAAGCAGTTCCTCGATGAAACACTGACAGTTGCATCGAGGAACTGTTTGTACATATGTATATAAATATATAATAAATATTAGAATGATATGTATATATAATCAGTATTCACCACACATAACTATTATTATAAAGATTAATTGCATGATCGAATGCCTAGTTGTGCAAATATAAATGTATTGCTGATCGCCATACAAATATCTATTAATTTTCAAAGTAGGGTATATGTTTGTATCAATCTGCGTGCGAGTTGATAATCAAAGTAGAAATGTGCCGAAAAAACTCGGAAGTGAATTTTTTCGTAACTGTTGGAATTTACCCCGTTCAGTATAGATATGTTCTCATCGACAATACGCTTTTTTCCCGGGAAATGACAAAACAAATAGCTCAAATCAATATTAATCGCTTTGTTCATGCTTTTTTTTTTAATTTGCAAGAGTTAAAAACTTCTAACATAGTTTCGAGGCCGATGGCAATTTACAATTATTTCAACATTAGCAAATGAACATCGTTTGTTATACGAGGTCTTCAGTGGTTATATATTTGTTTGCATTTCAATTGTGAAACTGTTAAGGCAACGTATTCTCTCTGCTTCAACGTCGTTTGAAAACCCATTATCCTTACACACAGAATAGCGTAGCTGGGAATTCGAAGTTGAGGGGGGGAGAGGGAGGGGGAGGGAGGGGGAAGGAGGGAGGGAGAGGGAGAGCGGGATTTGATTGAATGGAGGCTAAACTTTTCATAAAGTTCTTCTAGGTGTTCCATTCATTGCCTTGAATTTACCTTGAATTTTTTATTTCATCATAGAAGAAAAGAAAGATAGATTTAAAAAGATCGCAGAACTAACCATTTCGATCATCACTCAAAAAAGATTCACCTGGATATGGAGATAATATCGATAAAAAAAAGTAAGTACGAATAAATGCCCAATCCTTGCATATTTGGCTTTCAGTTCGTTTTTTTTTTTCCTTCGTTTTCCTCCATTCATAGCAAACTTTGGAAACTTTTTACAGAAAATATTCGCATTATCTTGTCGCTCATTTTATATTTTATTTTTATCAGAAATAAGTATAGAGTGAACATATGAAATTTTCCGTGAGGTTTTTTTATCTTTTATTTTTATTTTTTGCCTATTAAAAATAAGCGACTGCTTCTGTGCTTTCATAATCGAAATAGCAAAGCTATAATAAACTGCTATTGAGTGTCGAGAGTGTAATATACGAATGTAGAGAGTGTACGCATGTGTGACTGATGTCGCATAAATGCGTCATGAAAGGTGTGGGCAGATTGGTTGAGAAGAGAGTAATGTGTTCAATGTTCCATAGTTCTTCAGGTACCATCCCTACGCTCGCCACGCCCATTTTTGTTCTACCCGAAACCGCTTCAACGAGTATGCCCTTCGCGAAGAGCTTGGTATCATCAAGAAGTTTTGTTGAGTTAAGTCTTTTGAACTGCGCAAGCAGTTCAGCAGCTGATTCTGACCTCGAGCCAGATTCAATGAAAGACCTCAGGTCGTTTACTGGTGTCCGGACACCTTATAAGAATATGACAACTTCACCGGATGGCACACAATTAATTTTCAAGTAAGCGATTTTTTTTTTCATTATACAAATGTTTAAATTTGCAATACCGAATATCCAATTATGAATGCTTCAAAATTTAAGAAAGAGAGGATAGTAATATTCACTGCCTTTTTATGATGAAGAATTTCTAGCATTTTCTTAGATGTTGAACTCATTCTAGCAGGAAGCGGATTAAAGGAAGCTAAAAATTTGGAATGGTGTCTGTGACCGAGCATATTGAGTTTCTCAATGAATGAATGCTCAATGCTCATCGCTGAAATTTGGCGTTTGTTCGTTGTCTTTCATAGCAACTATATTCCCATTTTCTATGATGTTAGACAACTATCAACAGTTAGCTTCGAGAGCAGATGGATTAGTGGATAGAGGCTGGGAAGGGGAAAATGAAATACTAAGGTTCGAATTCAGCATTGCATTTCCTCCTTAATTCTTCAGTAGGCTCAACTTCATCTACTCTTTTTGTCTGGTGTAACGAATATTTTTTGTAAAATTTTAGGATTATTCATATGATATTTAATTTTTCTAGTTAAAGTTTTGCAAAAACGTTGTATATCATAGGGCTGAATGTGTGTTCCATTTAGGTATTGTTTTCGCTGTGTGTACTTTGAAGCGTAGATTGAAAGTTGACTCATCATAAAATATATCCATCTGAACTATGGCCTTTCTATATGCATGATTTCTATTTGCTTTTTGGTTTTAAATCCGTTGTAACTTCATATCATTTTTATTTATCTATAAAATGTAACGTCTAATTACAATATTTATATTATTATTCGAACATTGATCTATTTAATTAATTGATTATAGGTGGAGATTTCTGTAAAAGTAAAGTTTCACTCGCTTATCTGATTCAGTTCTATATTTTTAGTGGTTTTTGAATTTTTAGAGTCCATAATGAAAACAGTTCACTTCAGGTAATATAAACAGTGGGACCATGTGAATATTGAAATTTAAAAAATAATGGAAACTTGTATTGTTGAGTAATATTTACAACGCGATCGATTTGATCTTACATTCCTTTTTCTGATATCCTTTGTTTCCTTCTATTTGTGCAAATAGAGAGAATGGTGAAGCAGGAAAAGAAGACAAACGAATAGCCTTGACAAATCAGAATGATTCATTCACATGAGAATGCAATTAATGCATTTATCGTACTATAAAATTCAGCACACATGATGGTTTCATATTCTCTTAAGGGAGTGAAAAAATCTCTAAGAACTTGCATTTGATATCTACTAAGATGAACTGTAGAGAGGGGTGGGTAGGAGGAAGGATATAAAAAGGGAAGGATGAGGTTTTAGAGTAACATTTCTGCCCACTACAACGAGACAGTCTTTGCTTCGATTATAAAACAGTTCTCACACCGCTTCCGGTATTCAGAATATTTTTACAGTTTTTAAGGCGATAACAAAAATCTATTGAAATCCTCGTTTATACGCTAAAATTAGGAATTTGAATTTTCAAATTTAAATTCCAAAAGTAATGTAAGATGGGAATATAGATCAAGCAGGAGTGTCTTTAATTAAGCTAAAACTTGAAAGGTGATAAAACTTTCTCGACGATAAATGGAGAAGTAATAAGTTTTAGAGATAGGGAAGTACATACTAAATGTTATCACAATCATATTCCAACTTATCTATAGGTAATCAACCGATCTCTGTAAGACAAAACACGAGAACCTTTAACATTGACAAACTTTTATCACATTTTCCTTCTTTGAATTTGTCTCTTTGCATAATGATTAAGTAGTCACTCATTACTTTAGTTTATTGCTTGAATCTTTCTTACGTATATTATACTACTGTTCTTTTAAATTTCTGCATCATATATCTACGTTTCTAAGAAAAAACCTTAATGCATAAATTCATTGTGAAATTCTTTTTACTTCCGGTTTTCCAACAAATAAAGTCATTTTTTCATTTTCGGTTTTCATATGCATGAAATCAATTTTCTAGAAATTTTAAAAAAAATATAATTTGAACCGGTAAATGATATAAAACATTACATGTCATCATATTTTCATTTATCTTTATTTCTCTTTTTTTTTCTGAAAAAAACATTGTTTTCTCACCGCTATGAAGAGATAGTAGGTATTTTTGTTATTGAAATTATGCAATGTATGGAACGTGAGATGCAACTCAAAAATGTCGTTCCTAATGTGTAGCGGTCCCATAAAAGAAACTTTTTTACATCCATTAGAGCATTCGTACGAGTAGTTTAACGTCCCTTTTTTCATGGGAGAGTTTTTATCAATGGAAATTGGAATTTTTCTAAATTTTCACATTAATTTACGACATACGAAAAATTCCACGGGAAAAAAACAACAACGAATGCATCAAAATGACAGAAATTGTGAATGTCTCATTAGGTAATTCTTTACGAAAGAGATCATTTTAGTTCAAATGTTTTCTCTGGTTATATCCTTTCCATCAGACACATAATTCACTCTACGATCTATGCCATACAAAATCTTACATGTGAACTATGCATCATATTCTTTTTAATTAATTTTCTACAAGTAACCTTATAGTAGTAATTAAATTTATCGGCTCATTTCTGTCGCGGGACATTTACGCCACATATTTTGTGGCTCGATTACTTCTACTCTAGGATTTCTGTTTAATTTTCTTGAGACTTAAAAGAGTATGTTTCGAGAATTGAATTCCTTGAATTTGTGGTGTCAAGAAGAGACTAAGATGATACGCATTGCAGTGAGATTTACTAGATTGCAAAACTCATGGCAGAAGTGTCCGATAAAGAAACAATTTCATAAAAAATAAAGCGCTTAATTTTTTTCATAGGAAAGACAACAAAAAACTTTATTGGTACAACGTGGAAGACGTTACGCAATGCGCCAATATAACGGTTCGTGGGATTGATGTATGCCATAATGATGATACGGTATGTTCCTATCCTTTTTTTTTGAAAGAAAATTCATCTATATTCATTAATTTCGATTTTTCTTATTGGAATTTTTTCACTTTTATATCTGTGAAAAAAATTTTCAACGTGAATCATAATAAAGGCTTTTGTCTTATCTTTAATGCATTGTTTGAAAATATTTGCAACCATTTTCCTTAACGAATGATCGGAAAAAATTATCGAGCAGTGAGAGTATTTTCACATTTGGAAGTCTCTGTGATGATCCATGATTTTTTGGCTATAAGCCATTCTATTAATAACGATCACGTTACCATTTTGCTTGTCGTTTTTATCGATTTTCTATAAAGTGAAAATTGCATTAACAATGAGATTTTTTTTTTTGCGAATTCATATGACACCACCGTTCCCTTTTAAATACACTACTTTTTACTCCCTCCTTTAATTAAAGGAGAGAATGGGGAGGAGGGCTAGAGGAAGGAGGGGGCGGATAACCCCACAATTGAAACTCTCAGTATGATATTATGATAGTAATAAGAGAGAGGTCATAATCAGCGAGAAAGTTGTGCATCATTCGTGCTAACGCAACTTTAGAGTCAATGAGATTCGAGTTGTTATTGTGAGGGGGGAATTGATCGAACTGATTGCAACTTTAAAAGATTGAGTACATTTCGACAATAATGAAATTCGATTTGCATGCTTTTCCGTCTTACTCTTTAGTTTTTGCATATTTACTGGAGTGATTTTTATTCAATTTATTTTCTTTATTGCAATTGTTGCATTTATTGAGTATTGCAAAATTTGCAATTTATTATACTATTTCGCAAAATTCTTTTCAATTCATTCGGCTAAAAATTTACCGAAATAGACTGCAATTAATCGAATTAATTTGATTACTTATTGAAATTTTTTCATTATCGTTCGACTTTCGCTTTTGCTTTATCATTTCCTTTGCAATTGAGTATTGTAGAATATAAGATACAATGTTATTTATGAATTATTTTTTTGGGAATAATAATGCAGGATTGAAATTGTCACATAAGATATATTGCTGAAAAAAAAAAGAATTTTTTTTTTTTCGCATGCATAGGACGAAAACAAATATTTGAGAAATTTATCCTTATTACATCAAATATTCTTATCAGTTTTAGCTTCTTATTGAACAATTTAACGTGCATGTCGAAATTGAAATTTGCACTGATAATCAAATCAAGAAATTTAAGAAATTTATCATTTCAGGTTAAATTTTTTTCTGGACTCTTTCGTATTTGGCGACATGACAAGGGATTTTTATTCAATATTTTCTTTGTTTTCAGATATTTGAAATCGCATTTTTAACCGAACACAACGTTGTTGTTGTGCTACAAGATGGCGAGAATAATTTGTATATTTTCAAGGGGATTCTCGACATTAATGAGAAGGTGCTCAACGTTGTTAGCCCAGTTACGTCGACAAGAATTGCATCCAGGTGGGATAAATGAACATGTTGGAAACGATTCTTGAGCATTTAATTTCTACGTCGTGACTAATGAAAATATTGAGCGCAGTGGATGCGAACTTGGGACGTTTTCCTTTCCGAACGAACACCTTGCCGCTGAGCTATCTCGGACATCCAGTCATTTATCATTTTTGCACAAGCTTCGTCAGTTGTAGTGCTTCTGGTAGGAAATTTAATTTCTGAAAAATTCTCGAATCACTCGACAGTTGTTATCAGCTGTCTGTCCCTGAATAATTAATAAAATACCACACTTGCAGTGGACGTATAAGTTGTACAGTAATTGAATATTGAGTATTATTAAAACTAAATACTGTCTATTGTAAGGTGTTAAACGTGTGCTGTCGTTTGACCAAAAGCATATAAATTTTATGTCCTCTTTAATTAAGCTATATCAAATAGTACATAGTTTTAAAGTTGAAGTTATTTGTGGTTCCATTCATTTTTAGTTTCATTGAAAAACGAGTTTATTCAAATACACATTTAATTTCGGTAACTGTTTCATCAATGATGCCCTCTCTTTAATTGATTAATGGACACCGAAACATCATCAATTGGGGAATCGACTTTTCTTTGCAATTCGGTGCCATCCTTTGCAATGCTTGAATTGTTGGCAAATTTCGTTAATGGATGTTTTATTAGCATGAAAACATCAGTGATGGTGCTTCTCACATCTCTTGAATATAATCTTCATCTCATTATCGTTATTTTCATAGATCAATATTAAAATCTTCGATCTATGACAAAAATGATGAATATTTTTGAAAGTTGCAAGCCTGCAAGAACGTATCAACAAAATGTGATAGTGATCGACGGTTTTTCTAAGAACAGACTAGATAATTTCTGGATTTGTATTAAATGCTCTGATATGGGGAATAACTCTTTGGAATCGAAGTTTTCGGTTCTTACGAACCTTTCTAAATTTCATACGGTGGAGAATCCGCAGCGATGGAATGTAATGGCAATCTAAGCACTTCTGAGTGGAAACATCCAATTATAAGGAACAATGAAAAATTCATTTGTTCATCTATTAAAGAATTAACTTACCTTAGTGGTGCAACCAGACGATGCATGGATTCGAGAGGAGGGGAAGGAGGAGTACTTCACCACATCCCATCAGAAAATTTTACATAACTGAGGAAAGAAAATAAATAAAATGATGGAAATATTTCTCTTTACCCTCGATTTTTTTTTCTGTGATTCTGGTGAACTGTTCATGTTAGCATATCAAAAGTTCCCATTTCGAGGCTTCGAAATAAAATAATAAATAAAACTATGCAAATCTCTTTGGTGAAAGTATAAGAGTGCTGTTCGGCTGTGATGTAAGAACGGTGATATTTCCTTTATTTCTTTGCTAAACGTCGATATTGTTTAGGAAGCATTGTTCGGTGGCACTTATTTATGATGAGACTGGTCCGGTGCTGATTTCCTATCCCATGTCTTTCGGTCGCCATGTGCAGCAAGATTCCGCTGATGCAGAAGGGCCTTCCATCCAGTTGTTACATCTTCTTGACTTCTACACCAAATCAGGCATTCATACGATGTCACTTCACCCGAAAGTGAAGGATGATAGAGGTAAAGTGTATTTATTGCAGTTTTTAAAATAACTTCAATAAATTAGGACTCAAGACATCATTCTTATCTTGTCTAATATATTTGATGGATTTTAGGCGTATTGACCGGGGAGGGGGAAGAGGAGGGGTGGAAGGGGATTAGAATTTAGCGTAAGAACAGAGTTTTCGACATCCATTGACTTTTGAACTATAACTCCGTGTTGGAATTAGTTAATTGAAAAAAATAACGGGAAAATTTTCGTTGGCATCACGCCAGACCACTCCAAAACGTTGTTTTTTTATCTGCAGTGATGAACAATTTCACTTATGTATTCAGGATTCGATTACCAATTTGGGAATTTATACTGATCTTTAGTATATATATGTATATATATACATACATATATATATGTAATGTATATAGCGCCAATAGAGAAATAAAACGAAAAATTAAAAACTGCAACAAACCAGTTGCTTCTGATAAAAATAAATTTCAATAGCATTACATTTCTCAGAACTATTTTTATGTAATCGCAAACCTGCCTGTTTCCAGCGAATATAAACAACTCAAAAATTCGCTGGAATTTGCTGAAAAATGTGGAAAATTTTTTTTATTAAGAATTTGCAAGCTTCATATTTTCGAATGCTACGACAAAATTCTCTTTCAATTGAAAATTTAAAAAAAAAATTTCTCTAATTACTTCAAGTCCTATTTGTCCTTGAATGACTTGCTTGCTTTCATTTTTTCTTATATGTCATTTAACCTCAAATTTTCAATTCGATTAGCAATCATTTTTTTTTTAGCACTATTCTGTGATCCGTTCATTTTTCGCAATCGTTTATATTTATTCAATCGTTTCGGCACTAATCTTTTATGCGTTGCGATTGCGGGTAATGATCGTGGTGAGGTACGAATATTGAACACCTATCCTGATGGTAAAGGTGGACGTCCAAATAACCGATATGCTAATCGATGTTTACTTCTACTTGATGAGATTCTACTCGTCTATTTTCATCAACGTCTCGATAATCCTGATGAAGAACCACAATTATGGAAACTCGAACTCGGGTTAGTCAACTCTATGACGATCCTCTTGAATCGTTTTGCAGTTCATTCTTTACTCTTATTAATTCATCCAAACTTCATTTTAATGTTCATTTCTCATCGTATAGTTAACGAGATCGCTGAAGAAACATCGTTGAAGTTTTATATTCAAAATACTTTCGCGACACCTTTTATATGTTTCGGGCGGAAGGAATCCATAAGGGGAATCGCTTCAACGGGAAAATCGGCGAAGAAAATCATCGAGTGTTGTAAAGTGGGAGAGGGAGGAGGGAAGGTTTGCCGAGTGGCAATATTCAGAGAAAATTGTGGCAATGATAAAGTTGAGGAAACGTCTCCCTCTTGAGATGTGGTAATTACGCTGTTCGCTTAGAACCGATTCATTTCCCTTCTGTTTCCTCAAATAATAAAGAAAATAAGCTAACGTAGGGTAACGTTGATGAATGACATCATCCTCTCAAAGATCGTCAATGAAATACGATATGAAGCACAGGGAACTCGTTTATTCATCGGTCGCTTCAAGTGTATTCTTTAAAAAAAAAAGTAAACTTTAGAAGAAAGACCAATTTTAAATTTCGTATAATTTTGAATTATTTAGCGTTGCAACATGATAGAATAGCAGCAATAAAAAATATATTCAACAACATAGCTGCATATTTTATTGTCTATGAATACGAGACTTGTAAACGTAGCTGACAAATTACTACACAACTATCTCATCTTATAGTGAAACACTTACCTATAGGTAAGTACTTACCTATAGGTGGGAAGGTGCTAAAGAAAAGGAAATAATGAACAGTGCCTTAGAAAAATTACCTTCCCCGACATATGTGTTTGAGTTCTTATTTGAACTTTTCACTTCCTTTCGACGTTTATTTCCGATAAGTTTCATATATGCTCATTCAATTGTATCGAAAGAAATTTGCACAAACTTTTGATTTATAGCTTGCTTTATTTATTCTATGAATTGTTTCATTTTCAAATCACGACATTTGTAGTAACTCGCCTATTAATACCCCTCCTATCCTCGTATCTACATTCGGAGTGGTTAGGTACGGTAATTATACGGTAATTAAACTCATGTTTAGCTTGCTCGCGAAATGTTGGCTACCTGCATATGAATGTTTATAAGCGCATTCAGGCACTCTAAATGGCGGTAGGGAAAGAAGATAAGCGTTGACCTTGTTGGTGGAGTTTAATGAAAGTGATGGAACTTCGAGGAACTTGAGTAAAAAATTTGCTACTTAGAGTATATAAATTTTCTGCATTTTAACTGTGAGCTAAAATTGTAATTTTTTTTTTGAAAAATGTATAAAAAATTGTAAAATTAATTTTTCTATACGCGTCGAAGTGAATTATAACTTACCTGCGTAATTTCAATAAATCAATAGATATAATCATGGTAGTGTAGTTCATATTTTCTAGCTCTTAATCTAGGTGGCGTTAACTAAATGAATGAAATAATCGATAGTGAACTGCATCATTCACTAATTGATTGTATATTCAAGTGTAAAATTAAAGCAAATATTTCAGTCCAATGAAATGGCATCGCCTTCAATTGCTATTAAATCATCATTTACCAACAAGTCGTGTATGTTTACGGCAAGCATCGCTCGAGCCAATCGCTTTCCTTCATGGAGAATGTGGTCGAAGCGCATGTCCAGAGAAGGCACATTTATACCAGATCAGTCTTCTTCAGGATTGTGTCAAGGTATAAAACGACTTCTGTCATCTATTTTTTTTTTCATTGAATATCTCTTTCAGTTGCTTTTCAAGAATTTCATCAACTAGAGAGGAGGGTAAGAGGGAGGAGATGAGAATAGATACGTTTGTGGATCTTTGTGGAAATGCGTTGATCATCTCTTTCCATATTCAATTGTGCACTTATTCAGTCATCCGATGGATTTAACTCAGGAATAACTGGAGCTACCATTATGAAGCTTGCTAATACATAGTCATCGTAGGATAATCTGATGGTCTCCTATATTAGTTCCAGTCACGTGTCCTGAAAATTTTCCATGCATTTTACGAACCGTTCTAACTTTTTTTGATGCATCGATCGCGTCATTAACAAATCTGATCTTTTATGAAAAAATTTATGAAAATTGCCAAGTGACTTAAAAAGTGGATGCGTCATTCCATATGATTTTTGTTTGTTGGTAATTTTTGAAACCGGTTGGTTTGATAATTGTGAAATAGGAGCGTATATCATGGTATTTATTTAGGCACACTTATGCATTTGTTAATTTTGCAGCCGAAGTCTTCATCTTCAACGAATGTATCGCAAATTGCAAATCAAAATACGCGAAAACAATGCAATCAATCGAAAGAAGCCGATGCAAAGGTATTTCTACTGTTGAAAGTTGTGTATTGCAATAATTTTATAAGCAGATCCATCGATGAAAAAATAATTTTCTGAATCGTTTTAGGTGTACGGGTATGGTTGACTCTCATATTTTATTCTTTTTCTATTCCACTTTTTAAAGAAGAAGTAATATTTGAATGAAAAATTTTACTAGAATAAGGCGGAATTTTTTTAAAGGCATAATTTTACAAAAAATGATGGAAAACCTTAAAAATGATTCCTGTTTTTTAATGAAGACTTCGTTGAAGTTTATCATTAGATTTTATCAGTTGAAATTTTCGCTAGAAATTCTACGTATTGTGCTAGGATAGGTGGGTAATTGAGACGATCAGAGAGCGCTTTTTCAAGGCGAAAAGTTGCAAATTTGATCTAATTGAAATTGCATTTTGCAATTGAAAAATTGCAAACCGTAAAAAAGTATTGACAAAATTTCATTTTGCATTTAAAAAATTTTGCTTGCCATGAAAAATACGAATACCACATCAAGTGCGGTTGCTACATGATGTTTACTTCAGTTTGCTAAGCATTCGTCAACAGTTATTAGCCCAGTCAAGAGTTTTAGCCCAAAATTTGACAACTATGAGCAGATTTGAGATAAAATTCATATATTCTGATATTATTTGTTACTTAGCGAAGATTCCTTATCCTCATAGTTAACCTTGTACTAGATTTCTTAGCCTGAGATTATAGTAAGCTATCTGATCTCGTACTTGAATGCTGTCTAGCTGTAGACTTACTTCACATCAACCTCGTATTTTTACCGCAGATATCATAATTGTTTCTGTAAAAAATCCGCAGATAATATTGTTTTTCATTTCCATGAAAAAAATTCATGTTTGAATTTGCTTGAAAAAAAAAATTTTTTTGAATGTGATTTGCAAGGGGTCAAAAAAAACGCGTGGAGAAGAGGTAGATAATTCAAAAACTAAAACTAAGAAAGCTGCTATTTGGAGGCGAAAAAGCTGTTAGTTGAGGCCAAGAAAGTTATTTACTTTATCGCGTCTTTAAGGTCATTCTAGAAAAACTGGCCGTTGGAAATATTTGATTATAAAACAGCAAAATGCAATATGCAAGGTATATTTACGTGTTTCCGTTGAGCACAAAACTAACGCAGCAACTGAAGCCGAGTCATATCTACTTAATTTGACAGTTAAAAAATTCAGTTGTAGTAACCGGTTTTCCTCTCAAAAACAAATTTTCCTTGCGTATAAAAATTGAGCGGCTTCTATGAGGACTAGTTAGATAGAGCGTCGTATTAATCCAACTGCATGATTTTTTTTTATTTTTTTATTTTTTATTTTTTTTTTTTTGAGCGGAAATACATACATCGTTTCAATTGAATTTCGTCTACTTAACCTACGCAATGTATTCAAAGCAAAAAAAAAAAACATAAACCTATTCAGATATGATTTGCATTGAAGAAAAACATAAAGGCGTCCAGGTGTGATTTGCGCTGAAAAAAAATCTATGTTCTTAATGCTGCCAATAAAGGAACTTTTCGACATAAAATCAGAATACTTTACCAGCATCTCTGATTTTTCGAATTTAAAATATTAATTTTTGAAGTAATACGAAGTTTTACGCACATAAGTTTCCAATATCTGAGATTATGCTGGTAGAGAAGTTTTAGATCGCAGAAAATATTTGGAGTTTCTATATTTTTGTTTATTTACTGTTATAAAACATCGATTAAGCATATTATCGCCATAGGAATAAAATTTTTCAACTTTTAAATATTATGTGCTAGTGAAATTTTTACTTATTATCCTGGAATATTTTATTACTTCTCAACTGCTAATGTCTCCTCAAGATATACTCCATAGAAAAATTCACCTGTGTGTTATTGGAAATAAATAAAGCAAATAAATCTATTATTTATAGTCCACATCGTCATCTTCGTCCACCAACTCACCAGCCGTGAATACAAACGTTGATTCGGGGGTGTCGGGAGGTGCAGATTTGTTGAAGCGTTCAGTAAGTTCGGTGGAAGTGGATGGTGTAAACCCTTCGACGAGTTCGGTTTGCGGTTCACCATCATCGCAATCGAATAGTGCTTCGCGTAATTCGACCACAATACAACCACCTGCAATACGATACGCTAATCGCAAGGGTTTACGAGATAAGGTAGAAAATGCAATGTTCTAGTTTAATTTGTTTATCTAAGGTGACAGGTCTACGTATTTCACATTTTATGCACCATTTGGCATTGAAGTATCAAGTTATTCACCTAAGTTTAGATAACCAACTACCATAACCAAAACATAAAAGACCGAAAAAATTTGATATATTATGTACCAGTTTCCGAATTTCTATGGTGAAATTACTATATTAGCGAGTAAGTCTGTGAAACATCGAAAATATATAGCTTAATGTGACCGCAGAAGGCGGGTGGATGAGAATATATTGGTGCCTTGATTTTTTATTTTTGAATTTCAGAAGAAGCGTTCTTCAAGTGTTAGCGCGTGCGTCAAGTTCAGCACAACATCAACGACTGACTCCTCGAACATTGTGGAGGAACCGAAGAGTAAGTCAGTTTATTTTCAATAGGTGAAGAAGCGTATTAACGAGGCAAAAGATATGCGCTTTTTGCATTCTAATTACCTCATTAACGAACTCAAAAAGTCATCAATAAGAATTAAGGTATGCAAAATATCGCTTCGCATGTAATGCGCTGATATTTGAGCTATTATCCATAAAAAATTCATTTTTGAATAAGCGAAATATTACAACAATATCTTAAAAAGGTACCGCAATTTTGCGGCGATATATTGCTTGCTGTTCTTTGAAATATATTTTTTAAAAAAAATGTAAACAAAGATGTATGTCTTCTTTTTTCATGAATTTTGATTCATTGTTGTTTTTTCTCAATATATTCTCAGATATTGAATGAAAATTTGGCGAAAAAAAAAGAGTAAATTCATCTTGCACGATTCAGACATTAAAAAAATCGTGAAATGAGTTATAAAACTTCCTTGTGAAAGTATCGACGTGATTCTTTTATGATCGATGACACGAACTCTATTCATCTCGTATTGACAATGAGACAAAACGTGTAAAGGATATCACATATCTACTAGAGGGGATGCAGTGCATTAAATCAACTCTCAATTGTAGTGACACATTCGCACTTTTATATAAACTTTGTGACGCATTTAAATTCAATCGATCGTCGTTATGAAGGGCACTATCGTTGTTTGTTTCTTAAAGGTTGCACCAGTATTCTCTAATTTCTCGTCTTTCAATTTTTAGCTTTGAACTCACTGCGCAATTAGCTTTACCTATTCTATTACAATTTACTTTATTTCTTTTTTTTTCATTTATTTAATATATTCATTCACATGTTGTTTTAATATTATCAATTAGGAGATTATCTATTGTTTTAATTTTATCTCATATGTAAATTTTCATCTAAATGATTGGTTGTTGAAGACTGCCTAAAAATTTTACATGAACTTGTGAATCGATTGAGTAGTAGGTCATTTTGTTGTTTCGGATTTAATTTTCTTGCCTTAACTTATAGCATAAGATAATATCTATCCAACTATTTATAGGAATTAGTGCTTTAAACATTTTTTGTATATTTTTTTGAAATTTAATTCTAGAATTCGAGAGTGGTGATTATGATTTCTTGGAGTTGTTGGATTGTCTCTTAGGTCACTATGGAAACTTACCTGTGGAAATTATCATTTTATGCGCTTTTACAAGTTTGCATTTGCAAAGAGCATTATGGTCACACCATATTCGAGTATATGTATGCGTCTATCTATCTGTCCGTCTGTCTGTTTGTCCGTCTGTCCATCCGTATGTCTGTGCAGTAATCCGCTGAAGCTAGGATTAGTATATTTCCTGAGATTATTGGACACCATACGACAGATATCAACTATAAAGTTGATCTACTAAATTCTAAAAGAATTATAAGCATTTAAAGATGAAAAAAAATATAGTTTGCATTTTACTTCTGTGGAATTTTTATTTCACGTTGGATTGAGCGAAGGGAAATGAATCTTTGTTTCCCTCTAAACTTATACATATGGTCGAATCACTTGAGACATGTGGATGCTGTATACTTATTTTACCGTTTATTGGCAATCTATGAAATCGATGTGTTAGATGAGTGGAATAGAAAAGCGCATTTTGTGACAGCCATCTTGATACTGCCTTTCTATCTATTTTCTACTGCTTTATTTCATTATGGATCGTTATTATCGAAGAGTAGAGTTCCTCGGAGAATAATTTTTATAGCAACAAATGAGACTAACAAAAGAATGTGTTATGATAACACATTTTTTTAATCTAACAGATTTAATATTGATTATAAGCAATAATTATTTAAATTGCTAACTTATAAAAATATCATCAAAAAAAAATTAAAGAATTTCCTTTCAATCAATTTTCAGTTGCGTTTCGCCCCTTTTTTGCGACACTTTTTTTGGATGATGTGTGTTCGTGATGTTGGCTATTTCTTTCGTAAAGCTTGTAAATCAGTAGACATAACGTTCTCAACTAACGGCTTAAAAAATATGTATTCAAAGAGAAATTTCTCGACTCATTGCACCTCATTGATAATGCACAACGTTTAGCAATAACTCTACTCTATTTCCCTCTCTCTTTCTTTCTCTCTTTCTTTCTCTCTTTCTTAAAAATTTTTACTTGTGGGAAAAATTGTTCGAGAGATTTTTCAAAAGTTTTTGTGAAAATTTTTCTTCCAACAATTTTTCTAGTCCTGCTATTCGTACGAATTCAACATTTTTCTGGCTTATCTACCTGTACCTTGTATGGTTTTCAAACGGCACCATTTTCCATCTATATAGTATACAACTCCAATTGCAAAAAAATTCATACCCTTCCACTGATTTAGAGTAAATGATTCAAGGAATAGTATCCAAAATACACGACTTTTATTGTGCTCTATATTGCAAATATATCTTCGAATGTTTTCTTTTGCTTTCAATAGTTTTGTCGAATGTCTGAGTCGGAAGCTTTTGTCTCAGAGTGTTGGAGTAAAAGTAAAAGAATGAATGGAATCAAAGGACATGGGCAGAGTTCATTTATTCATCAATTACAATGAGTCTTTTGCTCAAGATTTTGAGAGGAAAAACTTGAAACATTTCAAAAAAAAGCGAACAAATTTCTTGAATAAATTTCAGTACCATGCAAAAATTTTCGAGAAGAAAGTTGAAATTGTGATATAATGCATTCTGTCAAAATATTGTTGGATGTTTGGACGTAAAGAATATTATCCCTCATTAGTTTGCAATCAAAAATAATAAACAAAAAATATGAAATTATTTTTCTGCCTATTTTTTAACGCTTCAATCACTGAACACTCGAAAATACATTTTGACAGAATTCTTCACTCGAGTTCAATTTCAACGCGATTTTTTTTTTTGCTGATTTTTAAAAATGTGAGGCACTTACTTCAGTTTGTGTCTGTCTGTCGGGTTTATAGGTGTCTGTGTGTGTGACAGCTTCAACTGGTAAAGCGTCGAAATGTGTGCATATGTCAAATGGAGTTGTAAAATCTTGTAGGTGTAATATGCCTATTAATGTTTCAACTCTTATAGTTTGACGAATTTGATTTCGCAACTTTCTTTGAGGTTTATTCACCCATTTCAGGTTTAATCATGATCTTACAATCAGTAAGTGCTAACAATTTTTTTTTTTTTACCATCAGCCCTCTCTCTCTCCTCTTGCCTCCTTTTCCCTTCCTTTCAGGGAATACGGAAAGCAGCTGATTGTAAATGATTCTATGCTCCCTTGACACCACTTTTGAGAACAAATCAGTTTCATTTCCGGTTCCGGAAAGGTTTTCCTTAACGTTGTTAGTATGAGACGTCATGCGTTGACAAAGTCAACTGAATATCTTGTTCCCCTCAACGTCGATACACTGTCGTTGAAATCATTCGAATATGTGTGCAATATGAATGTTTGTTAAATAAACATCATTACTTTCACACTTTTTTATCATTAAAAAATATATGTTAAAAAAAACTTTCACTCGCATCTCTTCTGGTCTTTTGCTTCTACAAAAATTACTTCTGCAATTTTTACAACCATATTTGCTTCTATCATCGTGTACCACCTTTACTTCTACTTTCTGCCATATATCTATACCTTTACTTGTGTCAGTTACCTGAACGTCTATTAGCTAATGCACTGTAAAGAGCAAAAAAAAGCAATAACTTTACGCTTTATACTAGTACTTTTTAAAATAATAAGTTTAGATGAACTGCTATGAGCTGTATTCAAATGAATTTGAAGGCAAAGACAGTCAGCGTGAAGGAATGATTATTGTACTGTCGAGAACTTTGAAATTTTCTTGCATGTTTGAAGGATTTGAAGTATATTTCGTTGCCTTTATTTTTAGCTTTTAAAACGAAATGCAAGTGTGAAATTTGCCAAAATGGTATTATTTATGGTGTTATAATGTGTAAAATATCGTCTTTTTTTTTTCAAACCAAATTTCTTCTAATTCAATGTTAAAACCCCTTTTCCTTATAATTTCATCAATGACTGAAATAGCTGTCGAACGCATCATTACTATACGAGTGAGATAATCTCAAATATCGATTATGATTTCTATTTGCAGCAGTTTTAACGTCTTCAATTGATTCATTCGAAATTATTTTGCAAATAATAATAAAAAAACATTTGCAGAATTAAAAATCTTGACATATTTGTCATATTCTTGGTAATTAATTTTATCCTGTCGTTTATATTTAGAACTTTTTTTTAAAAAATAAACTTGTTAATGAATCAACCTATTTGAGTAATCTAATATTTCCACTTGTGATAGTGATGACTCTATTGTTTTCAAAAAAGTTGACATAATTGTTGTTATAAATGCACTCACTTTGAGATGTTAGTTGAAAGGGATTATGAACTTAGCGTATTAGGTGGCGTAGGTCACTTGGTGTTTCCTCAGAGTAGGGAATTAGCTGGCCCTACTGACCCTACAAATTAGCTGACCCTACAAAATAAAATAAAAAAGTAGAAAAAAAAACAGAATCAGATCATTATCAAACTTTATAACAATGTTTTTCAGGTTAGGAATGTCAAGAATGATAATCCCAAAGGAGGTCTTCAGAACAACTTTCGAGGGAGGTGGGGGAGGGGGGGGAGGNCATATATGTATATATTAAACTTTATTAGTTGTGTAAGTTCAGTTTCAACGTGTAGACTCTATATTAGGCGGTTCGTAATGCACGACTGATTTGAATGTGGGATGTGTGTGTCTGTGTATATATGTGATATTCCGATCACAAGCGATTAAAAGTCACCAAGAGATTATTGAATGTACCCGATATGTGTGCAGTATTATACGTTTCCGCTTCACTGTCCATCTATGGCGGCACTCATCTAACTGCCACAATAAAAAAACGTACAATTTCAGAGAACATCACTATAGGTGTTCAACTATCTGCCAATATTTTATGTTTATTCATTGTATGATGGAATCATCGGCATTGTTGTATGTGTTTATTGGATATTTCGATAAAAGCATCTAAGTATATCTTTCATTTTTCGATTTCCCTATAGAACATTCATTTACCTTTACATATCTATCCACTTTGAACGATTTCAATGTCATCTTATTGTCTTATTTCAAGTATTATCATTGAAACTGAAATAAGTTTATTGATTGCTCTGTAACAAAATGTGTGAAGCGTTTTACAACTTTTTTCTTTGCGAAAAAAAAGGTGCAATTAGTCAGCTATACATTAACAATGACCTCATTTCTTCCTTGAGGAACAATTCATTTATAACAATGTTTTTCAGGTTAGGAATGTCAAGAATGATAATCCCAAAGGAGGTCTTCAGAACAACTTTCGAGGGAGGTGGGGGAGGGGGGGGGAGGAAGAGTTGAGGTATTTTTTGGAGTCCTAAATTTTTGATTTTTCGAGAACGATATTCCTGGGTTCGCACAAAAAACTACCTTCATGAAATTTGCTGATATTTTCAAAAAAATTTGATATCCTTTCGAATGAGAGAGCTAAACTTTCTGTGACAGATGTTGATTATTCTCACTCATCATTTACTAACTGAAGTTATTCTTGTTGAAAATAATTACTCACTAAATGAAAGTAATGCATTTTTCTACTTGATGTATACAAATTCTCAAAAATTTGCAGCCTTATCCGGGAATATTGCAATTTACTCTCTCCATTATATACGATATTAGAATCTTAAAGATCTGCAATCTGCTATAAAAAATATGCTCACGCTCTCGTATGCGATAATCTTAGTGTTTGATCTATCAAATGTTGGACCAGGTTTAATCGGAAAAGTAGGGAAGAATATTGTCGATGGTCTTATGCTAATTGACTATGTGCTTAAATTATTCTCAAAAATACTTTCAAAAATGTTCTTGTTAGGCATAAGATTGTTTGAGTGTTTTATTGGTCAATCATATTATTTATATATATATATATATATATATATATATATATATATATATATATATATATATATATATATATATATACATATATATACA
>QEWY01001804.1:617511-644015 GCA_006503575.1 Baylisascaris schroederi
AGAGGTGAGCGGGAGAATAGGGGAAAAAGATTAGACTGACGAATTCGATGGTACTCACTTGATTGTTTTGTGCAGCAGAATGGATGGTCTTTTTTTTTTCCAAAATTGTGCGGCAATGAGCGAAGAAACAATAGAAATTTGAACGGATGTTTTTTATACGTAAATACTGTAAAGATATTTTCTAGGCATTCTACTAATGAAAGTTCTCATCATTTAGAGCTTAGTGATACCAATGTAATGCACGTTTTAATCGGTAGTAGAGCAGTTGCACTTAACTGTTTTTGATGGATTTAATTTTTACACTTTGAGTGGAAAATTTTTTTCGCATTCACGCATTGGCCATCAATTGAAGTGGTTGTTCACTTACCTCCTCTATCAGGTTTTATACCGCATTCACTCCCAAATTTGATATAAATGTCTGAGTCGATAGATGAGCACAAAAAATAAAATGCACTTCAAATTGTATTATGTAACCAAAAAGTCGACTGAATACACACATATAAACAAAACTTACACACCACCTGTGCGCACACATACATACGGATACAACCATACACAGACACATTGATGATACAATTTGTATTAAAGGTAGGTGTGTTCGACGTTCTATCAATTAAATACTGATGATTTATTCATATATTTATATTTTAAGTAAATATTTATTGCTTTAAAACCTAGAAATGAAGTAATAATAAGAAAACTCGAATTAAGCATTACAATAAATTCAACTTTACTATATAATAAGAAAGAGAATAGTATAGGAATGGAAATGTTATACTTGAAATGGTTTATTGGATCAATTTCAAAACAGTTTAGAATAGGAAATATGATTTCTTTACAACTATATTTATGTACAATGTACAGATATACTATACACATGATTGCATTGATGATCGGTTGTGTTAACTGAAATAAAAAAGTTTCACTCCATCCCATTCATCCATTCATTTCCCCACGGGATTCCCATCTTCTCTTCGCTTTTCGTTCACCATTCTTCTTCCTTCAATCCATCCTTTTTAGTTTCTCTCTTCTTCCTCAACCACTTTATCGAAAAACGATTGAGAAGGTGAATATAAATACGAATGCGTAGACCTTATCTAAATTATGCGTATCGACTCTTATTCATTCTATATTCTCCTTTGTGGATTCTCATGAATGATGACGCAACGTTTTCCATTCATATGAAAGCTATTTATTGAATGGTGTAATTTTTTTTATTGAATGTGTTGGCGGATAGAAAATATGAGAAAATTTTAACATTATTCATATTTAACTCATAAGTTGTTTTTTTATTATTATTTTTTCTTTAAAAAAAAAGATTTATTCCTATCCATATGATTTACTGTAATTTTTGCATATAATTCAGGTGATCACAATAAATCATAAGCCAAACGATAGGTTAATGTGAGGAATTTTATAAAGCGACCATAGAATGTAATTTGAATAATTATGCATTAGATTTTTATTTCGTTATGCTATTTTCAATACATTTAGGCAGATATATGAAGGTGATTTCATTAGCAAAAATTATGAAGTTGTATGATGTACTAGCTATGACGATATATCCATTCTCAGGGACTTTGATTATATATGACAATATTCAGCAGGCAGGGTATTTGCAGAAGAGGGATGAGTAGGAGGTTTTATCAGAAATTTTGATTGAAGGAGGAAGGGCCAATTTGGAGTAGAATATGAGGCGCTCATGACTTTCACTCTTCTCAATTATCGAAGAGTTTTGCATTTCATTGTTTTTTGCCAAATTTCCTGTCTTTTTATTTTTTTTATTTTTTATTTTTTAAATCAACATCAACGATTTGTTTCAAGCACACAAAAACCCTTTAAAAAATTTATTTTTTCCGTTGAAATATTTGTTGTACCTTTAATTTTCTCGATTATTTCCTTCTGTTGAAGAGAAATCGTTTTCCCAAAAATTGAAAATTTCAGAATATTGCCTCATCTCTTCACCTTGCTTCCATTTAGATAGGAAATGAATGAGCTTAACCATATGTGACTTGAGAATGGTATTTTAGAATTGTGTAAATACCACCGCTCTAATGTACCATCATATATACCAGAGCGGTGTAAAATGTAAATTCGTTTTCCCAGTTGAATGAAAATGCTGAAACTTCGAGGTGCAAATACCAGCCACATGATTGTTAGTGAGCCATTAAATTTGAAGCCATCAATGAGCCAATAATGAGCACTTAATTTCTAACATTTCTAGAGGGTAATGGCGTTTGTGCTGCCCACAATCAGTTCATTTAATTCCGTTCCGTTTCAATTTTGTTCCATGGAAGAGAATGGAACAGAGGAGGAACGTCAAGCAAAACGATGTAATTTTGGTAGAGAATAGCCTTGTGGCCAATTTTGCTCTGTTAAATTATGTTGTACGTGATGAGGTGTCGTTGTCTCAGTCGATCAATGCAAATGCCATTTTTTTTTTTGTCGTTTATGATTGACACGAGTTTTTGAGAGAAGCAATTGTTCAATTGCTTATGTGATTACCACATATATGCGAACAACTTGAAAATTTGACATATTTAGTGAAGTAATTCACTAATAAATTTGCCATTAATATATAATTATCGGAAATTGATATGTATATAATTCTAGTATAATTAAGTTCTTTTTATATGCGATTTTATCACAGGGGAAGTTGATAGGAATTTTAGAATATAATTTTCAGTTGTAATTAATGAACTTGTAGAAATAGTATTTTGAGTTATTTTTTAATTGAAAGATGTTCTATTCGATTAATCTTCCACTAAATCACTATTCTAGTTTGCCAATCGTAAAAAGTGTAAAATATTTTCGGCAATTCATATCATATTTGTGCACCTATGGAAGAGTGAAAAATTTTTTTCTTTTTTTTTTTTTCATTCTTAGTCTCATAGTGTTACACATTTGTAGCATTCTATTGCTCATTTTTGCAGCATTAAATTTCAACAGTTGTTGAATGAATACTTGCACAATTTGAATTTATATATTAAACGTAATTGACGATTGTGGCCAATTTCGCTTACACATTGATGCACGTAGACGCTTTCATCTTGCTTTTATTCTATGTTGCTTTTCCACTTTATCAATTGATTAATATCACTAGCCAATCTTTATTATTGATCTCACTAGTCGCTTGGTAAGTCCAATTGAAATTTGCATATAGTGAAATAGTACTATACAAACTATGATCATATAAGCAATGATTTACTATTATAATAACTGCGTTATTTGCGATCAGATTTTATCACTTAGTGAGTAATTGAACGTTCATGCTTCGCTCACTGATATTCGAACATATATTTATGCTTTTTTCGGCATTTACCTATAATTTCGTGTAATTTATAGCATCTCATTCTGCACTTACAGTAGTCTATTTCTATCAGCTGTTCAATTACAGTAGTCCGTTCAATAAGCACTTCTTAGCTGAATCTGATTTTTGAAATCAAAAGTGAATGGTTTAAGAGATATGAATTTGACAACTTTTAGGATTGATTGAATTATCGTCGTTATTCAGGTTTAGACTGACATATTTAAACAAAGAAGAAAAAAAGATCTAAGCGTAGATCTACTTCTAGTTCACCTTTGAAAAAAATTCATATTATGCGATACTAAAACAGCTGTGATGTTATTGAGTGGAAATAAAATTGCGCTTTATTAAATATTGTAGAGATTAGTATTTATTTGTAAAGTTGCATTGCTGTTATATGGCACATTAAAACGATTACTCCACAGTAATTTGTAATCTGCTCGTTAGTTATTTCCATTTCTTGCTAAATTACTCAAAATTAATGGCAAAACATTTTCATGTAAGCCTCACATAACTTTTTTTTTTTGAACGGGGGGAGGGGGCAGGGGGATCAGCTATAGATATTAGAGGTCATAAAATCTGCCTGTGTTAGTTTGGAAGCGAGGGACATTGATACTCATTTATGCCATCAAAACATTCCAGTTCCATATTCTTCGGCCCGCTCACTGTTGAGCGTTATCTTTTTTTTTCAATAGTTATAAGAAGAAATTGAAATATGAGTCGAAGTGTTTCGTGCTTCAACAATGTACAAGTACTTCAAGAGGCATAAATTGTTTTTTAGGCGCAAATGTCCACATTTTCATCCCACGCAAATTTACCGGCTAATAGCGTATTGTTGACCCCTCATTGAAGTGCGAGTCCTTTTTTTTTCTTTGCTTCGCAACCCCTTTCATCGAAACACTACGCAGCACACTTGTGAACGTGGCGTTTGTTTGAAGCGAATGTTCAGCACGTATATATTCATCATTGTCGTCCCACTTGCATGCCTTTTTTCCTCTTTCATCTCTACTTTATCAAAAAAAAAACATTTTTCGTTTCTTATTGAAATATTGCGAAAAGCGATTCTCAATTCTATTAGTTAGTTTTGTTCATCCTTTCAAAAGATATTTTTTTAGGTTTTTATAACATGTCAACAGCTTCGATAAAAGTTTACTGCCTCATAGATCTTTATGGAGTTTGTAAATAAACAATTTAGCGCTTCAATATTTATTTAAATGCAGTCTATTAAAGATTAGTTCAAAATTACATATAGGAAATATTTTCCACCAATTAAAATGAAATATTTCTTTATTTTGCATATTGAATATTATTTACTCATTTGTTTTAAATGCATCGCTGCAGTAATAGGCTAAGAGCGAAAATCGGTAGAAGCCAACATAAGGCTGCACCCAATATGCACTCGAAATACGTTTTTATATACCTATGATTTTTTGTGGTGGAAAAATAGAAGTGAGCGGTACTATGTAACAATATCTAAAGTAATAAAAAATATTCTTGAATGACGTCACTATAGAAGAATCGGGGATTTTATTTATGGGAATATTTTTATTTAGCTAATGGTTTATGAGTGCATCACAAATATCCTAACGTTCGATGTGGTGGGTTGTTTGTTCTGCGATTTGCAGTGCTGTGCACTTCGTTCCTGTCCCATATTACCGCAGCTGCAGCCTCGCTATACGCCCAACACCTAGCCACCTACCTAGAAACGATTTTAGCAACGAAATCGTTTCATAGCAGCTTCAACTATCGTTATTCTTTCTAGTCAGTGAATGCATTCACGTTCGAATCCCCTCATCAAATATTCGATTTTAATCTAAACGAACGAAGAAATTAAATTGCCAATCACTTCAACGCGTGTGTATTTGTCCACTTATTGTGTCCATCTATTGTCCACTTGTTGTGGACATTTCTCATTGATTTATTCGTTCGATTTTTATTAATAATTGCACAAATTTTTATCGGCAACTTCACTTTTAAATTTTGCTGATCGTGCAATTTATTAGCTGTCGACTATTAAATTTGCTATAGCTTCGGTTGGCATGCGAATACGATCACGATGTTTCTCTGTGGAAGTAAAACGAAGAAGAGGTAAGAGCTTATCTAATATAATTCATTATTTATTAAAAGTTACATCCATTTTAGTGTTTTTATTTAATGAGGGAAGTTAAGAAGTCATTATTTTTGAATTATTTTATTTTATAATTCATTTTATTGTAAACTAAGCTTACTAATAACTTTTTGAGAGTATACATCGTTTTGAGCGAAGCGCCACATAAATTATTTACGTATTTTGCAAATGCAAAACAAGTAACCTAAGAAATTCAATTTCAATCCTGGAATTGATCACAGTATCCCTAGAGTGCATAATATTTCTGGAACTTTTTTATGATATTGTGGAATAAAGTTTAAATATTCAAATGGGTCAAAAAGTTTACATAAAATTTCCATCAATCGGGTAACAAAGAACGAGTCTTTTTTTGTGTGAGAGTTGTGCGTACAGTTGGATCACTGAAAAATATGAAAACGTTATTGTGTATATTTTCATTTTTTTCGTTAGCAACCTGTGAAACCGGTTGCAAAGGTGGGCGGGATGCAAAGGTGCATATCATGTCAGACCCTCGAGCACAATTTGGCAGTTATTTATTTATTAGCGATTTGTGAAAGTGATCGGTCCAATGAGCGGGAATCATAAAAGCGCATATTGTGCCTTTTGCTTTGACGCAATTTTCTATTTTTTCTGATAATTTTTTCTTTGTTGTTTGCTTTTTTTTTCGTGAGTAATTTTACATTCCGATGTTTTGTCAAAATGCATCATTCGTGACTGCGTTCTCCATTTCCAAATTTTTAATAAATCAGTTTTGTCTTCACTTCTTCCTTCATACCCCTGTCCTCTATTTTCCCCGTCACCCTCTCCCTCTTTCAAAGGAGGCGAATCTTAGTTCATCTTCTATCTGAAATTGCAGCAATAGAGAGTGGGGGCTTTCGGTTGGAAAGCGAAGGGAGGACGTTCTAAGCGCTGATGAGCACATCCAATTTTCTGCCGTTGGGATTTGTGAAGGAAATTGGGATCGGTCCCGAAAAAAAAAATTCAATAGAGAGCTGCAAACTGCGACGGGTGCCAATCTACCAACGAATCCTTTTGCTAGACAGACGGCGTTTTTCGATGTTTCGGTGAGCGACAAAAAAAAAAATCGACCGCCGCGAACGTGTAAATCGATCAAAGATGCTTTAGCGCGCACACACACATATACATATATACACGCATTCACATACAAAAATAACGAACACAGACACACAGAATTACAGACGGGCGGACTTAGAACAACACAGACATATGCACGCACATACAGCACACAGACGTACACACATACTCATGGAGAACATGACACACACAGACACATGGACACATGGACATAATGCGCTTACATGCTTAAACGTAGTCATACCATCAAAAAAAGGTATGATTTTGAGTGAATTGGCATGGTTGAGAAGTTTTCTTCTTTTGAGAGTTGACTCTTGGATTTTTTTTTCTTCTTTTTTGCATATTTTCCACCCACTAGACCGACCGGTTGCAGAAATGAAAACAAAAAAGCCTGACACGTCTCATTTTTTTGTTCATCAAGATGGTTTTACAATTTTTCGGCGAAATTTGTATTATGGAAATTCAAGTGCAATCTTTTTTGCATAACGTGTTCTGAAGTTGATGGATTAGAATGCGTTTTGCTATGGACGGGCATCAGTGGTTTTTCCTCACAATTGTTTTTGATTGACGGTGTATTTGAACTTGTTTTCCTCATAATTGTTTCACATACTATAGTTTCATTGATTCGTTAATTGAAAGCATCAGGTCGACATGTAGATGCTAAATAGCATAAGATTTAGCGGGAGGAGGATCGGGTCCTATAAAAATTTATTATTTCTTTTTTTTCCTGTACAAAAAATGTGACCCATTCATTTAATTCATATGGTTGCTAAATTTATGCATAGGAAACTTTTTGAAAATATTTGCGATATTAGTTCTGCAGTCTCGTTTTCAAATTATCTTAAAAGTATCATTCCGTGATTAATTTGCCCGTAAAATAGAATGCTATTTATTGGCAATCAGACGAATTTAATAAGCATTAAAAGTAGTGATTTTCCAAAATGTTCCGGGGATTTGCGATCAAGTATCGATTTATTGCTGCGTATTTCATTGATAACGCTCTTTTTCCCAGATTTTTTTTTGCCATTTTCTACTCGTTCTTTTTCATTGCTTTGCACCATGAATTTATTTTTCAGATGTTTATATACTGGGGGTTTATTTTTACTGAGTACTGAACGAAGAAGCACATATTTTATTGACACCCAATAACTTTTACCGTCTTATTACCGAGTTACATGTGTACTTGATGAGTTAGTTTAGTAACATTTTTACTGTCCTTTTGAACATCATATGGGAAGCCAAAACCTTTCTTATCATCTTAGGGAGATGTCAATTGAAAGATTCAAATTTTTTGTGAATTAACTTAGACGTGGAATAATCTCGAAAAAGAATAAAGATTTTGTAAAGTTTGTAGAAAAGTCACTCAAAAATACTATACTCCTGGCACTTCGTTGCCCTGAAGTCTTCGTATTCTTTAATGAACGAAATTCCAGTCATAAGTTGGCGAGATATAAATTTTGTTCAAAATCTACGTTTCATGAACTTTCTTCAAAAATAGGAAATTGAAGAATCATATACTCCTCCCCTTAATTAAAGAAGGGGGGGGGGTGGATGTAGAGCATTGTATAAATGGCCATTTTCGTATTTGAAGACAACTCTCATTGCTCGGGTGCATCGAAAATATTTCACTGTTGCTTTCAAATATTCAATTTCCGGTAAATAGGGCTCGACTTTTTGATTTTAAATGCAAAATACATATTATTTCTTCGTGCTAGATTATATATCTATTGAGTTTTGTTAGTCTGACTATAAGTTCAAAAAATTTTTTAGAATTTTTAGAAAAGCGTAATTTATTCAATTCTAGAGTTGCAGTTCCAACATACTTGTGTGGTCGAGCGATAAAGGTTGCCTTTTCATGAGAGAGAGTTTTTGCTTCCTTTGTATAATTTTTGAATTTCGATTGCTTTCGTTTTTCGCTTTCTAAGAACTCACTTGTTAAAAGGTCATTCTTGAAATCCTTGTTGAAGTGAAGAAATAAAGCATTTTCCATCTATTCTTTGTTATATATTTTAAGAGGATTGAAACGGAAATGCGATGAAATTTGTATCGCTTTTTTTTATTGTTTTTTATTGTTTTTTTTTCTGAAAATTTTCGCCAAGAAAACGAAACTTTCGCACTTTTTTTTTTGTCTTTCGTCGGCCGCCATATTTTATTCTCTTTCTTTTTCTCTTCTTTTTTTTTATTTTTTTTTGAGAATTTGCAAAGGCGAATAATTCCATTCAAAAAATTAAAATTTGTGCAAAATCTTTGAAAAATTTCCAGCAAAAATTTCAGTTTTTTTTTTCTCAAAATTATTCCATTTTTTAAGTTATTTTATTTTTTAAGTTCACTTATTCTCTTTAATTTAGTCATATTAAAGTCAAGAATATGTTTTCCCCTATTGCAGCATATCAATTAAACGGTAAAAATGATCAAAGGGTCTACGTGGATTGCTATGTGGCTGATAGTGGAAGCTGTTTGGATGAACAAAGTCGACGTCACCTACTTTCTACTCATATCGTACATCCGCTTAGCTATTTCGATGGTTTGAATTTTGTGATAATTTGCATGCATTTACATTGCATGCAAATTTAATCTATCCTAAATATTCAATATTCGATATTTTGCATGTTATTTAACTTTACAAACGAGCATGCATTTATCATTTCTTATTTTCTTATATAATCTTTTTTTTTTATCTATATTATTAATAAATTCAATAAATACAAAATTGAGTGAATATTTCTTCAACAAAAGAAAAATAATATTCGATATGGTGAATAAGCCTAAAATTGAAAAATAAAATTGCCAATTGCGTTAATTAGCTTACGTGCAAAATTAAGAATATGATAACGTAGGCGTACTAAAAGATGCAATACGATTCCTACTCTCATACTTCATTGCTAAGCTTTCTAGATGGTTGCTATCAACTTCATTCTCATCACGAATTGGAACGTATATTGGCAGATTAATCGATGAAGTTGTCGCTTGCATAGTGCATTATTACAATTGTCTTTTATTTTTCCTGTTTTTTTTTTTTGCTTTTTTTTTGGTTGGACCTCCATGTGGCTTGTTACTAAAACGTCTGTGACTATGATGCGATATAGAAAAGTTTATGAGAATCTAAGTTTTTTATTTTCAAAAATTTTATTAACGCTTGACAACGATATGGATTCGGTAAATAGGGAGTAAACTTTTCTTGCATTTCAGCACTAATTTTTTAAAAGATGAAACAAGAGAATCGAGTAAATTCAGGTTAATTCCGGGTAAGGGAAGAGTTTTCGGGAAAGTTTATATTTACAAAAAAATTTTTTAATATGCGACAGTGATTTGTTTCACAAAGTTTCAATTTAAAGCTTAAAAGTTGCAGATTACCTCACATTTTCAACAACTTTACTAATTCAATTGTAATGCGCTTCAAAGAGAAAAAATCTTTCAAGAATTAGGGAACTCGCGCAATCGATATTGTTGCGTGTGCTGTTTTTTTTTCTCTATTAGTGCAACGCAACGGTTCTGCGACGGCATTCCCTCAGATTGTTGAACGTTTAAAATTTTGTTGTGCAATGTGGAGTGCGTATGTGTCGCTCATTCATTGCTTTTATGCATTTGAGTGTTGAGGTTGAGGTTAAAGCTGAGACTAAAATTAAGGTTGAGGTCGAACTAAGCCATTAGCGTGGAAAAAGTTATATCAGGTGTTCTACGCATTTTTTTCGTGTCTTACTATAGAAATCGTTTTCGTAATTTATAATTCTAGGCAATTTTATCTTTAATCGTTATTTTAGTTATTTTCATTATTACTGTGTTATTTTTATTATTATATTCCTTCAACAATCCAGATATGTTCAGTGTTATATTAAAGTAAGTAGCATCTGTAAAACTTTTCTCTTCACATTTGCAAATGAAAAGATGTTTATGCAAAAAAATTTCGAACTCATAACATCTACTTTCTACGTGCTTGCCACTTGACCTACCATAAATTTCTATTGGTCATTGTGATTGCCGATTCGATGTCACATCTGCTTTCTCGTATATACAATTAATCTCAACGATCTCATTTTGCAAAGTGTTCTTTTTAACCATCGTCTTTGATCTCAGGCTAAAGCAGAAGGGCAGGAGAAAGGGGGAATTGGTGGAAAGGAAGAGAGATGAATGAGAGAAGAGGGGAATTATAAATTTAGCACCGTTTCAAGTCGAAATAGTATGATATCTTCAAATATTATTAAAAATCGAAAAAATTATGCATTTCTTTAATTGAATTCCGTTTGATTCACTCTATACCCAATTGTATTTGTGTTTGTTGATCGAACTTTCCGGTTCAATTTTGTACTAAAGTCACATAGGAAATATCGATTTTTCAGCTAGCGATTATTTTTCCACTCGTTGCTAGCTGGAATGTTTTCTTGTCTTCTCTTCATATCCATCCATCCATCGCTTTTGTGCATCTTTTCAACTTTTGCTATTGCACCTGACTGCATTAGTGTAATAACACCTGGAATCTAGCAGAAATACTCAATGATCTCATTGATTTGTTGTTTGATCGAGCTAACAGATCGTCTACGCTAAATATCAGATTTTTATTTAATTTATCGAATATGAAGCCTTGAAAATAATAAAAAATTAATCTTTTAAAGCTTCAAAATTATTTAAATTTTTTTCTAAATATTGGCAGTATTATTGATATTTTTGAAAAATAACTCAAAATATTTGATGAATAAATTTTAATATTTTTATGCAATAAATATTCTTTTGAAGAGGATTTATGCGTTAAATATGAATATCTTTCAAAAAATGCGCATAATTTTATTGCGTATCCTTATTCAACAGATTTATTAGATTCTTAAGGAGTTTAACATAACGCTATGAAGGAACGATAATGCATTCATTCATGCATAACGCTCTTGCATCATATTCTTGTCATTCCTTATATGCGACGCCTTTTTTCGCTTATTTTTGGTATTATTTGTTGATTAGGCGTGTAGGTGGAAGCGTCCGTAGTGGCTCATTGGTAACTCAATCGCTCGGCAAGCAGGAGTCTAGAGTTCATTTCCGTTTGGAGGTAGTTTTTGTTGTTTACCAGACTATAGTGTGTGAACTAATTGGCTCTGTATCATTTGATAAGTTGATTAATTGAATGTTGAATTAGAAAATTATTCATTTCCTTTAAGTATATAGCATTGAAATATTTATGTTTGACTAACGATGCAAATTTTTCCAACAACAAAATTCAAAAATATTTTTCAAGGTTATTTCTTTCTCAAACAATATACCTAATTTTTCAGTTTTGTTTTTTTTTCCATAGAATATAATGACTTTTACAGAATGGAATTGATTTCACCTTGTAAAATTTGCAAATATTTTTTCAGCGGAAATTTTCGTTACACATCTGTGAATATCATCAATTTTGTGTCTCTAAAGGTGAACTGCTGGAGTACACACCTTGATATCCATTCTGACTGTATCACACAGATGCAATTGATAGACAGCATGCACCAAGCAGAAAATGAAAAAAAAAGGCGCACTAATCTATCATTTGTTGCAGTTTTCTTCTTCAGCAATATAATACTGTTGCATAACAGAATTTATATGCAAATTATGAAAGTATATTTCAAAATAGAGAAGTTTGTTTGGACATATTAGGTAAATATTAGTAAAAATGAAAAAAAAACGGATATTAGGCATTTGGGTATATTTTGAGGTTGTTTTTTTTTCTGATGAAATGATTTTTTAAGGACTATTAAGTTGGAATGAAGGTGGAATTGGTTTCATAGGAATGCAGCATATTTGTTTTATGCATAAATAAGAATAAATAAATGAATAAATAATGGGACTATTTTTACTTATTCACTGAAATATTTCGAGACCAAATCCACATTGCCAAGTATGGATTTTTGCAGAATCGACTCTAGGCTCTATGAATCTCAACTTCAGGAAAGATATCCCTAACGCTGGCTTAATTCCGTTTTCTATTGATCTCCTAAATACTATCATTCAATAATGACATTGATTCGATTTAGAATTGAAAAGGTTGTTTTGTACTTAACATCTGAATTAGATTTAATGAAGTCTGGACGCTAATGCGTGGATCCCCTATAAGCTTTAGCTGCAAACTTAGTTTTGCGTCCTTTGATTCTGTGTTGTTATCGTTATTAAAGTAGAGGTGTGGAGGGGGGAGGGGCTGCGGCGAGGGGAGATCAATGACTAGAATAGAAGGAGGTGTTGCTATCGCCACATCGTCAACAGAATGACGGAAGCATTGAGGTGAAATGAGGTGAAACTGCTAGCAAATTTTATTATTGGAGAATATTCGGGCACAGATTCTATGAGGGCAATGTTTCTAAATTTTTATGACGATCATATTTATCATTCGACCGTTTGAATTGCCGGTCTGTACGGTCGAACATCTCGAATTTTCGAACTTCAGTCGAGAAATGTTGGGGATCTCAACAGAGACCAACAACGTTAGGGCCAACTTGGGCTGGGAACAGTCATCACGAGTTCATGCTTTATAAGCTAGAACACGAACTTCGTGACCTCAGATCCTCTGCCTAGAGTACAGAAAATTGTATTCAACCGCTAGAAGCCGGTTGTCGAAGAATAAACATTGCTTTAATCTGAGTGTATTTCACTTCAACATTAGTACCAAACATTTGTAAGCAAAAATTAATGAACATCTCTGACATCTGATGATCTCGCTTTTCACTTTGGTTGAGGTCGAGTACTTCTAAATGACCTCTACCCCTCCCCCCCCCTGCCTCCACCCCTCAAATATTACGGGCAGTTGTGAGGTCATCTGAAGAAGAATCTTCTAAACTGATCTCACACATTCATTTCCTTTTTCCCAGCCTCAACAGTCTGAAAAAGAAATAGGAAAGAGAGGATAAAAGGAGGGGGAATGGGTAGGTGGCGGGAGATTTTAAAGTGGGTGGCATAATATTATCGCTTAACTATTCTATGATCTTTATGACTGGCATCACTGCAGCTTTTATACTTCAGTTGGTTTATTGCCACTCAAACGGGGTAGTCAACATCTGCTGTTGCTGAAACTTTCTTCTTTCTTTGCTGAGCGACTCACATTTGGTGATTTTTTATTTTTTTATTTTTTTCAACAAGGAAAAATAAACGTATGCTCACATTAACAGCCGTTATGTATTCATTCGCTGGCAATAATTGTGAGCTGTCTAAAGCGTTTAGCAAGTTCGTTTCATTCGTCAACGACATAATAGAGGTTGCAAGTTGTGCACATATGTAACGGTTTGTGATAGTTGTGTAGATGAAGAACGCAGATAAGGGACCGGAAATCTTTCTAACGCTATTAGTGAAGGAAGTTCTTAACTTTGCTGGTGAGAATCTTTTTAGCTTTACAAGTGAAAACCTTTCAAGCTTTACCACTGAAAGCCTTTCAAGCTTTACCACTGAAAACTTTTCAAGCTTTACCACTGAAAACCTTTCAAGCTTTACCAGTGAAAACCTTTCAAGCTTTACCAGCGAAAAATTTCCCAACATTACTACGAACGCTACTCTTGCGGATGTAATTTGTAATACCGGAATATGATGGGTTTCTAATGTCAGCAGGGTGGTAACACCGATTTAATGGGCGTTCTCCATACTGCACTGTTCACTAAGCCAGTTTTACTCGTCTAATTGGGTATCGTTGTAGCATTTTATACTCGTTAATAACTGCCCAGGTGGGTTTGTCTGTGAGTCTGTCGGTGTGCTTCCCGTTGGATGTCTACAGTCTTTTCATGGGTTAATCATGTTCATTCATTGATCATTTAACTAGCATTCAATGAGGTCACCCTATTATTTACAACCGATGGATTCGTAATTACTCTATCAACTGAATGTGCTAATTGCTTTGTACTTATTCGTGCAAACCAACTGACGGAAGTGAACTTTGTGCATTACACTACTTTTCGAAGTATCGATTGCCCAATTCATTGAATATCGAGTTTGATGAATGTTTCCGTTTAATTTATTAGAATTTTACAAGAAAGTTAAATTCCTAATGAGAGACATTGTCATTGATCAAAAATGCATTTTTATAGTTGATTGTGCATTTTTGAATTTACTTGAAGAATGTTTTAACGTAATAATTGACTAGGAAAGAGAGCAATTTTGAATTGCACATTTAAAAAGTTGTGCATTTCTGCATGATTTCAACCATTTTAACACCTCACATGGAGCAAAATTTCTTCCCTTTGTGGGTGCAATTTGTGAACTGAGTGAATATATATATATGTANATATATATATATATATATATATATATATACATAATTTATCATATCATATGAAAAAAAGTAAATTATATATATATATATATATAATTCATTTATTTGTAATTTTTCTCTTTCAAAATTTCAATTTACTTTTTCATAATATGATAAATTATCGCTAGTACAATCAATGAATTCTATAGATTAAAAAAATTACGGCAGTTATCCAATTCTTCCCAAAAGAGAAAAAAATACCATTAAATATTTGTTCATGGATTCAAATATTCGCTAGTGGGATTTTGTTTAGTTGTCTTTTCAATCCTCACCATCCATCCTCTCTTCCAACTATTTCTCTCTGCTTAGACGTTTATCTTCAGTTGAAAATTGATGCTTCACCCCTAATTTTCTCAATAATCAATTTTTCTTTATTTCTTAACCGCTTTCGAGTATTAAATATATACTTCATCGTATCAGCTTTGTGATAATCTTCCTGATTATGGTGATAAGCGATGTTTCAAGTTAGCATTACCCATTACTGATAATGTATCGTTGCTTTTTTCTTACAATCTACCAAAATTATTCGCTTAATTAAACTTTGCCCAGATTGCGTCACATTCATCCTGAAGACTCGAAATCAAGCTCCAATAAAGGAAACCTTTTTCTACACTGTTTTATGTGCCATTTGCGAACTTCTATGTCTGTGTCTGTCCGTTGTCTGCTTTATAACTGTTTGTTTGTCTATGTCTGTCTGTTTGATAGTTCTTATAAAAGATAACAAAACGAAATTTATTAGATTTGGTGCACTTCGCTCATAGAATGACCGTGATCCATTTGCTCATATTTATTATGAATTATAAATTTTAAAGGGTTTTATAAAATTCGTAGACAATTCCTTTTTTTTTTCTGCAGCAGATTGAATGTTGCTCAAAGGTGAAATTTTTTTTTTTTGGTTGAGGATTTTTGGTTGTTCTGTGGGAAAACGCATCCTGAAGGCTCTTTCATTGGTTTTTTGTTGATATTGATGGAATATTTTCACTAGTAGATGAATTGCGAAAAGCACATATTGCGCCATTCATCGTTTCCATGCTTTTTAGAATTATGAACGCAATAATCCTTTGAGAATACTTTTCAGGTTTTATATTTTACCAACAGCTTATTGGTATGATTCTATGCGGCAGTTGGCATTGATTGATTAATGCAATTCCATTGAAATTCACAAATCCATGCACTCACAAACGAGACAGAAAAGAAAAAAAAACGCACAGACGTTGTGTACATAAAATGACGCCGACGCCTAAGCTTTAAACGTTATCACACATTTTCCATATCCTTGAATATATTAATTCATAAATAATTTAGAGTTGTGAGTAATCCTATGGGAGTTGATCAAATTGAACAAATTTCTTTACACTCTCTTTTGCGTTTTATGAATTGAAACTACCACATGGTTGGATACATTCATGTGCATATATATTCCTATGAATAAAACCTTTAATTAATGCACTTTTGTGAAAATTATAGAAAAATTGCATCAAAATCATCTAAAGCGGCAAAAAACGATAATTAACTGGTGCACAGGTGAGTGAATTAATTAGCAGGTGCACTCTTGTTTTATTAAGTGAAGAACTTTTTGTTACACATAATTGACATCGGTCAATACAATTATTAAAATCATTGGTTATTATATGCGATCGATGTTTTCGTTGTATCACAACTTATTTCTAAAATAGAGCATTATATATATATATATATATATATATATATATATATATATATATAGCGTTATTACAGTTCAACAATATTAAATACACTATAACAGAATGCAATTAACACTTGTAATATTGTGATACATTAGCATTTTTACTTCTGGAATTTTTCTATTTGAAATATATATATTTTTAAATTTTTCTTCTGGTGAGCAGTCTAGACTAGCATTCCTTGACGCTTTGTCTGCTTCTCAATTTCCGGTGTTTGCTGTGTTAATATGTATCTCTCTGTTTAATAGAACATGGTCAACAATCAAGGAGAGAATACCTTTTCGAGGGGTGGGGTTATAAACGAGGAAACACGATATATTTGACGTTGTATAATTGGCTGCATGATATTTGCATCATTCACCGCATGTATGCATATATGAATTCTTTATGTTTATGTAGCTGTTCCCATCAGTGGTTTTTTTCTAGCTAATTTATAAGAGTTGATACTCTTATGTAATTTTTTTTACAAATTCTTGCTTGCAAAAATATCGTCTTGGATTGTTAGTTCTTTGCATATTTGCATAAATGCATCACAAATTTCATAGTGAATATTTGATACATTATTATAGCTCAATGGGGAATTTTTAATTAGAAGAAGGCAATGAGTGGAATAATTTAAAAAAGCAGAAAATTTTGTATATAAATGGGAAATAGGGTCATTTGCAAAAATATTTTCGGAATAAATATTGCTCTGATTTGAGGATTTTCCATCTTTCACTTCTGATGTGTTAAACATATAAATATGCAAACTTCTTTATAGCTCCAACTTGTAATCTAAGAAAAAATTAACCGTAATGGAGTTTTACTGTTATTTGTAAGTTTCAATTTCGCATTACGGTTCAGCAAGGTGGGAATCTTATAGGAAGATACCGTATCGAATATTGACCATACTTTTAAGCACTATCGAATATTTGCGTTAATAATAAAGAAAATATTAGTTTTCTCTAAATTAATGGAATTTCGTTTTCAGTGCACTGGAGTGAAGAGATGGCCAACGAGGGTGGTGCGTTGACAATCAGTGAGCAGCTGAAGTTGGCCAAAGATATGGGCTATACCGACGAGGAGATTATGCAGGCGGTCAATCTGAACTGTGCTAGGGATGGTGTATGTCAATTTTTTAATTTTTTTAAAAATAATTTTCTCGTTTACCTTTTTTCCTCGTCGAAGTTTTCTTTGAAGTGATTTTATTGTACGTTGGAAAATATCTTCATTAGCCGTAAAAATTCCTTCATTACCAATAAATATGTACGAATTTCCAATAGGGGATTCTATATTTGTAATAGATAGGAGATGACAATTTTTAGACGTCGCAAAGTAGCCTCCTATAAATAATATAACAACTCGAGCCAACTCGACGCCAAATTTTCGATCCAGTCATGGATTATAAATAGGCGGCGGTCAAATATTCCATGAATACCATTAATATATGATTTCCCCTTGAACAGGCCAATAGCCAAATGTTGAGGCTTAAAAAAAGAGCGGTTGAATCAGTTAGACCGGTTGAATTTTACCGGTTACTTTAACCGTACTCCGGTAACGTTCTAAGCACAACATGCAAACCCGTTGGAGGTGCTTAATATATGTCTTACTGCGCAGTAAATAAATTTGTAGTAGCTTAATGAGAGTTGTGCCCGTATTCTGATGGCAAACATTGCATACGGTTTTATGCTGGCTTTCATAAAAAAACAACAGTTGGAACTCGACTAATGTAAGGGAGGGGGGAGGAGTGGGGGAGGGGGAGGGAGATGAAAATGAGAAAGCGAGATTACGCTTTAGAATATAGGAAATTGGATTGTCTCATGTCTTCTCGAATTTATGGTGATTGTATCACCTAATTAAGTTTTTCATTGTCTGGCTCCGAATCGACTCTCACCATCTGGGCCAGATATAGTAGTATAAAAAAATCGCCCAAGTATAAAAAGTTTGCATAGTAGTGAGAGTGCTTCAACCTCTTTCCTATATGTTACATTGTAATATATCACAAATGATCCACGAGTTTATTAGTTTTTTTTACCATTTCCGGTTTCTTACTCAATGATTCTTTTTAATCCTGGGACTGTAGATTCCCTTACTGTCCTGGAACTGTAGGTTTCAAAGATGCATGAGTACAAAATTTTTTCGCTTAGAAGGATAATATAGTAACTGTTTTTGCCAAAATTATTGCGGTAAACAATTAACTCAGGTTTTGAACGGCGTTTATGCCCTAAGCATCTAAAAATTTCGCAGAATGAGGTCAAATTTGAGAACAAATGAGCTCGAAAGTAAAAAGTTTCATTCAAAATTTGTCAACATCATTCCTAAAATTTCCAGCTTTAATAGAGTTGATGTTTTTGGAAGATAGTGTTGAGAGACTCGGATATAAGTTGAGGGCACATTGCGGTATAACTCATTTAAAAAATATTTTTGCTCTTCGTCGGCTTAAATTTGAAATGTTATCCTTGCTAGCGTTTTTTGTATAGAAGCAAAATTAGGAGGGGGAGGGGGGATTTTTTTTTTTCATTTTCCGAAATATTTACAAAAATACTCTCATATATGAGAACAAACGATAAAATATTCACTAAATACCTAGAATTTTATCATAATTTTTCAACTGTCCGATGAGTTGTTTCATTTAAATGCAAATATCTGCTAAAACATATGGAAATGAAAAACGAAAAGATCACAAGCAAGTGTTGTTAGTGATGATTTTTCGATGATCTTTATTGCTGTGAAATACTGCTGCTTTATTTGTATATTTGCACTAATTTCTGAGTATTTCATAATAACGGCACATTTCCGCTGTTTATTAATTTTTTGTCTCATTGGTAAATGTAGCTAGATTCTACATCGATGATTTTCTTTTATTTCACTATTCTTCATTGATTGAAATTCAATTTAGAGAATGGAGAAAATTGAGAGAATGGAGAAATGAAATTGTTGAATGGAAAAAAATTATTTTTTTATTGCTTTTTCTACTCTCTTGTGGTACCAATTCGAAATCGATCCACAATTTATGGATACCAATCCACAATTTGGGAAAAGAGAAGACGCTGAATGATTGAATGGATAGATATAGGCTCATCTTTTTTCCTTGACGCCAACGATTTTCTATGCACTTTATTTTAGTCAAACTTTTTTTTTTTTTGCATTGAACAGAACCAATCTGCCATAATAATCTCTAATGGTCTTTGTGATGATTTTTTCATTTCAATGAATCTAAATATATGAATATATTCGATTAAGTTATGCTGTATTCATGAGCTTTAAATTTATATATCATAAAGTATTGAAATAGTAATGATTGAAATAGTAAAAGTATTTCGCTACAGTTTTTTTAGTAGTTCAGTGAAACTTTTCAGTTGAGATGAGGAAATTTTGAGTGATAGAACCATCGCTCACAACATTCTTCAAATTCCCTTTTATTCTGAAGAAAGCTTTTGAAACATATGGCAATTCCGTCTGGATTTTTTTGGAAGAGGTTTTATACGGCATTCAGTCATTGTAGTTACGGGTTTTGCACTGCAGTAACTTGCCCGGAGGGGGAGGAAGAAGAGGAGGCGAGAATTTAGCTAGATTTTATTGATATTGAAAGATGGGAAGATGTTGAATAGTAATTTATATTTCCTTGCGCTAAATGAACGACTAATATGCACTTTGCAGTAGATATTAAGGACACAATTCTCATGATAGAGATAAGTAATGGCGGAAATGACCCTATTTGTTTCTTTTTTTTTCGATGTTGATAAATTGATGAATTTTTTCCAACTCTCTCGAATACGTAAATTATTTTCTTTTCAGTAAACTTCTTCCAAAATTTCCGATCATTTATTAATTACTGTGAAAATGCATGTGTTGATAACGTGAGATAGCTTTTATTGTTCAGTTGGGCGAGCTCTAGTTCACGTTTGAACTCTGCATGTTGAAAAAAAAAAACCAAAATTTTTCCGCTCTTCATCGTAACCTATAAAATCTGACGAAAATATCTGAAATTTAGAGACCCGACTAGAAGATGCGCCAAATTCGAGTGCCAATGTCGAATATGTTGAAGCCGCTGAGCAACAGAGTTTGCAAAGAGAAGACATTAGAAAAAAATATTTTGAGTTGCAAAATTTCATCAAATTTTGAGATTTTCGGCTGCCGAAAATTAAGTAAATTTTTTTTTTTACAATATAGGGGATATTTTTAATTGTCCAAACATAGCTGCTTTTTACATTTTGCGATAAGGAATTTTCACCCCGGAAAAGGTTTTGTTTAATCGCCATGATCAAGTGGTTTGTCGTAAAAAATTTCCCCCAAAAAGCGAACAGGCTGCAATCGCGCATTATTGGGGAATTTCAGCTGAAATTGGCAATTGTCCAACTTTTTTTGCTGCCAAGAAAATTTCATTACTTTTGCAGTCGTTTCAATCGACCCTTTCATGCTCACTTCCGGTTCATTAAGGAGAACACAAATGAGAATTTGAATTGCTTTGTTCAATGTTTGTTTTTTTTTTAATTCGCCTACTGATTTTTGTTAGCTTACTTTAAAGAAATTCATTCAATTATTGCAGAAATTGCAAACTTCTGATAGATTATCAGATTTCTATATGCATTGAAAACAAAGAAATATTCTAAGCGAAGAGAATTAGAATATTCAAAGATATAAAGTATTGAATATTTAACATGAGAAGAAATTGAAGCAATTCAACGAAAATTTGCATATAATTCGCATTTTGCAAATTATTTTCTGATTCCTCTTTCCATTCATTGACCCTATTCCCCTCCCCTAACAAATTGAATTAATCACAATATAGCCTAAATCAATCCTAATTCATTCTATTCTAGCCTAGTTTAACGCAAATTAAGTTCTCGCAAATATGTATTTTATCTCCTTTTAAAATGGATTATGTTTACTGGATGGGCAAGTTCCTTACGCTAATAGCAATCACTGATAATATCAATAAAATGCTATTGAAGCTAGATCATCGAGAGCGAAGAGAGATGATCAGTGTACATGAACTGAAGTGTTTTATGGTTGTTATTCCTCGAATTCTCCTTCTTTTTGTTCTTCTAGAATCCTAAAATGAGTTATTTCGATTAACTCGGAGCCTTGCCATTTCGGGAGGAAACATCCTTCGTTTGGACCAACCACTCTTCCCGTGTTTAAATTTCACATAGTGGACGATAATTGTACGAATTTCGAGTTCGGCAACATTTGCTGCTGGAATTCTTGCATTTCTTATTCACTTCAGATGGTGTCTTTTCTAATCAACTTTGAGCGATCGAAAAAAAAAATCGAAATTTATGGCTGCAAAGTGCAAAAAAAGTGCAAACTAATTCGATACATTTGCGATAGTGAAATCACATGTGTTATACGCTTAAAAGTAATGGCGAAGAAAAGAAAACTCATAAGCGATTATTGTTTTATTCAATTTTCTGATATATAATCTTTGCTAATATGAAAAGTTTTAGAATGGAAGCTTAGTGTTGGCAATGAACGACGCATTAGATTAGTAAATTATCAAGGACGAACGGTCGGAGATCGTTCCCCTCAAGAGTTGTTGCTTTTTTGCAGAACGTTTTTTCTCCTTCGGAAATTTTCAGCTCTTCAGTTTAGAAAAAAAAAAATAGAAACAGTTGTGATACTTAATAAGACTACATCGCGTCGCATTCATGACGGAAATTTTTTTTGTTGGAAAGAAAAATACCTATCCGTCCACTTTTTCATTGAATCACCTGAGATATTGTCTTGAAATATGCTTTCAATCTTCCTGATTGATTTCCGAGAAATATATTGAATTTTGGCAAATTCTCAAATTCCAATTTTTTTTCTTATTGAAAATCATTAAATATTGGGGTTTGATATGAAGAAATGCTTCGATTTCTGTTCATTTTCATTACTTTTAGTGGAGGTTTTAATTTTTTATTTCGTTGTGTAGTTATGTAATCTGCTGAGAAATGTGTGTTTGAATCTGCTCCATACTGTGTCTTTCAGCTTGAAAATCCCCCATAAATATTTGCTAATACCTTTTAATTTCTCATCTTCAGCTTTTTTACCTTTGCCCCTAAGTTGGTAAAAATTGGAGGTAAAAACTGCTGCTGGAAACTTTACCTCTATTATTTCATCAACCTTAAATGTCATATGTGGTGACAATGAATGCTTGAGGATAATACTATTCGGTGATTGGAAAATTTTAGAAGCCAACCTATCAACTCTGTAGAAATTTTATCACCTACAGGGCTTTTTATCGTTACTTTGCTTATCATCAATTTCTTCCCTCATTCTTCCCCCATAAAATGTTTCCCTTCCCTCTCCCCTCCCTCCCTTCCACATTCTCCCCACCGACATCCATCGCTACTGCAAGACATCAATGCTTTTTCATATCGTTAAATACCGCGCCCAAGACGTATCACAGGGTGTGGTCGGGAGTGTGCTAACAATTTTTCAGAATCAGCCAATTTTCCACATTTTAACACTACAGCGATAGTGCGTTGTGACATATTGTAACATGCCATCTCCTCCATTTTAGCGTCACAGCGATAGTGCGTTGTGACATTTTGTAGCATGTCTTTAGGTATGACGATGCATGAGGTAGTTTAGTGCGTTTGCTCTCCCTTTGTACTTGTGAAGGTGTCTTGTGATCGCAGGAGTGTTACTACCATCTTAAGAAAGGGAAGAGTGGATTGAAATGAACTAGAACACCATGTTTTCGAGGGAAAAAAAAGGTATTGTTAAGTGGACACGATCGAAGACCACAAAAACGTAGGAAACGGCAACCAACTATGAATATCTATGGGACTCAGGTAATCATCAAGAAGAGAGTGGAATAGAATCTAGCCTAATCAAAACGAGGCGGGTTGCACTAATTGCAACTATACTTCATGCAAAAAGAAGTTTTTTCACTCATGTTTTTTTTCATTTGAAAAATCGAAATGCAAAGATTTCTGTATTGAATCAAGTTATAGATGACTTCCAAACAACCTAGATATTCATTCACTTATATGCTGTAACCTAAATGCATTGAAATATGTGCGTATGCACTAATTTTCGGTGCACTCTGTCTAATAGGTACCATATTTGGACATCGTTTTTGTATGAAATTTTAGTGAAACATCAAATGAGATCCGTAATTTTCGGACATAATTACCATAATCAATGGTCATTTCCATAAGTGAAAGCACTCAGTATCGTTCCCTTCATGACATTCGATTCTCTAATTTGTACAATAACGATTTCCTGAAAGAAGAGAATAAAATGCGCGTCATTTGTGATTGCAACGAATTGGTTCATAGTTTTTGATGAACTAAATTTTGATGTTAGAAGCAAATTGCTATCTTAGTGGTTTTTTTTATTGGGTGTGGTAGTGCGATATTTTTCAACTTCTTACGAGGCACTTATAGATTCTGCAGCAAGTATTCATAACGTAACAATGTACCCTATCCTTCCCACTGCCTCCCCCTCCCCCTCCTCCCCCATCCATCCGTAATCCACGTGCGTATGTTTAAATTTGTTGTTTTTTTTTTTCGAATGCTACACTGCATTTCAAGATGAAAGCACTCGATGCTGACGTAAGTTCTGAAGTGGAAAAGAAAGAGACGCCGTTTCTGCACGAAGTCAACGGAAACGACGGTCATTGTGCCCTTTTGCAAGGAAAGTGTCACGCCGCGAGTGTCTGCCGCGTTCGTCAGCGGCTGTCGCCGTTCTTTTAGTTGTTTCTGCGTACCTTTAGCACCATTTCTCTATACTCTCTCGACGCTTCATCTCCTATTTAAGTTCGAGTGTCAAACAAACTTTCGAAGTTTCAATAAGACTACCCGAAGTACTGCCGAAACTTACTGAATTTAAAAATTACTGATTTTTATTGGCTATATTCTCTTGCAATTGGCTAGAGTCATGTTGCTAAATCGAGCAGCTTATGAGCTGCCGATTGCTGAATGTGTCTATGTGCCATCAATAGTAGCACAACTTAGTACAATTACGGCCGCCGATATTTATACAACTTATCTCGAGCCTGCACTTCTGGAGACGATCAAATACCCGACCGCATCAACAAGTACATCACTTTCGTTGGATACGCCAACAACGATCAACTTAGCGCAACAATCGAAGCGTTGTACTAAAACATCCGGAGTGACAATTGTACCGATTGCGTTTGCACAGGTGCATTTATATGCATCCTAAATGAATTACACCTTTGCTGGTTTGCGTTTATGAATACCTTTAACGCTAAGATTATAGCACCATATAACTTTGAATAGTACCACATGGGGCTTACAGTGTTTGCAATCGAAAACGAAGCGTTTGTTGGTACCGTATTATAATTTTATACTGTTAGGAATGTAATAATCATTTGTGCTGATTTTAATTGCAGCTATGCTTCGTGCAGAACATTGTGTTAGCAATTCGACTTTCACTTTTTTTCCATTCTTTACGTACGTAACGCAGCTTCTCGTTGAATCACGTCTATGGCGCCCTTATACATTCCTTTTATGACTGCTCCAATTGCATAGTAGGCAATTCTCGACTCACAGTATCGATACGATAGAAGCCCTGGGCTTTTAAAAATTTATTTCATTATAATGGAAAAAGGTAGAGATAATTATTTAACTATTACGAATAATTCGCTGAATATTACGAAATTGTTTTCATATAAAGTAGAAATAACTCTTTTTCATCTTTCATATTTTTAGCGCATTTTTATATATTTTTTTCTTATTTGAATAAGTTATGTTTTTCTCCTCAACAGACGATTTCTCATAGTTATTGTGCAATCGACGCTTGATTAATCGTTCGCTAAGAATGTTTTTTTCTTTTATTTGGTGGATGAGGAAATATTTTGATGACAAAATTCATTAAATTAGAATCCTCAAAAATTTTTCTATTCCATTTCAATGATTTTCCAATGATTACTCATTTTTCTCACAAAGGTAATCACCTAATGAAACTTCGATCTCATTGAAGTTTTGTTTTCTCAAAATAAATTCTCTTTTTTCTCCAAATTTGTCATTGAATTTTTTTCTTATTTGAAACAACTGCTAACTTATTCACATTCAGCAGATATACTAAATTAACTGGATTTTATTTTTTTCTTGCATTCGAACTGGGCAAAAATCTATTAGAAAGCAGCAAAACATGAAGATGGATAAGGCAGATTACCAATTAGCGAAATTTGTTTCTGATCCGGTCGTGATTGGATCCGAAATTTTACTACTCCTTTACTGGTAATGGATGATGTGAGGTTGCAATTTCAGTCAGTTTCAAGCCGAAATCGGAACTTGAACTTAAACTCTTTTTCAAGGCTTCATGTAGGTTAAAGTTCATCGCGACCAAAATTCTTTGCCTGAGGGGCACATACACTTCACCGATGGGAGTTTCGGAGATTGAACATAGTAAGATGATGTGCTTGGACAATTAATTATTCATCAATTTCTGCCTATTTGGAAGGAGGTTGGGGGAGGGGAGGGGGGATGTTGGAAATTAGAATATAGGCCTCGTATGTATTGGCCTTTGAAGTTGTCTGCCGGCGTAAAAGAGTCAGTCCTAACGATCCCTAACAGATATCGAAAGAACTGCATATACGAGAAGGCATAAGATAGGGCAAAAATGCAGTGACTAGCGAGGTATACGAATATATGTGGAAAATAATAGAGAATGAATATGATATTGTTAATCGATTGCATCTCTCAAAAGTTACTCAATTTCCATCTCCTATTATGTGCATAATGCATATTTTTATATATTTTTATCACCTATCATTTGCATGGAACTATCGTTACAGTGAACAGTCTAAAGATGCTTGCAAAAAATTAGAGAAAATTGCAACTGAATCATCATCACTGGTTTTTTTTTGTGTTTCTTTTTTTCGGGATCTTCATTCCCCTGAATATGAACGTGGTTAGGAATGGTTAGGAATATGATTTGAGCTTATATCTGCGCATGTTAATTGTTGAGGAAATTTTAGTTTCTTTAAAAAATAATTTATTTTTCAGCCTCTGAAAAATAAAAATTCAGGAGAAAATTTTCTGAAAAGTTGTACTGTTTTTTCAAAAGGGAAGCAGAGAGAGGTGATATATATTGCACGTCATA